>OX453242.1:721809-1312809 GCA_949709985.1 Luffia ferchaultella | reverse complement strand
GCCCATATAAAAAGTCACTAATAAAATAAATATGTTACATAACAAAAATGAAGACAAGTAACACAAATAAAAATACACCATAAAATATATACGACGACCTACGATGTCGTGATAGCCGAGTGGTAACGAGCCTGTTTCTTGTTTAGAGGGCCATGGTTCGATGTTTGGTACTTTTTTTTATTTATTGAAAAAAATCCCGGCGCATATACCAATGCTTTTTTTCTAACTTATCTACATAACTATCACTGACTCTGTGGCACGAAAAGCACGTTAATCCGTCGGTCACGGTTGCCATCGATGGATAGCAGTCATTAAAATCCACCAACCTGCACTGGAGCAGCGTGGTGAATTAAGTTCCAAGCCTCTTTGTCCTTTGTCCCGAGTGGAGTCCTAAGCTCCTGCAGTGGGGTATTAATGGGCTGATGGTATGGTATTGTATGGTATAAAATACAAGTCATAGAGATAATAGTACAGAGCAGGCAAGCCAGTTCGAAATGCGGGTCTCAACAGATAGAGACAGAGAATAATAGTACCTCGTAGGAGTACCTTGATTTATATAGCGTACAGTTATTTACCATCCTTTTTTCTCCCATGCTTAATCGAGCCCAACCGCTACATACAGGGCTTTATGGAGTTTGCCTACACTAGTTATATCTCTATAGGTAAAGATAGCCAGTAGCTAAAAGTGGAAAGTCCTATCTATCAGTCAAAGCCTCTGGAATACTGTTGGTACTAGTAGATAGTCAAATCAGAGGGGAACATCGCTTTTTTTAAATGTCATTGAAGCCTCTATGCACTAATAAATTATGTGATCAATATTTAGATTAATCCATAATTTATTATTATTATAACTAACTACAAGGAGTAGAAGTATAAAACTTATTTCTGACATGCGTTTGTTTATCGACGTCAATTCAAATAAACTTAAAAAAATAAACACGAAAACAACATTATAAACTGAAAAGATTTCCTCATGTAAACCAGACCCGACAATCATACTGTCAACATTTCATATCATACAAATGAAAAATGACCGTACATCATAGTTCAAATCAGAGAGGTTTCGCCATAAAGACAAAAAAACAGCGTATAGTCAGAAGCGAATCGAAGAAGTATAGTTAGCTTTTTGTCAGCTTGGTTACACAAAAAATTGTAATTGATTCGATTTATTCGATATACATACATAAGAAAGATATACACTCGATACAATGCCTACATACTTCAATGATAATAATAATAATACCCCTGACATTTCAGACGCGGCCATTCAGTTCCAAACTAGGCAGCCAGTATTTATGGGTATTAGATAATTGATATACATACACGTACTTATATATTTGTTTTTTTATAAGACGGACATATACAAATATTTCCATACACTCAAATATCTATTCCAAACGGGAATCGAACCCTCGATCTTTTTAGGGACAATAATGAAATAAGGTAAGTACCTACATAGTAAAATGTATATTTGAAAATGTAATAATGATTAGTGTGATTTGACACATCCTGAAATAAAATTTGTCATAAATGATCAATCCTAAACAAGTTTTTAGTTGTTTTTTTTTAAATGTTGTACTACTATTTTAATTGATATTATCTTATTTTATTTGAAACACTAAAGTGTTAAAATCCGTAATTCGTCAGCAAAACCACTCGAAATTTTTTATGAATCGCGATGATTGCGTGCACCGCAGCCACAGCCCTGTCCGATATACACCAATTAAACTAGTGCAAATCACTGATTACCCCGACTGAGAATACGTGAACCCGTGTCGGTGAGAGGCCACGCGCTCATCGCCGCGCTGTGTGTGAATGTACTACAGCGGGCCCCTTCTATATAGCTTGGCTTCAGATTCTGTACGGATATTTATTCATGTGGCTCTGCATTTACTGTCATTTATATTATTTCGTTGATGATGGAATGATGGATGGAATGAAAAGCGAAGCATGAAAAGACAGCCATGGAATGATCAGAGAGAGGAGTTGAAAGAACTGGTACAAAAGTATAGAGAGGTGAAGGGTTCCCGGAGGAAATGGAGTGGTGGTGGAAGCAAAACTATATAACGTCAATTCTGAAAAAATTAGATATTGAAGCAAGTACAGAACTATCGAGATGCTATGCTGATAAACATAGCATACGAATTATATGTTGCAATGTTGGCAGACGGATCGAGAACGGAAGTAAAAGAAAGTGATTGTGATTTTCACTTTTTTTTATTATGTTTATTTTAACTTTAAAATATATAGTTTAGTAGATGTTAAAAAAATAGTTGATAATCTTCCATAGCCCCCTGTGTCTCAGAAATTACTAAGCCTAAAATTAAACCGAAAAAACCGGAATATGTTGCCTCACTCATAATTATTTACAGGAAAATAAAGTCTTTTCATGCCCACAGGCAACGTGAAAAATTTTCGTGAATAGTAAATGCATAGATATAAAATGTTTTGCAATATTTCATTGAGATGAGAACTTAATAAGTTCAATTTGCCCAGTGAAGCCTTCATCTTCGGCCAAGGCATTTGAGCCTGATTGGACACTGCGAGCGTTTACATAGGTTAATAGGTTTTTTGGAACTCAATCGCAAACAAATTTGTAAAAAAATACAAAAATAGTATTTGGGAGATAACGCCTCCAAATTTTCATTTTTATAGATTTTCATGTTTTTTCATTAAATTGTAATGCGTAGACGACGATTTTGCGCACGACTTTTTTGCGTTTATTCAGCATGAAACACATTTTTTTACAGTACTAATTAAAAAAAAATTTATGAGAATTTTTCGTACACTTACAAATACACTATCTGCCTCGTACGTATGATTTTTCTGTGATTGGTAGGTATTCGCTACCATTTCGCTAAAAATAAAACCCCAAAAAATCTGTTGTTTCATGCTTACTCAAAAACGTATGTTTGAATTTATTTTTATATTACACTATTTTTATATTTATATATTATGTTGTTAATTAAATCAAATTTCGTGGATTTACTAGATAAATAGGTGATGTATGACTATGCATTAAAAAAAATATCGAATACCTAAATGGTTATTGAGAAATTTGACCTGAAAGAATAGTGTTTTTCGGTTTTCATATCCCGAAATCAGTAGAGAGCCTGCAACCTTAACAATGCCATGTTTGAATAGATCTAGTTACGTAAAATATGGCCAGCATTTAATAAACGCTATACCTATTTAATTATATTAGGTACTTTGGTGATATAAATTATTTACTATTTTACTGAGTATTAAAAAGAATGGTATAATTTTCCAATTACAGCGTAGATCTTCTTGGAAAATGTTTGTAACTTAATTTATGTCATTGTGTTTGGAGGGGGCCCAGCCCTCACGCTCCCCCTCCCCCCGAATACGCCACTGCAGTAACGCATCAGCTTTGTTGTACAATAAACCATCGTTATATGTATTTCGCTCAATCTCAGACTAAGAAAAAAGTATACAAAGCGCCGCAAATACAATATACATTACTTTGTACCTAGACACATAAAACACGCACGCATATACACTAATATCTTACCGGATGGGATCTGTGCTAGTGCGACCGACGACGAGAAAAAATATTTAAAATATCGCTGTGTGTCGTGAAATAGTGTAAAGTCAATAATTGTAACTTAGAAAAAATCCGATTTATTTTCACAATTAACACCTTTTTAAGATTTGTTTCAAAATAACAAATGTATGCATTTATCTATGTGGCTTCATTCTTTGCTTCGAGATGCCCAATTTATTTATCTAAGGCTAACTATACAATATCACTTTTTTTTTTAAATGTTCATACATTGTCTTGTTCTTTGTATTTACATGTAGCTCTAGCTGTAAAAAATGCAATTATATCGTGTCAGTATTATTTAGAGTCAGGATGCGGGACGGAAAGCCGCCACTCTCATAATCTTACTGTCAGTCCATTTCCCTTAACCAAAGAACGTGGAAAAAAGCTTCAGCTTCGTACTTGTGAGACCTCATCCCAAGGCTGCTAAAGGGTTAATCGTGTGGCCACAAGGTAGGGCGATTAGCGGTGCGCTGAACGAATACTGAAATAATAAAAGCTTATTAAAAAATATCACTGAGTTATATATACAGTGATAGTTATATATAATTAAGAACGCTTTGTAGTTTTACAATTTTTTAATAAAAAAAAACTAATTAAAAAGTTTCAAGTAACTAGATGACGCAGACCAACCGTTACTGATAAAAACATATATAGTTTTTAACTTTCAAAATATTTATCAGATTGTTTTCATGAGGGAGTGTAAATCGGCAATATTTCCGAAATTTGTGATAGTAGACAAAAGGCAGTGGTGTCAAAAGATGCAAAGGCTTATGAGGCATCGTATTATATCAATTTTTCTTAAAAACAGTCTGTATTTTATTCGGAAAATCGAAAATATCGTAAAAAAGACGAAATTTCTCGACTTTTTGAGAATTTTTTTTTCACTGTTTGGAAAAAGAAATTTTGGAATAGATTGAAAACTGTGGGTTGGACGTCTATGCCCTTTTCATTGAATGATTATCAGATAAGTTACTCCGGAGAGTGAGATTTGTCTATATTTCAGGAAGTTATAAAGGTAGACGAAAGGCAGTAGTGTCAAAAGATGAAGGAGCTCGTGGGACATCGTTTGGAACGAAATTTTTTAATTTTGGTTTCAACCTTTTTCGACAAATTAGATAAAATTGTTTGACAAAAATGTATTTTTATTTTTGTTGTATATTTTCAATCTTCTCCGATAGTTGAGAGAAGTGCAAAATCTGTAAAAAATTTTTACCACATATCGAAAAAAAATTAAAATTTTTTGTTTACTTCGATGAGCTCTACACGTTCTGTAAGTTTGGACTACATTCAGACAAACATCTGGTATGTAGTTTTGTGTTCTTTCTTTTATGTAATTAGTTCTGTTATGAAATATCCACATGAATAAACGATACAGAATTAGGAACAGAGCTATAAAATTGTTACAATTTACTTTTATAAAATTCATTATTTCAATAGTAACAAACTCAAATATGAATGAAGCTGTACAAATTTAGACCTATTAATAAAGTCTTTGAGAATCGTTTTAGATGAAACTTAGATTAAAATTACATGAATAAGAAAAATTGCACATTAAAAGAGCCAAATGAATTCATTTAAAAACTAAAAGTAATAGCTAGTACCATGTCTTTTTCTTTTAATTAGTACCGCCTTACACCGGCGAAGCATTTTAACTCTCAATTTTGACATTTTGCAAAAGAGAGAGTTCCATTCTTCTAAGAAAACGTCGTGTAGCCCTCTTAAACTGCCACACTTTTTTTGACTGTGCACCAAAGATGTTTAATTGGGTTTAGATTGAGTTCCATTCTTCCAAGAAAACGTCGTGCAGTACTCTTAAATTGTCACACTTTTCTTGACTTTGCACCACAGATGTTCAATTAGGTTTAGATCAGCGCTGTTAGCTGGCCTGTCTAAGATAGATACTGATTGTGATATGAGGAGTTCCTTAAATGTACGTGCAGTAGATATTGTCACGCTGGTATATCCAAATAACCGAATGCAGGTCTTCAGCTCATAGTAACATTGTTTCCTCCCGTGTACCTTTGCATTAGAATTGGTCCATTTTTCTTTCATTCAGTTAAATAAGTTCAACTGTTTAACCAAAAAAGCACCTCGAATTTTTTCAGTTTTCTCCGCCATGCTTTAATGTCATTTTTGTGTACTTGGGGTCAAAAGCTTTATTCGGAGAACGTCGTACGTATCGTTTTCCATTAGAATACACTCTGTTTATTTTTGTCTCGTCAACCAAAAGAACATTTTACCACTGACTGTCCAGTTTCATACGTTCTAACAAGTGCTAGACGGGCTTGCTTGTGGTGCTGTTTCAACATATGTACCTTCTTTGCCATCCTTCCACGCAAATTCTCTTCTACCAAACGCCTTCGAATAGTGCTCGCCAAAATCGCTGATGGGTTGTTTCCAGTTAACTATCCGATTCTTATCTTATCTCGTTAGACCCTTTATAAGGATTGTGTATTGCCAGACGAACGAAATTACAATCATCTTGACAAGAAGTCTTTCCCCGTATAGATATGCAAGCACGATCTGAACTCAATCGACACGTGTTAATAAAATACTTTCACAGCATGGAATAGCTTGGTTATGAACATTGCAAATGATCAGTTATTTTTCATACGCCCTTGTAGATTGATCATAAGTTTAATTTTTCATCATTGTTTTTATATGAAATAATAATGTTTAAGACTTTTAAAGAAAGAAAAAATAAACTATTCAGACTTCTTAATTAGGTATTTAACTAGACAGTTAGAAGTTACACGAAATAAAAATAATAATACATGCAATAAGTCAAATAATATTTTTAGCATAGTTTTTGTATATATGTGATTGTATTATATATGTATTTACGAGGAAGTGTGTACGTATATGTATGTATATATACAGGAGTGTATGCGTGTGTGTGTGAGGGTGTATTTATGTATATTTTTAGGTGTACAAGGATATATATGTTTGTTTCAAGCATTTCAAACGCGAATTTAATGTTTGCTGTACCGAACGCTCACTTATGTTCAATATATGTTTGGGTAAGTGGTTAGCCCTGACACAGGCCTTGGGCTTTTTGGGCTGCTATTGCAACACAATATTGGTTTAATGCGAGTGCTTACCGGATCTCATAGAGTAATTATTTCTTACCTATCCGTAAACATAGAACCTGCATGTGTTAAATAATGTAACAAAATTTTGTATTAAAAATAAAATAAAATAAATAAAATTAGTTATACTAGTCTGTTTGAAAAAGAAAATGTCTTTAAATAATCCCTCTTAATTGTATAACCACCATTATACAAATGATAATTTACATACAACATACGTGATTTAATTTTATAATTTATTCCAGTTGAATTTATTCATATCGATCGCAAATCCTAGGGCTCATAGTAGATAAGTGAACAATTCTAGTCCTAGGCATATATGTTACATTACTATTGAAAGTAAAAGAATATAATTACAGCAGAAAAGCAAATAAAAAATAAAAGTCATTGTAAATGGTAAAAAAGTTATAGAAACGCTTTCGAAATCTCTGCTTTTAGGCCAGCGATGTAGGAAGGCGGGCCCGAGGCGGCCGGCCCAGACAGCCGATGATACGTTGAACCCTCCCAAAGCCTTGCCCTTTTGAAAAGAATGTTTCATTCAAATGGAAAGGGCATTTAGATACGAAGAACAAGGGATCCATTTTCTACAGATTGAAGCTAGTAAATGGATGAGATTTCTTCTTATTTACTTATTTTTGCTGATTGTACTTACACACATCAAAAAAGTCTAAGCGACACATACTAATTCAAATTATTAATCAATTATTATATCATTTCATATCAAGTAGGTAATACCTATGTAAACTTTTTTGATCTAGAGGACCTACTGGCTGGTATCATTTCTTTTTTTTCACAAGTTCAAAAGCGAATGCATTTGTTCGAATTTTATAGCGTTTTCTTTGCTTATTAAAATTTAGTATTCTGTATCAATTTCACGATTTAAACAATTATTTGAAAAAAGTTTTGAACAAATTTGGATTTTGAGACATTTTTTACGTTATGGAGCGACATCATTTGGACGCAGATGAAATGCACAGAGCTGTAGGGATGTTGCAAGCGGAAAGAAGCGTTATTTGCCGTCTTCATCAGCGTTACACTAACACGGGAGATCCTGCTGAGCAGCACCCAGGTCGAGGAAGGTGTACAACCACACGGCAAGATATATACAACTGACTGCAAGACGCCAGTCGATGTTAACCGCCCGAGAGATAGGTTTAAGGCTACAAAATTCAAGTGGTGTTGTTGTTAGCTGCCAAACTGTGCGAAATAGACTGCATGAGTATGGCCTACGAGCACGACGGCCAATTAGATGCCCACCGATACGTCACAGGAATCACTCTCGTTGAAATGTATGGTGTAGGGAATACATTACATGGACCCGGGATCAATTGGATAAAATTTTATTTTGCGATGAGTCTCGTTTTGGGTTCAAGCCTGATACTAGAAGGGTAAGAGTGTACCGTAGTCCTGGAAATACTGAAAGACTGAGGTGCGTTCAGGAAGTGCATCCATACAACGGCTCAACAGTGATGGTATGGGCATTGTATGTATGTATGGGTATTATGAAGAACAGACAAACTGAGCTCGTTTTTGTAAATGGTAACATGAACGCTGTAAATTACGTTGAGGATGTTCTAAGGCCTTATGTCCGTCCATTCGCACAAACGCTTGGCTCCGATTTCATGTTGATGCATGACAATGCGCCATCGTATACAGCTTTGCACACACGGGAGTACTTGGAAAAGGAAAACATCCTGGTATTGCCTTGGCCTGCACAATCGCCAAACCTCAACCCCATCGAGCATGCATGGGACATGCTCCAGAGACGTGTTTTAAAGGACTTGGAGAGAGTGACAACAACACAACAACTGATGGACTTACTAAAATTTCATTGGGAGCAATTGCCGCAGGATAACATTAACAGTCTCATCGATTCTATGAATAATCGGTGCCAGCAAGTTCTCCATAACAGAGGAGCCCACTTTTTGTACAACCATTTAATTTTAGTTTAAGTTTAGTTGATTAGGTACCTTACTTTGTACTACGTACATACAGTACTTACTGGTAATTATTGTTAATTAAGATTATTAAAAAATAAATATAAAAAACTAATTGTTGTTTAATATCAAAAAAACATTAAAAAATAATATAAATAAGAAAATATTAAGGATTTCATGCGAAAACACACTGTAAAATTGAAATTTGTATGTGTTGCTTAGACTTTTTTGATGTGTATATATAGTTTACATGAGCATACACACCTATCTATATGTAAAAGGTATACCTTGACTTTTAGGAAGTTAATTTTGTACCAATTTCCAATTAAATCCAGGTCCACTTTAAATCTTCTTTTCCATATTTTCGTTACTGAACAGATTGCCAGATAATTTGGTTTTGTATTGATATCAATTACTTTCGGCTTACAGGATATAAAGAGTAAAGAGAAAAATTAACTGTGAACACGCCCCCTTAAGTGAGTTTTGAGCCAAAATGAGAAATAGGCGTGACCACGTCGCCGGCAGAAGTTTTATTGCGTTCCAGCACCGTGGTAGAGGCAGCTCGTTTTTTAGTTATAAAAATCTTTGAAAGCTTTATTTGAAGAATTATTGGAGACTAATCCCGCGAAATTTCCTACAAAAAATCTTCGGCGAGCATTTCGGTTTATGCTAATATTAGTTCGCCCTTGTTTTTTCTTACGCAGCAGAGAATACAGCGGAATCTTGCTAATATACGATTACTTAACGTCTGTTTAGAGATTTGTTTTATTTTTATTTTCATGAGGATAATTTTCACATATTAGCTATTATTTAAAAAATATTTATGACATAATGAAAATAACGACTTAACAACTTCACTTGTGCGACGAGTTTGAGCGATAACGGGGGACCCATAAAACTTTGAGCCCCAAGACTTGCTGAAACTTGATTTATCAATTTGTAATCATCCAGCCGACGGAACTTGGAACTAAGTTTAAGACAAACCGTGAAATTCGTTTAAAATAAGTTCTGAATAGAATTGTAAAAGATAACTTTAACATGCAATTGACGGAATTAAATTTCCTCGACATTTTCTAAGAAATTAAAAAGCTATGAGAATTTTACAGTTGAGCTCTGTTCATGTGTTTATTTTGTGTTCATAGTTAATATTAACTCTTCTTTTGCTGGTTTGCATTATGAATCCCTTGTCATTTTTTGTTTTTAATTTTGATATTTGTCTATTGGAATCTTTTTTTTAGTATAGAATTCTATTAGTAAATAACTTTACGTGTGTAATCATAACATAAATTTCTTATTTATTTTTTTATTTTGAGTACATGAACAGAAATAACTTTACACATAACAACCCAAAAAACTTGCTTATTTTTTACACACTTGCTTATTTTTCAAATTGGTAACTATTTCAATTCCAGTGACGAATACTAATAAAATTTTTAGTTTCAAGTTTCTAATCGCAATAGCTTCATTCAACGGTTTCAAGTTGTCTAGTGGGTCTGAAGAAGTTTCACTTCAATAATACACTTTTATTAAACAAAGTTAAACAACAAATAACTATAGCAGGATGGTAATTCGAGAGAGGCCAGCAAGCGCAGCTACATAAACCAATATAGCTACGGGAAAAACTTCTTAGAAGGCCAACCCTAAGTTTTCAAATAATTTACATCTACATTTGCAGATTCTAAAAAAAAATGGTAGTTAGCAAGAAAAAGGGCCATTCTCACTTTCCTTTTATGGTGCCAATCGCTTTGTTTCCTATAAGGTTCCAAATACTCTACGGGACCGATTGGGGTTAGAGTATAAGAAACGTCAAAAATCGCAAAAAAACTTTTCGTGTGCATTTTCTAGAGATATAAATTAGTCACCGACGCTGTCACGGGTAACGAGTTACTAAAGAAAATGAGGATAATCTCTTCAAGAAAGATCGTGTAACGGCTACAACTTTATTTTGATCGATTGCATAAGAAATTGTTCTAAACATTACTTTCAATTCTTGAACCATCTCAAATTACCACCCTGTTCTATTTTCGCTAATGCGCTTATTAATTATTCTATTTGAGAAAATGAAAAGTGAGTCATCGTAAAATTAAAGTTCGCACGTGTGAAGAACACAAAACCAAAGAGAAATAGTCGAAAAATAGTGAACGTTTGCAACGGGTCTGGAGCGATACCGCAGCGGCCGGTGCCGACGGAGTTCCGAGGCGATAATTAAAACAATGGCGGCACCCACCCGACAGTCACTACGCAGACTGGATATTTGAAGCTGAAAAATCACGACATAAAACTTTCTCAGTACTGGAAACAGTTCTACTTTAAAACATAAAATACGTAGTAAAATTATACTAAATATGCCTATAGTTTTGTGGAATAGCAAGAAATTCTGGCTTGCCACTAGTATAGTCCGAGGAGGTATGAGCGTTTATGAAATGTGCTATTCTGTAACTTCAAAAATGTATTAGTGTGGTTTTGTCGAAATTGGATTAATCGTTTTTAATAATATATGTGCATTGAACACCATTCTTGTCAGAAAAAAAAAATGGAAAAAGCTCCCGATAAAATAAATAATCTTATCTATGAGAGTGAAATATACAAAATAATTGGAAGTAAGCATTTATAAAATAACGCCAAAAATCCAATGATTTTTTTTTTTTGTTATTAATGACCGATGTCACGTACTACATAGTTTAAATAGTTTAAGATTTAATTTAAGATAAATGCCCGATCTCGAATTAAACACATTGAAAATATAAGGTAATTAATTATAGCTAAAACTAATGATCGTTGAATAATGACATTTATACATTTTTGTACCGAACTAGCTCGAAACCGGGCCTTTGTTTCTAAAAACTAGTGATCATAGGTCAATTTTGGTCACTCACTGAAGAAAAGTGTTTTGTGTTCAGAACGCTACAATTTGGCATTTCTAATTTCGTTAGTTCACGAAACGTTCGGAATGTTTGTATATTTTATTTCAGAGGCAATATTTTTAAATGCTGCATTAATTATATAATTTAATTAATTTTTGGTATTAAGACTTATTTTAAAATATCGTTTAATCAGCTTAGACACCATCAAACATTAACTGGAAATTCAAATTACGTGAGGCGAAAAGTTGTATGGATCATACGAGAAAAAAATATTATATTTTTTGTTATTTTTCGTGCTTTCACTATGCTTAGGATTCTAATTTAGAATAACGTCTTATCTTATCTTGTTTCACAAACAATTATTTATTTCAAGTACAATTTTTATTGTTTGGCAGCATATCGTCTTTGCAACAAGATTTTATTGACCTTATATATTTTAGTTAAATCTGTAATATTTTAAACAAATGCTTGGGAGCTTTGGAAAATCTCCTTTTTTGAGAATTGCCCTTAACCTTACTGCGGTTCTCTTGGCACTCAATAGTTAATCCTTAGAATCGAGTGAAATGTATATGGTAGCAAAGCGTTCGCGAACAAACAAAGACGGTGCTATAGTAACGAATCTATCGGAGAATTCACTGAAAAATAGCTGGGAATCCTGCCTCACTGCAATTGTACGAGAATTTTCAGCGTTTCACTTTATAGACCTTTTAAGATAGACATTCGTATAGACTTTTGTTAGAAAGAATTTGAAGAGGTAACAAAAGTAGTTTCTCATGCAATAATTATTATTTCTGTGAATTTGTGGAAGTCACCATTGTTTTTTTGTTACTTTGTTTCAATTAGAAGCAATAATGACTTATGCTATTATAATAGAACTTATAAATTTTAAAAATACCCAGCACAAAAAATTTACGCTTAATAATATTATACGTATGATTGAATAATAATATTATATATAAAATTATATCTTATTATATATATTAAATATGTATATTATCTCTCCCCACTCCTGTTTGATATCTATACCGAATACATAATGCGAATAGATTTGGAAAACTGGGACAAAGGTGTATCAGTGGAGGTCGGTTGATGACAAACCTGAGATATGCGGACGATACTACTGTTCTTACGATGTCACAAGCAGATATAGAGCGGTTTCTTTCACTTTTAGAAACAACCAGTTCCTATTTTGGCCTCGAAATAAACCGCGATAAAACCAATATAATGGTTGTGGATCGTAGAATCACCTGACTTGAACAATCGAACTGACTTACGTGGAATAGCTGATTGCGAAGTTGTTCAGAGTTACATTCACCTGGGATCCACCATCACAAATACTGGAAGTTGCGAAGAAGAAATCAAAAGACGTTGTGCAATTACACGATCAGCCGTGGAAAAGCTCACGAAGTTATGGAAAGATCGCCGTATAACTAAAAACACCAAGGTTTGCTTAATGAGGTGCTTAATATTTCCCATTTTCCCGTATGGAGCTGAAACATGGACGATCCATCAAAAACATCGTAAAAAGATTGATGTGGTGCTGGAGGCGCTTGCTGAGAATAAAATGGACTGCTCACCGCACTAACGTCTCCATCCTGAAAGAGCATCGTATCAAACAAAGACTTTCGTCGATTGTGCAAATGCAAATCTTTAAAATGTTTGGATATATCATACGCAACGAAAGCTCACTAGAACGATTAGTGGTGCAAGGAACAGTAGAGAGTCAACGTTCCCGTGATCGATCACCTACTAGATGGACATGTTTCATTAAATCATCTACGAAGTGTTCCCTTACTAAGTGTACACGCAATGCCACGAATAGAGAAAGATGGAAAAGTCTCGCAAAGGTCGCAACCAATCTATCAGACAATCCATGATCACGACCACTCCCCGAGGAGTGTGCGACTGAGAAGTAGAAGAATATAAAATTAATATTCAAATTATTTTTAGTCTTAAAGGCGTCGAAGACCGCTAAGTAAACTTATACCTATATTTTGTTAAAAAAACATTGGAAAATTAATGAACGGATGCTATTTCAAACTTTTTAAATGTTACTGTTTTTGTGTTGGACGTTTTTATTTGATGTAAAAAGATTTTATTTCTGGTTAAATGTGAACCATCTTAATTAAATTAGCCTTTAATGAAAAGTGCACGTATTAATCTGAAACAACATATTTAGTTTCAGACTGAAATGCCAAATACCAAGTTTCATGTATTATTAAAAAATTACGAATACACATACAAACTTACATCGCTCCTTTTTAAAGGTTAAATTTCAAAAACTTATTTCTCAGTAATTGCTTACATCAAAAAACAATCGTAATGTGCTAATTTCATGTGATTCGCTTTAGCAGTTTCGGCTCAGCAAAGATTATGTGTGAGTGAGTATTTCGATTTTATATAAATAAATATAGATTGTAGGCGAAGACATTTGAAAAATGTTTGATACAAAAATTAAAGTAAATTTTTTTTTATAATTGGTGTGTTTTCTTCTGTAATACCATAAATAACGTTGAAGCCATATTTATATCATGATGTATTTAATTTACATTCAAAGAGCTTGCTTTGAAATTTTCAGTAAATTGTTATTCACGCAGGCGAGTTTTTTATTTTTTCTATGTATCTATTTGTTTGTACAAACGTCAAACTCAAAAGCTTTTTAAAAGAATGATCAAACATAATTTCCTGTTTTTTTATGTATATGTGCAAATAGGAAGACCGAAGGAAATTATGTTCAAATACAATTTTTTCGTTTCCTTAAAATACGTCCGCAAAAGGTACATACATAATTCGATCACCGCAACGCCCGTCGCATTTGCAGAATTTGGCCGTCTATTACCTATTTTAGACACGCCATCGGGCGCGGCTCCATACTTAAGAACAAAATGTCAAGAGCGAAATTACTTTGTGAAGAGACGCAGACAAATTGTAGGTTAATTCGGCGCCGAGAACGGAACGACTGGATGTCCCCGGGGCATTTTATGTAAAATAAAATAAATTGTTACTCAACGGGCGCTACGTTGGTCCTCGGTGTGATTTATGATGAAAAACTTCCCTTGATTTATCATTTTCATACGATAAAGCACTCTGAATAGAGCATTATTTTTCGCGTGATAACTCAAAGGGCGTGAGTAATGATGGGGACGAATCACGTGCGTAATGCGGTAATGCGCCGGCGTGGGAACGATTTGTGCGGTCGCGGCTTCGGCTAATGCTTCGCTAGTCGCTTCACCTTGCCCACCCCACGTAGCAGGGAAACCTTAAGTATTTCCGATTGAACTATCCACTCATAAATCTTACTACTTTTAAATAACTATGAATGGTATTGTGTAAAGGAGACAATGACAGATATTACGACGAGCCGTGGATCAATATGAAATGAAATGAATATTACATTTGGCACCTTGATCCTGAAAAGGCAATTTATTGTATTCGTCGAAATTCGCCAACGCGTCCGAAAATCAACACTGAAATTATATTTTTACGTCTTATTCCGCTTATTTGTTTTAGCTTAGGTCTGAGCTCAATTTACATGAAAAAGCATGTATTTACAATTATAATTCTCAAATATCGTATTCTCATATTATGCATTCATCACAAATTATATTATTTATGACATTTTCCTAAGGATAATTATAAAAATGTGATGCTGGGATGCATAAGTCGAATTAAAAAAACTGTGCGTTATGCATAGACTAGTTAAATAATAAATTTAAAAAAAAAATGTCCCTATAAAAGTGAAACTTAATAAATAATGAAACATAACCAAATTACTGATTTTCTTCTGAGTTTTCCAATAGTAACCAGCTAAGTCTGATTCGCGTTTCATTGGTCTCTTGACACAATGTTTTTATTTTATTTACGTTATTTACACTATAATTTAATTCCTTTTGTAAAATACTTCAACTTTTTTACTTTGTAAATTTCTTTCACATCGTCTCGGGATTGAGGGCTTTTTCGCTGAAAGTTCGAAATGGCTATTCTTCCATAAGTATTATAAATTATTAATAATAAATAACTGAACTACATTTATTAATTATTTAATTGTAATTTATCTTTTTTGTATATAGATGGGATCACCCATCCAAATACAAATTGCAAACCGAGGTAGCTTTACTTTTGTGATCGAATTAGATGAGTTGTATCTATTCAGTGGTATTATTCATTACACGGGAAGTCCATCGTAGTTTATTATTATATTTACTATATGTATTGTCGTGATCTCCAAAAGTGGCCACGCTTTTTATAAGCAGAAAATTTGATAAAATCTGATGACAAATATAATTTGAACCATATCGCCTCAAACATTCGAGTTGGATTATAAAATGGAATATGGCCGCCATTATCGAAATCTTCATAAGACATTTGTAATAAGGCGTATGGAGTGATATGGGGTATCATTTTCAAAAGATTACATTTCAAAAATTCGAATCTGAAACCAAAATCGGTCAAGTACGTATTTTTTACCATGTACTCTTTAATCAGTATGAACGTTCATATCGGACGGAAACTCGAAATACCGTTTTACCGAAAATACCACATGTCTCAAAACCAATTTTCGTTGAATGTTTTTTAAGTCGTACTTTACTTAATTTTTTTCGGGATTTTCAACACCAAAGTCAAAGTCCAAGGGGGGCGGGAAGGGTGGGGGGGGGACACTTTTAAAACTTTAAGTGTGGATATCTCAACAACTATTAAAGTAAAAGAAAAATTCTCTTTGAAATCTTTGTCATTTGTAAGACTTATTTATATATATACGTTGTTTATGCGAGTTGGAGTTTTTTTTTATCATTTCTAAGTTAAATGCATCAGCCGCATAGCTCATGCAACAAAAATTTTTTATATTCACTACCCCATTTTCTAGCGGATCATAGATTACACCTACCTTTCAAATTTCATTTATATAATGCTATTAGTCTAGTAGTAACAGTCAATTAAAATTACTTCCCTGTACGGATAGACAGACATACAAGACGAAATTATAAGTGTTCCGTTTTTTGTCCTTTGGCTACAAAACGACTTTATTACTATCATCATAATATCTTAAATATGGTGTCAATCTTATTGACTGTTAAATATGTAACTTTATGTTTGATCACTTAAATTCACCCAAATTAAAACCAGACACCTGAATACAATATGACAATAACTTCATAATTATGCATTTATCACAATATTCAATATTAGTGAAGTTATTGTCAAAACATATTGTTTTAGTAAAAGTAAATTTTGAAGGCTCAGGAAAAAGATTCATTCATCCACCACTGACAGGCGGCGTATCAAGTTCTTCATAAAGACAACTTACCAAGTTCCAAATCCAGGTAGAAGACTAAACAGGTATAGGTTTTTGGCTTTTAGAGACATCATGCACCTGGGCCCATAACATATTTTTTTCGATTTTGATTTTCATTGTCTATACGTTTTCTGTCGTGTTCTTCTAGTAATGTTTTCAATGACTTTTTTTCCATGACTTTTTCTCAATTTCAGCTAGAATTCTGTTGTTTGCGATTTCATTTTCTTCATATACTTTTATTGCCTAGTATTTAATATTTTTGGATTACTTGTCCGTTTTCTCTTATAATTCGTGATTGATTTGGTTTAGTTGGTAGAAAATTTTGAAGTCTTGTAGTCATTATTCATCCTCTTAAGAGTGTGCTTTGGAAAAACCCTTCACTAGTGTTTGAGTGCGTACCTACATATATTTAATGAACTTATATCGAATTTTGAATTTGTAAAACCTGCAGCTTAAGCTGTTCTTCATAAGCGAAATTAAACATCCTTTTTATCCTTTTCAAACTTACAATTTTAATTTTTTTTTCTTGATAAAATTTACATTATATAAGGAAAGTCTGCGTAAAATATAAAGTTTGCTAAACCTAGCTCCTTTTTGATAAAAAGTTTATTACCACTTTACCCCTCAATTTTTTTAATTTGATGTAATAAAAAAACACGTGTTAACTCGTTTATTTGGTAGAATATATGGGCAAAGTTTCTATAGTTAAACGCTATTTATTAATTTTTTGTCATGCAAATTTTAATGGCCCTTTCTATGCTTGTCTATGCTATATAAGGATCTTCCATTCAAAATTTCAATTTTCTGTATCCATTGAATTAAGCTTACGTTACCTAATGGTCAGTCAGTCAATTTCTTAATTTATATATTTAAAGGATTAGAAGAGGAAGAGATGTAGCTTTCAATAGGTATTTTAGACGAGAAAATAATATCATAGAATCAATTCAAATTGTTAACCGAGGTTTCGTGTCGTCTAAACAGTTAATAACCCAAATGAACAATTAAGAAATCTTTTGCTTTATTATTCATATGATGTGTTAATATATCAAAATATAAGTCCACTAGTGTCCTATTCTATTTTATTACAAGAAAGGATTTTATGACAAAGAAAAGAAACACAGAAAAAGCAATTATATTTATTTTAGATTATTTCGTGGAAGGTGCGGTAAACAGGAATAAATTTATCCGCAAGAGGAAAACGTACCCGAAATACAAAATAATCAATTTTATCAGTATTGTGTGTTTTTATTACCATGCGCTTATGGTGGGAAAGAAATATTATAAATTACCCGATACGATGCAAAAAGAGTTTTCTAGGAAAACCAAGAAAACACAGCAACACGATTTTCCCATTTCAGCCGTCAAGCATGCCTGTCTTCATTACAGAAACTGTTGTAGGAATATTTATCATATTGTTTATAAATTTTTGCTGAAGATTTTTGAGGAGGATATTTAATTTATAATATATTATATAATATGATAACTAATAATGTTTCACTACTATATTAATAATAAAAATAGTAAAATAATCAATTATGAAATAACTGTTTAATATAATATGTAACTTAAGTTTAAGCATTTGATTTATGACAAACATATTTTGCCAACGTTTGTTTATAGATTGTTTTTTTTCCAAATTTAAGAGATTTATTTTTAATCATAAATAAAATGCTACTTAGGCTAGAAATTCTTCCAGTTTAAATAAAGTAGTCGACATCGAAATAAGCATAACACTGAAAAAAATCTTATTTCTACAGTAACCAATGAAACCTTCTCAAATATTTTTTTTACGTTTTTACGTTGCATGCAATGTAATTGTAATTGAAGAAATTCTGTATAAAATAATTAAAAATAGTTTCAATAAACTCTCAAAACTGAAGTGATAAGAAAAAAAATTTTCCAAATCGAATACTGTAATTGTTATTATTACTTTGATAACTACATTATTAGTGTACCGAATTCGTTTTCAAAAGGTATTTCAAAAATGGGATAAAAAAATACTCTTTTGCGTTGGAAAACAGAAGGGATGATCTCCAGCATCTTCGTAAAATGTTACAATATTAAGTAGAAAAAGAATTAATCGGTTTTGGGAGTTTACTGATAATAAACTTATTGAAGGATGATTCCCACCCTAGGCTAGGAAAAGTACTTGAGATAAGAACCATAAATGTCGATACTTGTACGTAATTTTATGATTGATATGTACATAATTTTACCAACGTTAGTAATAACACAATCAAGACCAGTGCTGCGATGGACTCGAGAGCTCATTGAAAAATGATTTTCACACGGATGCTATCGCTGAAGATATACTCTTAGTAAAGCAGCATTTTTTTACTACTTCATTATTTCCAAAAGTACATGAAAAATAGAAAATTAGCATTAAAAATAATGTCCAAGTTGTATTTTGGACTCATGTATAAGTTTATAATGATGAATGCATGCATCCTTGCAATGTTTATTACTCAAATTGGGTTACCATTTATGAGAATTTTCCCATCCCACGTAATTCACGACCGAATAGGAAAAGAAAGAAAGATTTTTTTTTGGTAAGTTATAATTAGGTACATAACTACACATATCTATTTACCTTACAATAGAACTTAATAAAAAAATTAATGTTTCACAGATATACATAATTACATACATTGAAAATTGACTTTTTGTTGATGAAACTATTGTTGTTTTTGTTAGCAGAATTTGGTTGTAATGTAAGCTAGTTACAAACATTTTGATTGCGTGATGTACAAAACTCAAAACAGTGCCATATATTATTAAGTATCGGAACGAATCGTCTATTAGCTCTTTGAATATAATCGATATATAATTCTGTAAGATATTGTACTAGCATGATGCAGAGTATTGATATCAGTGCTATCTAGTGAAATAATTGTGTGAGTTATTTATACCAATAAAGTATTTACCAGACTTATAATACTCAAACTTAGAAGTATCCTATATTTTTGTTCCTTTTGCTGTGGAGACCACGGGCTATTGGAGCCTCGAGGCGAGAAATTTAATTAAGAGCATCGGTCGCCGACGTAAGGAGAGGGGGTGTGACCCTCCTTCGGGGTCGTTTCTGATGCAGAGGCTCGCCATAGCGATCCAGCGCGGTAATGCCGCGAGCGTTATGGGTACCTTTGCGTCAGGTTCGCCAGGCTTTGGTTATTTTTAGCTTATATTATTGTATATATAGACCTTATTATTTTTACAGTAAGCGATTTGTGCGTGTCTGGAAATCACAACAATAATTATATTTTTTCCAATCATTTTGTGTCTAACCAGACATGTTAGATTTCTATCGATCGACTTATAATTATAATCGAAAATTGATAAAATTGTTATTATCGTATTTTGAATGCTTTTAGTTTTACTAAAAACAATTTAAATTCTGATAATAAGTTTCGATAATAGCATAAACATTTTCATTGCTGTCATCATTGGATTTGTGACTGTCAATCACAGTCATTCAGGTCACATGAAAGACAAGTTGTGACCACAGTATAGTTTTCATAAGTGTTAACATTTCTTCTTTTATCTTTGGCAATTATCTTGTGTTCTAGATAGTTTTGCCAGTGTCATGTTGTACTACATTACTTATTTGCATTCAAAAAGTTGTATGTACGATTTATGGAGTTTTTATTTTTAAAAGACGTCAGAATTTATTCTATGTTTGTTATTTTGTATAAAACGGAACTTCTCACTCGTTATTATCTCTTTATCATTTAATAGAGGAGTTGCATTTATTCAACCTTTCATAGTTTGATACCACTCAATGGCCAGCTTTAAAAATATATGTCTATATCATAAGAGTTCATGTACTTATGCAAATCAAACCACATGCACCAAATTCAAAATACCTATAATTTTATTTCCTAGCCCATGTTTGTATGGGAGATGGCCGTCCTTTTTGTACAGAATTTGTTCCTGTTAAAGTCAATATTAATGTATGTATCTACTTAACAATGAACGTTACTGAATGTTTGTTACTCGGTCACAACAGACAGATTATATTTACTAAGCACTTAGTAATGGTGCCACTTTTCACAGAAGCTAACAAAATCCTGAAATTCTTGCCAAGTTTAGTGAATGATTTAAAGATGTTAAAAAATCGGTAAAACACTAGGAGTAAGAGATGATCGTGGATGGTTCCGTACAAGTTGTAGCAGTAGTAGTAGTAACCGATGAGATGTTTTCTCATGACTTTTAACTTACCAAGTTTATACAAATACAATAGTGCCCTAAAACAATGTAGGAGCCAACGTGGGTTTGTTTGTAAAATACCGCAAGGGGTCGCCCGGCTTAAGTAATGTTTCAAATCTTAGAACTTATCACTGAAGTTCAAAACCGCTATGGGTTGTCTATGGTCGTAACAATTTAATCATGTTTTAATTATTTATTATCAATACTTTTAAATGGACAGGTTCGGAAACAATAAAATCATTTATTGATCATTTGGCACATACACGTAAAAAAGACCGGTCCAGTGCGAGTCGGGTTCGCACGCGAAGGGTTCCGTAGCACCGTACAATATATAAAAAAACACGTTTCTTGTATGTGACCCTTTTTAAGTATAATTTTTAAGTTTATTCTATTTTATTATTTGTTGTTATAGCGACCATAGTAGTACACACTGAGAAAATTTCAAATGTCTACCTATTAGGTACGGTTCAGACGATACAGCTCTGTGACAGACGGACGGGCGGACAAAGGAGGCATAGGGTTCTCGTTGGTACCCTTTGGGTAAGGAACCCTAAAAAAAGGGATTCATGATAAAAGTTTAATTAATTAATAACTAATTATTCTTAATGGTCTCTTACGCACATTATTATTATCATTCTTTGTACAAAGACACAACTTCTGGTCAATTTTTTTTAATTTTCCTTACCTTTGAAATAAAAAAGGGTACCTTTTTAGGATCACTCTCGTGTGTTTGTCCGTCTGTCACAGCCTATTTCTTCCGAATGTGCTGGAAGAAAAAAATTAAAAATTGTAGCTTAAAAACACGGGATGTAGGCTCACTCATAGTTACAAGAAATCTTAAATAAAATACTTAAATCTTTATATGACAATGACCAGTAAGCAATTGACTTAAATTATTATTACGTGTCTATAAATTGCCCCAAATTGAAACATATGTCATTGAGAAAATCGGCTTTTTTTACAAATTGTTAGGAGGGTATGATTTTTTCATGAAAGCGGCGTTTTTTATATATAATACATTAAAACAGTTAATGTGGCGCTATCTTTATATCTTACACAGTTGCATTCAGATGTCTTTAAGCAAAAGATATTTTTCTGTATTAATAATTGTTACGCGTTTCAAAGCTTATACTTTTTGTTAAAAATCCAATGATCAAAATTATTCAAGACTATTCTAGTGATGCGCTATCTGTTGTAATGAATAATAACTAGTTAGATAGCATCATCTATGGTATAGTATATCAACTAATTCGGGCTGCGTTCATTGGATGGTTAATCTACTCTATCGGAATTCCACTACCTTTCTTTTTTAGAGGTTATCAAACCACTCTGCATAGAAAATTACAAAATTGACCTGAAAGCTATTTTAATTAACGATTTAATAAGGTATCCGTGTGGAGCTATTTTTTTCTTCTGAGGCACGGCGCACTATAAAGTCTTTGTCCCTAGCTTTCATAGCGTATATAGATCGAGCGAGCGAAAAGCCAAGTCAAAATTATTACATGAAGTTAGTAGTGGTTTAAAACATTTAATAAGGATCTTCAAATACGGTCATACTGCCATGTTAATGACAATCACGTTTTCAGGTATTTATTTATATTGTAACTAGACCGCCACTTGTCCGTATAATTCACAACTAAGCATGAAAATAACAAAAAAGCATCCACGTGCAAAGTAACATATAATTCATGGAAAACACATACATCCGCAACCAGTAATCCTGCTTAAAACGAATATTGTGTTATTTGAAATCTGCGAAAGTTGACATTCTCTGCCCACCTCTATGGAAAATAAATGTGAACTTATCTATTTGTTTATAAAACACAGAAACGATATAAGATAATCCAAAGGTATCACTATTCCATTTTTGTATACGTGTCACATACATACATACAAAGTGATATGTAAGGACAATAGGAAGGTCGCGGAAACAGGGCTAGCTCATCCCACTCAGGGGAAAATCAGGGAAATCTCTGTCTCGGGCCGCACGCGTATTCTAAGCCCCAAAAATTTACCTCAAGACCCTAAGGTGGCGTGGGTCGCATATTTTACGAAGAGCCTACGGAGAATTTGCAAGAAAAGCGTTATATCCAAGTTAACAAAAGTCACAGTGTAGGAAAGCATTTGATAGTTTGAACAATAGCAACGGATAATAAATGCATGTATTTAAATTTGATTATTAAATTTAAAGAAAAAAATCTGTTTTGGTAGGTCTGGTGGAAACTCAAACACGACGGCAAGTAATTTCACGCCTACTTAAGAAAAAAAAATTTAAAGATTTCGCAATATATCACTAATGAAGAAGTTTTATTAAGATTTACCAAACATTTAAAAATTCGAAAATTATTGAAGACAAGTCAGAATATTAGAATAAACCACCTCTCTAAAAATAATAGAAAAGGAATGTTTCAAATAAGAAAATGTTTTATTGTAATCGTTGCAATCATTTACAATCGAGTCATACAAAAGTAAAAAAAAAAAACAAGAACTTCTCGAGTTATGTAATGGAAAAAATATAAAAAACCACCAACGGATAGAAGTTGTTGTACCTATACGATGAACCCTTTACATTCGATACTCCCCGCAATTTAACCTTTCCCCTGATATACACGAATGATCCCATCTAATTTCCACAGACGGCAAGAGGGCACTCAGTTTTTGACAAAGCAAAAAAACTCCTTCTAGAGTCAACTTCAAAACAAAATCCATCAATCAAACTCGACATCAGATCGAGTGGAAACGAAAATAAAAAGGGACGAATCATTGGGAATGTCGTTTGCGCCGCCTCTTGTCACTGTTCGTGGCCCCGGAGTGTTTTTCGACGAAGAAAGGTAGACGATTCCTTCAAGTCGAGTTCCTTTCCTTTTATATCGTCCATACGTTAACAGCTCCGTACGCCTAAATTACACTTTGATCCTTGCTCACTAAGCTTCTCGGAACCTACCGAAGAAAATTATTAATTCTCTTGAATTTCATTATTATAGTTTCGGTACAGCGGTTTCGGTTAAACTATAATATATATTATTTCAAAATCTATATTAGAGAACGATAATATTATATATAACGAAAAATAGTTGGTCGTCTGTTACTTTTTTGGATCTCAAATAGCAGATGAATTTAAATCAATTTCGTAATTTGGGTTGCTACACACATGCGTATGATATAAAATAAGGTTCCTTATCAAATCATGCAAAGACTTTATGTGTTATATTGGTTAAATTGGCTGAGTCAGTAATTTCCTATGGGCTGAGTAGCTATGGGAGAACTTTTAGTACATACTTTGATCGTATTTGTTCTTTACAGTTGAGGATCTTTAAATTGGTACCCCAAAAAATATTAAAGTCATACAGTAACAATTACCACAATTCGTTCAATTATTGTAAATTAATACCTATACACTTCAAAACTAAACTGACAATTATAAATGAACAATTCTTTCAGAAAGACATACAGACACAGACTTACCATGAAATTGAAACCAGAAGTATGTCAAATAAAAATTAAATGTGGGTAGTATTGTAAATAATTATGGCAAAAAACATCTCACTACTTAGTACCTAAACTAATCAATGATTAGCCTACGTACGTTAGAGACTCCATTCGTGACACAAATATGAAAATAGTTTTGATAAACTGTTTTTTGGTTATAATATAATATACAAAATTTTATTTCAATTACCTTTTATAATCTACTGCAACCAATTTTGTACCTACCCACTATTTCACCTTGAGTTTTTGTAATATTAGATCGGGGACAAAGTATTTTCGCATAGGTATAGTTTGTACAATTTCTTTTAAGAAAATCTCTTGTTACTAGTTGTACTAATTGTATCTGGCTGATTTTGATACCATTAAAAGGCTGCTTTTGAAAAAAAAAAAAACAATTTAGTAAAATATTGTTTCCCGCCGGTCTTCATTTGTTTATCTTTCTGTCAAAATGGGTGAATCTAATGAAGAAATTCCATACTTTTTAAAATTATATTATACAAAAAAAAAATGCAACGCAAACTGCGAAAAAAAATTTGTGACGTTTATGGCCTTAATGCGGTGTGAGTTTGACGTCAAAGATGCACCTCGCTGTGGTCGCCCTGTCACGGCTAAAATGGACGCCCATTTTTCAAAAAGTGGAGCAAAATTGGCACATCAGTAGAAGATCTGGGAATTGACCAATATACACTTGACCATACAAATAGTAGAAGATCTGGGAATTGACCACAAAACAGTTCTAACCAATTGGAAAAAAAACTTTGGGTGCCACATGAGCACGCTGAAAGAAACCTAATGAACCATGTAATCATTTGCGATTCTTTATTAAGACGCAATAAAATCGAACCGTTTTTGAAGAGATTGATAACTGGTGATGAAAAGTGGATCAAGTACGATAAGAACATGCAAAAAAGGTTGTGATCAAAAGCCAGCCAGGCTTCACAGACTGTGGCTAAACCCGGGCTAACACGCAATAAGGTAATGCTATGTATAAGGGTATTGACCGCTTATATTTAAGTCCAAACAAGTGACCCCAGTCGCAACATTTTTCGATTATTTTTCACCGTCATTTATTTTTATCGAAAAACAATATTTCTGCTAGTTCAGTACACGTGACATCGTACGGCCCAAATACTTTGGACTCTCGGATGACACCAAACGTTTTCTGATTGGCCAAAATACAAAGCGCAAAACGTATAAAATACCTAGCAACAATATGAATGATTGTTACCAGTAGAAACACCACCGCACTCAGGTACGCAATTCCTCGTCCAGACTTGTGATTCTTTAATATTGTAAATAGTTTTTGTATAAAGTTTATTAAATTTATTTTATTAGTAAATTCATTTTTGTTTTACTATAACATCTACTGGTCGGCGAGGCGCGGCTGAGGACACAACAACCTTCCCTTATTTCTACAAGTATTAGAATCAGACAGATGTCAACTTTCATAGGAAGTACAAACCCCATTTCTTTCTGACCCCTATATACGTACGTGTACCTACAAAATGACTACCACTAAAAATCACTACCTACAAAATGGCAGACAGTCATCGAACAAAATGGCACATGTATATTGTAATTAAATGTAAACAAAGTTTGAAAAAAGTGTCTTGACTTTTCATATAAAATGCGCAAAATTTTTTCCCCGACCCACAAGATATTTCTTGTTATTTTTGCGTATTTGACATGATTTCTTTTTACGCTAAGATAATTATTTACGATCCACATGTTGTCCTTGCGAACTGACGACCACAGACAAACCATTTAATGGTTTTTGAGGGTTGTGTTGGTAAATAAATAAAATAAAAATACGCATTTAAGTACTCCTGAATCCCTGTCTAAAAGATAACGGTCAGAGCTAACAATTTTTCTAAAAATCTAATAACGAACTCGAGATTGTACAGAAGAGACAATCAAAAATAGAATTTACGTTTGTTGACATTTTAAGGGTAAATATTTGGATGTTTATTTTTATAAAAGTGAAATTAAACGAGTGGCATCCAGTTTGTTTTCTTCGATAAATTTTTATGTGAGAAGTTATTTTGAGTTCAAAAACACTTCACAGGAGCTTAAAGCTTGTTGGAGTGTCGCATGATAAGCAGCTAATGCAGTGCGGGCTCACGCGTTGCGGCTTGGTATGCATGCTAACGAAGTATATAATAAGGATGCTCTTCTTTATGAGAAAGTGATAGAAATTTCATTCAAGAGAAAACAAGAAGTATACAAATAAATTAAATTAAGATTTTCAATTTTTCCAAGATAAATTGTGTGAAAAAAATATTTTTCAGTAGGTAACTATCAACATTTTGTAAGTATGATTGAACAATGACCACAAAGCGTATTCAATTCGCAGTTCCAGCTAAAAGTGATTTCTATCCACTTTAAAGTTGGTGACTATAGAACATTTGTTAACTAATTCCTGTGTGTTTTTGACAGCTGCTTACCAACCCAACCGCCAGTCCCTACGTCACTCAAAGCTCGGTATGGTGACCAAGGAGGCGTAATAAAATGGTATAATTTCCATTAATTCTATCGAACTGAAGGTAATATAAGCTGTGTCATATTCAAGGATTAATTAATCAAGTCAAAATAAGAAAGACTGGATAACAAACTGAACATCTAGAAATTAGATTTTCACGAATCAATATATATTTTTTTGGAAACTTTAATAAAATATTTCGCAATGAATAATTAATCAACAATGTCACGTTTTTTTTTAAATTTAAAATTACAAGAAACACGTGATAATTTACTCTACGACTTTTAAAAAAGAATCGACATACAGCAAATCCATGTCCATAACGTACAATACATACGATACCATACTGTATCTGTAAAAATAATGGCTTCTTTAATAGTACTTTCTTTTGGACAGAAAACATCTTAAGCAGACACATCATTTATATCGACTTCAAAGGAAAACTTTGAAAAGCCCTCTAGGTCAAAATGTTTATATGTAGCCGACAGTGGAACACTCATTACAGAGATTTCACCACTTGGAAATGACAGACCGACAGAAGGAAAGTACTTCAATTGTGTCTCTGGGAAAAACAAAGAATTTGGCAAGAACGAAGGGGTCCTAAAGATAATTTCTGAACAATTTTCACAGTACTGCACACAGTTTATATATTTTTCTTTCCTTAAAATTTTTAGAATAATATATATCTGTAATTTTCGAAACTCAGCGGATGGTTATCACTCAAAAAAAAAATATTAGAATCTTATGAAACATTCTATAACTTATGTTGTACCTAGAAAATTTTTGTTATGGAATCTAAAAAAAGCTTTAAAAATATTAAGTTATTAACTAGAAGGAAATTTTTGTTTTGAATTAATTACATTCTTAAAGGCAATATTAAAAATAAAACTCTTAATTTTTAAACTTCGAAACCTAAAACTTTTACAGAATCTTATTTACGATCTAAAAGCATTCTCGATTCTCGGGGGTCGTCTATAAACCACTTAACACTCTTGTGTGGGTGGAAGGAATATCACCAATATCTACATTGCAAAGAAGGTAATATGGGTTAATTATTATCATTATTGAAAGCTTCCGCTTCTCAAAAAATCTTAGGAATTGTTTGCTGTCTTTCGGTTATTATGTATTTAATATCCTATAAATTAAGTAACTTAAAAAATATATCAACACTACTCAATTTAAATGCAACCTTTAAGAGGAGGCAGAGAAAGGTGAAGCAAACTGTCTACGTTGTGTGTATGGTCGGGGAGGGTGAAAACATAAGAATTACGTTACGTTGTTTATGAACGGCCTTCACGTAAAAATAGTTATCGTGTCTCTTCCATCCGTATCACAAAAGTTTTGATATTCCTTTTCTACACTTTGCTTACGATCCAAAAACATTCTTGATTCTTACGCCTATGGTAAGTACAAGTATATACACGTATTATATACATTTAGTTGACCTAACACATTCATTATAGAAAAGAATAAAATCCAAGTGCTTACTTAAAACTTTTCCCGGGAAAATGGGAAAAGGAATATAGCTGCGACTGAGGCGGTGTATAAGGAACTCATTAGGGAGTTTTTCTGTAGTGAGGGCTTTCGCTTCGACAATGACGGATTGCGAGCGGTGTCGATGTGCAATCGTGCGGCGGGGAGACGCCCGTTCCGCCTTCTCGACGCAATACTATAGTTAAATGAATAGTTGGCATGATTCCCAAGCTTTATTTATGTTATCGGATTATTTGTATACGACCTTTACGTTTGGAGAAAACAGGAATACCTTTCTGTGTTGCATGTGACGTGCCGTGATAGCCGAGCGGTGGCGAGCCCACTTCTTGTTTAGAAGGTCGTGGTTCGAATCCCAGGGTATGTACCAGTGAGTTGTTTCTGACTTAAGTACATAACTACCACTGACTGCGTACATCGGAGAGCACGTTAAGACGTCCGTCCCGGTTGAGCAGTCGTTAAAATCCATCAATCCGCACCGGACCACCGTGGTGGATGACGATCCAACCACCTTCACCCCTAGGGGAGACATAAACCCCTGCAGTGGATCATAATGGGCTAATATGGATGGATGGTTACATGTAAACAGCCGATCATAAAATACATGATATTGATTTGAGGCATCTAGAATGCCCTCTACCCCATCATAACACTTTGTCACATTTTCGTACAAAATTCAGCTAATATTATGTCACGTTAGGTTTCAACATCCTAAGTTTAGAGAAAACTACTAACTAAGAGTCAATTACTACGCTGATGACATGACCTCGTCAAACGTAGGCAGTATGCCGCTCTCTCTTTTTCTTTTGTTAAATTTTTATGGACCGCCCCTTATATTATTTTTTCATACAAAAATAAATTGAAACGTCGTCGAATAGTATTTTTGATAAACATTGATACCATCAAAGCAGTTTCCATGTACAAATAAGATATACGTATTTAAATATATGGAAGTATAGAGCTTCCCAATCCTTATTAAATAGAAGAGACAATATAATCCTTAGGAAAAGTAGCCTAAAAGTACCTAAATATATACAAATAAATCGGGAATATCTATATTGTAATGGAAAAAATATCTAAAAATATTGTTCGTTCATAGTTATTTTCTTCTGAAATTTGCACCACGCACCAAATTTGCATTTTCTGAAAGTTGTAAATTGTAATAAAATAAAGTTAAAAATTTTAAGGTGTCCCCATACAAAAAACGTGTTTTTTTACATTATACGGTGGTACGGAACGGAACCCTTCATGTGCTAGTCCGACTCGCACATAGGCGGTCTCATGATACATTTTCACTGGAATATTACAATTGGAGTATTACAATTAAATAGCAAACAAGTGTAAAATGTATATTATTGTAATAGTTCAAAGCAATCTATTTCGAAAAAAAAAAAAATATTATAATAAAAAATAGTGGAGGGACTTTTTTGGCGGTTCTTCTCCTTCTAGTATTTAAGAACCGACGGTAAAATGCATTTTGATTTTGAATAAGTATATGTAAATACGTCGTACTTTGAATAAAAAAAATTGATTTTCGAGTTTTACTAATTTAGTAAAAAGATATATTATATTTATTAGTAAAATTATTCGAACGTTATTTCAACAAATCAAATATGGACAACGTGAAGTGCTCAAGCTGCCAACACTTTATCTAGAGATGAAATAACTGTGAATGGACAGGACGGCGCTCGAAATGTCAAAAATTTAAGTTGCTACCCACCTACGCCTTATATACAAGGTATTGGGGAACGTTATTTATTAAACATCATTAAACGAGTCTACGGTAAATATTGCGTGTGTGGCAATATATATAATTGGGTACTTTGGGCATTGGAATATACTTTATCTTGTTATAGGTTATCGACCTGTGCGCGTTGAGCGGTAATGTATTTTTGTAAGGAAATAAAATACGATGAAATTCATATGAATTTCGGAAATAACGAAATAAGAGGTAATAAAAATGGCACAAAATCTCGCCAGTCGTTATTTCAAGCAGCTCTCATTGGAAACGCGAATTGTGCAATTTTACTCGCAAAGCGATATAACGAGCTCTTGTGCAGTTATTTTATACGTCCTCGTTTGTTACGAAACTTTTTTATTTAAAAATCGCTAACACCGTTGAGTGTCGGAAAGGTGTTTTCTTTCCGAGCGAGTTGTGAACTTTTTTGTTTCGCATGACAAATAAGCTTTCCAAGTTCGTTCTGCGGAAAATATTGTAGAGCTAGCGGGAAGAGTACACGTGACTGAACTCGTGTTACGTACGCCTTCATGTTTGATGAAATAACGAATGAATGGAGTGAAAATTATTTGAATAATGTCACCCCATTTCCAAATACTCTGTAGGTTTTCAGTAAAAACACTTTTTACACGTCATAAGACGTGTTTAGAGAAATATACATTTTTTCGTATATTATCTATTCTCTCCATTTCAATCGGCCTTGAGAGTTTTGTGGAAATACCTTAAAGCGTGAAAAAAAAGATTCGCCGCAATATTAAAGTAAGTATACATAAGTTCTCGTGTTTCACACCACTTTAACCACCATAATCAGGTCATCACCATGTAAACAAAGAAGATTTTATTTTGGTGTGCCTCGCTCGTAATAAATAAATAAATAAAAATCCATTTATTTTAAAGTATGTACTGTTGTCACTTTTGAACGCCATGAACCTAATTTTATGTATGGTTCACACGTTCTCGGTCCATACGCAATTACTTTAAGAAGAACACTGCAAAAAACATAAAGTGGTTCCTTTTTTTTAGTGACCGTGCTACAAACCATCGTCTTAAAAACTAAATAGATTAGAGCAATTTAATCTCAAGCATTTTTATCATTTATACTATAATCTTTTAAATTGTAATGTGCCGTAGAAATAAGTTGTCGTTTTACATAATTCTTGAATTTATTTATTGAGAAGTCTAGAATATTCCTTTAGAGTTTATTGTAAAATCTAACACAATTACCTTCGAATGAATTACTTACTTTATGGAACCCAGTCGTGGGTACTGCGAGTTTATGTTTATTCCTAGTATTAACATAACGAATGACGTCTGGTAATCAGTTTTTACCGATTAAAAATTTATGATTTATTTAATTTACTAATAACACGCTATATTTGACAGTTAGAGTACATGATTATTATTAGCTGTTTCAGTAAACAATCGCCACGTTACACTTTTTTTTTATTTTTTTTATTTTAATATTTTTAAGGAAACCTTACAACTAATTACAACTAACATATAAACATAAAAAAAAAGACGTTCATGGATGTTACAACAAGCCAAAACAAGTTTTCACAAATTGAGACTATGTAGCACCCTACACATAACAATAAAACAAACACACAAACCAAAACATAAAAAAACGGAAAAAAAGAACGAATACATGAAAACACAAACTAGGCAATCCATAACAATAGTTAATATTCTATAACTTATTTTGAATCATAAAATTATTTTGTATTGGATCACTCCTCAATATGCATGTCATGAACATGAATGTCATGAATATCATGAACGGGTTTTTAGGTTTTAGAATATGCTATCATTACCATAGCGTTTTGAGCATTAGAACGGCTAATAATCAGAATAATAGTCTAAGTATAAAATCAATATTACACGCTATAGTGTTACGATAAAAATTTTTTCGATGAAAATTTCCCAGTGTAGTCTTAAAGCCATGTTTTACCCTGCCATCCCGAAAACGAAACACCCTCTCACCTTTCTAATACTAAAAATAAGGTGTCGACTATTTTTATCTTTATTTTTCCACAGAAATCATCTCGATGAGTAGTCGTAGCACGTAAACCCTGGCCATTTAAACGGTCCTACGCAGGAAAACAAACATTTGGCGAATAGTGTCGCATCAGTGACGCTACCTTAATAATTCCGTAAACGACTTGCTCAGCCTGCCGTTTCCTCTGAAATGGGATATCCTAATATTAGGTGATAAAATTCGCCTGGCCTAAAACTTAAAGCTAAATGAAAGCTCAACGTTTAATGCAGTAACTAAAATATAGCTGATATAAGCACACCAATAAGGATGTGTATATTAGAAAGTGTTGTATTTCACGAGACTTTTGTCACAATTTCAGAATGAAACAATTTGTTACGTTTAGCAAGGCAATAAGTCTGTTCCAGCTACGGAGAAAGCAAATTTATTTAATTTAGGTATAATTAGATTTCTCTAAAATTACAATACAAAATAATCTCTAAAATACCCCAGACTTTCTAATAAATTAAGAAAGAATATCTTTTATAAATTAAAGGTTTTAAGTCTTTACTTTTCTGAAATTCAATTTCTGTTGTATAAGGAACTTAGTTCAATCAACCTTATAGTGCTTATCTTCTTACATATAAAAATGAAATGAAGCTTATTATATGTCTCAAAAACAGCTGGACCTGTTTGGCTAATTTTGGTTTTGAAATATTTCTGGAAGTCCAAGGAAGGTTTAAAAGGTGAGAAAATATGAACGAATTGCTAGGAAAAACTACAATATGGTAAAAACAACAACTTTCCCATACAAACTGCTCGTACCTGTCAAACGGGGTGCAATCAAAAATCTAATTCTTTACTCTTTTATAGGTTATCTCGGAAACGGCTCTAATGATTTATATGAAATTTTTTATTTTGATAGACAACATTCCAAAACAGGTTTTTAAATAGGTTTTATGACGATTATTAAGCACCAGGAGGCGCTGCAGTAAATGTGTATCTTCAAAACGACTGGACTGATTTGATTCGGTTTTTTGCATTACATGAGTATCACCCGCGAATAGATAATTAAATAGGTTGTGCAGTTATGGGCCACCAGGGGGCGCTGCAATAGATATGTATCTTCAAAACGACTGAAACTATCTTGATCGGGTTTTTAGGTTACATAGATATCACCTAAGAGCAGGTCCTTAGATAAGGATTGCAGATATGAGCCACTAGGGGGCGCTACAATACATATATTTCTCTCTGTAAAACGGCTGGGAAGATCTCTACGCGGTTTTTTGGGTTATAAACATATCACCTAAGAGCATGTTTTTAGATAAAAGTTTGCGATCATGGGCCACCAGGAGGCATTACGATAGCAAGTTTTTATAAAACAGCTCTGAGGATCTTGATGTGGTTTTTTGTGTTACATAGATATCACCTAAGAGCAGGTCCTTAGATAAGGATTACGGCTATGAGCCACCGGGGGGGGGGGGGGGGGGGGCTGCAATGCATATCTTTCTCTAAAACGGCTGGGCGCAGCTCTGCGCGTTTTTTTACGTCATAAACATTTCACCTAAGAGCATTTTCTTAGATAAAGTTTGCGGTCATTGGCCACCAGGGAGCACTGCGATAAATATGTTTTTCTAAAACAGCTTTAAGACTCTTGACGCGGTTTTTCGTGTACATAGGTATCACCTAATAGTAGGTTCTTAGATAAGAATTGTTACTATGAGCCACCAGGGGCGCTCCGGGCGCTGCAATAAATACGTTTCTCCGAAACGGCTGGATCTGTAAGCGGTTTTTGCGTTATATAGATATTATCTAAGAGCGTGTTCCTCGATATGGTTTGCGGTCATGGGCCACCAGGGGGCACTGCAATGGATATGTTTCTCTAAAACGGTTGGGAAGATTTTGACGTGGTTTTTCGCTTTACATAGATATCACGTAAAAGCAAGTTCTTAGATAAAGATTGTGGTTATGGGCTACCAGGGAGGGCTACGATACATATACGTTTTAAACTGTTCTGGGGCGGTACAAAGTTCGCCGGGTCAGCTAGTTGTAAATAAAATCACGTATTAATGGAAAATAAGTAATATTATTTTTTTATTATTAATTAAAACACGTAATTTATGTTCACACTGCATGTGTGCTATAATAATTATGAAATAATAATAAATAAATCCGTATTCATTGTTTGTGAATCATTTGATCTCTCAAACAAAGGGCTCTATTTCTTAAACAGGAATGTGTCTAAGACGAGTGTTTTAAAGTGCCTAGAGCTCAAAGCCTCCAGAAATCCACTTGAAAAGAAAGGCTCAATAGGCTTCAGAGGGTCCGACACAAAGGCGCGATTAATTGTTTAAGGCATCCTCGACCCACATTCTTTAAATGGACGAATAACGGAGATCTCTTAATGTCTTGCGGAATAGATCACATCAAAATGCAATACACTTTTATGAAATTAAATATAGTAAAATGGGATTAATGGACACAGTTCCAGTATATTAAACAATCGATTCACAATATCTGTGATATCTATGGTTTAGAATGACATCTTAAAAGTTGTTAATATTCACTCTTTGCATCTCTTAATATTTATTTTCACATTCAATGTACTTTTACAACATTGAAATTACATTTTTCTACCTCGTTTCTATTCACCTGACTATGGAGTGAATTAAAACCATATAAGGGGATTCTCAGGGGCAAGGCGACTGAGAAAAATAGAAAACTTGTAAGTCTGAAACTGAACGTATTTTTATTTTTTATCATTTTTTTATTTAAAATAATTTTGAGGAACCATAAACTCTAAGTCCTTGTTAATGACATATTAATGGAGCTTTTATCACTAAGATTTTAAAAGCTAAATATTATTAATATTTTTGGCACATCCAACGCACAGCTTGGTACTCCTAAACTAATGAGTTTGCCCTAAAAACTACTTAACGCTATATATTTATATATGTTTTTTTTACCTTTTTTTCTAAATGAACAATATTTTATTATAATTACAAGATCAGATATTATAGACACTTGCAGCTGGAGTTTGCACCATCCACCTACGGGTCACTTGTCACAAGCATGACCAGAGAGGTAGCCATCGCCCTGTTTAGCGTATTTTTTTACATTTAAAATTTTTCTTTGTATTTTCTAATAGAAGACCACCTGTATATTTTCAATCGGAAAAGTTCGAAATCATTTGATATATGTATGTGGTGTCTTCGCTTACCACGCAAGCTAATGCTTAGATTGGGGCCTAGACGCTGTTGTCATGTATACGTTGTTATTATTGTTATTATTATTTGAAATCACTATACCTAGCGCAAACCTCAAATTAAGTATATATACTAATTATCTTTTTAACCAATTTATTAAAAGCTTATTCCTCAGGTAGGTGATACAAATTAAATACTTAAAATTTTAACGATCGCTGCATATTAAACAAGCTCAGTTAATAATAGTTAAATAATAATAAAAATAACGTATACATCACAACAACGTCTAGGTCCCAAACTAAGCATTAGCTTGTGTTTTGGGTACCAAGCGAGAACACCACATACATATAGCAACCAAGACCCGGTACCAGTATCAATATTCATCATATAAATACTGACCCGACCTGGGATTCGAACCCGTGACCTCCAGCTTCGTAGGCAGGGTCGCTACCCACTAGGCTATAAGCGGTCGTCGCAAATAGTAGTAAAATAATTTGAATCAATTAACTATTGCTAACATTTAATTGAAATTAATTTTTAATTTCTTCACTTTCAACTTTGTAACATACGATGTACTAGGCGTATCAGTGTCGTCAACTATGTTCATAAGTATAAACTTCTTGTCAAGCTGTTTAAATCTATAATTTTTTCTGATGACAAGTTGTTGTGTTATTACTTTATAAGGTAATAATATATGACTGAAAAACCAGAACCAATTTCAATTTCTTTCTCTTGTTCAGTTGAATTAACTGTTTCGAGAAATTCTCCTTTTTCATTTTATTTCGTACTCACCAGACATACACACCCTTACATTACGTAGGCGCGCTTAGAGATTTTAAACACTACACCTACTATCACGTACACAAATGCGGAATCCGTAGGCAAAGATTTAATAGTAAAGTTCTGCGGTGTCACACACATTATAAAACAAAAATAGGCGGAACGGAATTTTCTTAATGCGTTTCAAGTGATAGCGGTTTTGCGAGTGTATTTTTTTTGTAGCGCGGGTATATTGTTTTTATTTTGATTGTGTGAGTTGTCTTGGGTTCTGGAACTTTAAAGTGGGAGAGATAGTAATGTAATAGTTATTACTTTTTTTTTGTTTTTTTGTTGGTCGGCACGTTCAGAAAAGGCCCAAAAATTTATAAAGCTTGAATGATCTCCTTTCACTTCTTACAATATTAAATCGCTATAATGTTTTAACAGGAAACGACGGACTCAAAATAAGTTCAAATTTTAAGGTCTTCTTGATTTTTCTTTCCAATTTTGCTGACTTCACGACTGATCTAATATTATTTTTTTTAAACCAGACTGAATCTTATAGACGTGTTTGAGATTACCTATAATAAACGAAGATTATATATAGTGTCAAAATACCTTTTTTCATTTTGTTCATTTTAGGTTCTTTTAACACCATTTTGTTGACGGAATCGCTTAAGTCTTGCGAGTCCTCTACATTTAAAAAAAAAGAGTGCATCGTGTTCTATAACAATGAAACATCTATGGAGCAGAGAGTCAAGATGATATGAAAAGCAAACACAAGATCTGAGTTATCACTTTTGAATGGTAAGAAAACATCCGGAACTTAATGAAGCGTTGTTCGTTGTGCCGGAGAACAAACAACGAAAATAATTGATTTCTGCGATCCCGGTAAATCTCGGTAAGCTGACCCGAGATTTACCGGCACTACGCAGAAAAATATAAACACAACAAATTGTGACTTTGGTGGATCGATTGCAAAGTTTAAAGTATTTTTGGTTGGAAATCATGTGATAAATTATATCAGCACCAAACTGTGACAGCCGAATGTCGACTGTGACAGCCGAGTGGTAGCGAACCCGCTTCTTGTTTAAAAGGTGGTTCGTGGTTCGAATCCCAGAAACCAGCATGTACTGATGAGTTCTTTCTAATTTGTCTCTCACGTTAAGCCGTCGGTCCCAGTTGCCATCATTAGATAGCAGACCACCAGTCACCAAAGTTACAATTAATTGGAGCAACATGGTGGATTAAGTTCCAAGCACCGTCATCCTGTGGGAAGACCTAAGCCCCTGCATTGGGGCATAATAACCTGATATGGCATATGGTAAACTGTTCGGTCGACTTCGATCATGTTTTCGAGAAGGAATTCTGTACTAGGTTTTATAAAATTCAAAATTTCCTTGTAATGTATCATACAGTTTGAAGGGCTTTGTTTCCTACTAAATAAATCCTTTTTGATTAAGTACGAACCGCTATTCATTCAAAGCAAACTTCGTGTTTTAGTATGGACAGACTCCGTAGCAAACCAAATGTAAATGTTCATAATTATACACAACGTTGCTTAAGCAATGATACCACAATTCAAATGGATATAAGGTGCTCCACCGGAGTGCCACGAAGCTACGGGGAAATTAGGCCAAGTCTCGACATAGAAAATTAGCGATTTACTCACATTTCCCTTCCGATGGAGAAGCCATTTGCTCTGGGAAATACTCGTTTTCCGTACCACGTTATATGAAAGCATAATGATGGATCGCAGCCTTTAAATTTCACTGTAACTCAGTAGGTGTATATTTTTGTTTGGGAGGGCATATTATTTGAATAATTTGTTTCGAGAAAAACGTAGGTACTTTGAGAACTTATATAATATATATAAAATTTTTTTTTTACGTAAAGAAGGGGATATTTTCTCTAAAGTAAATTATTTTAGGGTTCCGTGCCCGAAGGGTACCAACGAGAACCTTATTACTCAGACTTCGCCTTCCGTTCGTCTGTCACAGGGCTGTATGGTCTGAACTGTAATAGGGTATAGGCACTTGAAATTATCACAGATTGTGTATTAGTATGGCCGCTATGAAAACAAATGATCAAAATAAAATAAAGTTAAAAATTAAAGGGAATCCCTATACAACAAACGTGGTTTTTGTTCGACGTTTTTTATAATTGATGGTTGGTGGATGTGAGATCATTGCTTATGCTTGAAATTTTCATGAAGTATGTAGAACTATGGCCACTATAACAACAAATCACTACATAGTATAAAATAAAGTCGCTTCCCGCTGTCTGTCTGTCCGTGTGTATGCTTATGTCTATAAAACTACGCAACGGATTTCGATGCGGGTTTTTTAAATAGATAGAGGAAGGTTTATATTTACATAACGTGCATAAGTATTAGAAAAGTACAGATAATTTTAGATGTTTGTAATGTGATGTCGTAAATAAACACATTTTTTGCACTTACATTATAAACGCTGGCTGAACCCAACGAGATAGATCAATGCGATATACTACAGTATTGTACACCTAAAAACGTTTACAAAAAGTCCGTGAAGGTATGTGTCTGTCTATCTCTTACGGATAACCCACAATAATCATTTTTTGTCCTTTTCCGTCCGTTCTGGCTCATTTTACGAAAAATAATAGCTTATTTACGAAGCGATTTTAAGCAATACATAGGATAGGAGGGCAGGGGAGAGTAAGTGACTGGAAGGGAGAAAGAGTGGTGGAGGGAATGGGAACGTTTGTAGTCCAGCCGGGTGCGACCGCTAGTAACAAAAATAAAATAAAGTGAAAAATTTAAGGGAATCCTCATACAAGAAACCTGGTTTTTTTTAACGTTTTTGGTGATTAGTAGTGCTTACTCTTGAAATTTTCATGGTGTAATATTATGGCTGCTATAATAATAAATAATAAAAATAAGATTATAATAAAATAAATTTATAATGAAATAAAAACGGGCAAGAGAGACCACTGGCGTGTGGCTCGCTAGCGTTGATGGCGAGTATTGGCGAGTGAAAGAAATTACAGCCAGATACAGAAGGAAGCTAAGGCTATTGTGTTCGGAGTGAAGCGCTTTCATTAATACCTGTATGGTCGACAGAAGCCATTTTTTCTTAAAACTGATCATAGACCACTATTATCCATTTTTGGAATGAAAAATGGCATCTCTGTAATGGCTGCGCCACGTTTACAACGCTATGCGATTTTTTTATCCGTGTATAATTATACTATACAATATATACCTAGTACAAAAAATCAATTGGCAAGATTTGGATGGAAACAAGCAGGAAGAAAATATCAATTTGCAAAATTTCTTAGATCTGAATGGTTTACCTGTCTCACATGATGACATAAAACGGGCCACAGAGGCAGATAAAATTTTAAAAATCGTGTTAAATTATATAATACGCGGGTGGCCTAAAAAAATAAAATTTAATAAAATACGTCCGTTTTTCCATTGCAAGGTTAACTTGAATAAAAAGATGGTTATTTATTCAGAGGACATAGGTTAGTCATTCCGTTCATATACAGAGAACGAGTGTTGGAGGAACTCCATGTCGGCCATCTGGGTATTGTGAAGACACAGTGCGTAGCGCTTGGCCGCGTGTGGTGATGACCGGGTATAGATTTAGATACGAATATCGAGCGCTAGGCAGGCGCAATGCGCATGCGGCGCCTGCCGCGTCACGCGACCGGCACCGCCGCGTGCGCCTCCCGCCCTGCCGCACCCTGGGAGCGCATACCATATTAATTATCTGTCGCTCGGACAGCGAATGTATTTGGTTGTTGTCGATGCTTACAGCAAGTGGCTCGAATGTCTCCACATGAACAGTGGAACGTCCACAAATGCTCTTATTGTTAAACTTAAATATTTATTTTCTCGTTACGGCTTACCCAAGACAATAGTGTCTGATAATGACGTAAAAATATATAATAAAAAATGACGTAAAAATATAAAATATATAAATACTCCACTGCCTGGTGTCTCGCTCGCAATGTTAATATACGGTCGCCAGTTGCGCGACAAACTGGATATATTGTTGCCTCCACGACTCCAAACTGAAAAACTCGGTTTTAGTTTTTCATGAATCAAATGAAAGTGATAAAGACAAAATAAAGTGTTGTCGGTCATTTAACAGAGGAGATAAAGTGTGGTTCCTTTGATTCGTAGCAACGAAATCTATTTTAATTAATTTATTTAAAGTTTTGGAAGAGGTTCTGGAGAAAATCGGGAACAGCATGTATATAGTCAATATGCCGCAATATGGGGACATCCCCAGGGTTGGGCCAGGCCCCAGGCCTGAGGGTTGGGGTTGGGATCAATTTTGAAAGCAATCGGTCAAGTAACAAAAAGTTCAAAATGGCGGCCACATTTTTTAAATTTGACTACAGATTTGTGATCAGAGTTCACAGCACCTTTAGATATTGATTTTGAAAGCAAAAAGTTGCGAACCACCTCTTTTTCATGCATGTGGAGTTTCAATAAAATCTAGTCATCCGTACAGAATAGACAGGCGTACAGACAGACTGACAAAAATTGCGTAAGTCACTTTTGACCACTTCCTTTTCACATGTGAGAAATTTCATTGAAAAATAACACAAAAAAACCTCAAAACATATTTAGGTTACATACCTACAATCGTATGCAACCTCTACGTTCTCCACTAAAAAACCTCTACATCTGAAACTAAATTCATTCTGAGAAATAAGTTAGTTTTATATGGTTTTATACGCAATAGATATTCTTTTATACTGTTATTCGGGTTCAAGTAACTTTTATCAGCTGTATAATATCATAATATTATAATCCCATCAAAAACAATACTTGTCAAAAAAACCAAGTCTCGCAACTCAGTTCTTCTGCGGTAAAAAGTTGTGAGATCCATGTAATACCAAGTCGGTTATTAATTTATTCAGTCTCTACTTAAGCGACTTTCTGTCTTAATACGTCCAGTCTCTAAGACCACGATCGTGGTCCATAACAATTGAAAATCAATTGTGTCTGGAATCTCCGTACTCGAAGCATTAAGTTGTTACGTAATAATTAACAGCATCTTATAGTGACGTATATCAATATTAAAATTCTTTAATGTTTTATATAAATATATTGAGACTTGTCCATCGCACTAAATAATTGAATTTACATGTGTTTTCAGGCGATTGAATTTACACGTGTTTTCAGGCGATGGCCAAGTCTCAATATATTTATATAAAACATTAAAGAATTTTCAATTTCAATCAATTGTAGTACAACTCTTCCAGAATGAATTCTAATTTATGTTTTTTATATCAGTTTACCACAAACTTCGTGAAATCCAAATCAGTAACCCTGTTTTTGTTCTGGGTTCGAGAATCGGGCCCTTAAATAATAACGCTATTTTATCATAGGGAGTGAACAGTATCTACTATATCATATGAATATAGTGAAACCGGAATAGTAGCGGAAACAAATGATGGCTCCATAGAAATGCCCGCTTCCGCTGTGTTCTACAACTATTCGTAAATTTCTGTCATATTTTCGTATATTATGGGCCTATTTGTATAATTATTTGTTTGCAGAAAGATATTCTACAGATGATACTAATTTCGTGAAAAAGGGATGATGAAAATCTTAGGTAAAGAATAAAATTCACAGCGATCTACAGTAGATGTATCATGATTATATTAATTCAACGTTTAATTTCTAATTCACAAGTTCCAATCATACATGAAAATGAAACCGAAATATAGAAATAATAAAAAGTTTTATTTTTATTTCCGTTTTTTTTCTGTACTATTTAATTTCCAAAACGAAAAATTCGCGGTTCGTTATTTTTTATTCGCACGTTACAATGAAATGAAAAAATATGGAGTTCATATTATATTCTTACACTCATTCATATATGTGTGTAAAAATTTTCTGAAGTAGAAAAATTTTTGTGAGAAATATAATAATGGTTACTGTTCTAATGCCAGTAGTGCTCTATCATGGTTTGTTTGAAAGAATAAAATAAACTAGTCCCAGTATCTCTTCGAATGCTGATGGGATCACGCCATGATGGTGATTTCACATGTTGCTAGCTCTCATTTATTCATAAAAAAATCATTCCACAGAATAAATAAGAGCGCATTCTCTTCTTTTATATTTATCACAGCTTAATTTGCAATACAGTCCACCATTTTTGTATGACATTTCAACTTAATATTGAGGTCATTCGTACACACAACACAAGTCTTTAAAAAAAAATGTTGAATAAGGTGACAGGACATTTTGTGATGCGTTTTGAATCTTAAAGTAATGATCGAGTGGATATGCACCTTGCCTAGATAGATTGTGACAAAGACACTGATTGACCGATGAGTTTCCAATCATAAGAACTTAGTTAAATAAATATCACAAGCTCCGTCGACGTTGTTAATACTATTTTAAGGACTACTGTCAATCCGTTCTGGACAACCGTGGTTGACTTCGTTAACTCAGTGTTGAGGAAGAGGACGCTGGAAAACCTAATGATGATGATGAAAACCTAATGATGATTGGTGATTATGAAAACCTAATGATAATTGATGATGATGAAAACCTAACGATGGTTGATGATAATGAAAACCTAATGATAATCGATGATCATGAAAACCTAATTATAATGATGATGAAATCCTAATGACGATGTTATGAAGGTCCTATATAGCACGTTTTCTATTTATGTCTATCAAGACAGACAAATGACAAATCCCATTGGACCATATGCAATTGATCCAAGTCATTATTACGTGAATATAAATTGCCTCAAATTTAAACATATGTCATTAAAAAGATCGTATTTTTTTTTAAATTGTAATTAGATGAAGGGGCTAAGTATTTTTGTATGTACCTGCTGACTTTTGATCGTTGACCGCTACGTTCTAATTTTCATGACAGCTGCAATTCTAGAGTTCTGGAATTTATCGACCGCACTTGATGAAACACTCCAAACAAAGTTTTACTCGGTAGGTTTTCTTAACTATAAACTTGACACCTTTATCGATTTAGACCGCACAATTTGTATGTCCCACAATATAATTTTAATGTGAGAGCTTTAAAAAAACCGCTATTTTATTAATAATTTACGAATACCAACTTTTGTGTCGTGGTAGCCCGAACGCAGCGAAAATGTTTCAGATCTATAATATAAGACCATATATTTGACCGTGGTTCGAATCCGGGCGTATACCAATGAGTTTTTTTTACTTAAGACTCCGTGCCTCGGAGAGCACGTTAAGTAGTCGGTCCCGGTTGCTGTCAATAGATGGCAGTCGTTACAATTCGCCGACTCCCCTTATCTTGAGGGGAGGCTTAAGCCTCTGCAGTGGGGTACAAAAAGGGCTGATGGAATGGAAACCAACTTTTGTACCATTCCTGTCGGCTTTGATCTACTCCAACACGATTTTACTATTTTTTTTTTAATTTATCAAACCCTGCTAAATAGAAAATCACAAAACTAAATTGAGTTCCTTAAAGGGCAGTCTTATCTATTAGTCGTGTTTATTATCCTTAGTCGTCCCCTACAACAAATTTAGTATAAAACGACGTTAACGAGTTGCACCTTGTAGATTTACGCTTAATCTTTTCTGAAGATCGATTTTATACATAGATGCAACAAATTATATTTGCTTTTTTCTCTTTTTGTCACTTTACCTCGTGCAGCAGAAAATCTTGCAACTAGGATCCCTTGCTTTAAATCTATTAAAACGAATGCGTTCGAATCTTCCCGAATTCAGCCAAACGTCTCGTGAATAGTTTACGATTTCCCGTTAATAGTTTTGCTTAGGTAGTTGAGCTTCAAGTCAGGGGCGTTTCAACATTTTTCAAATTTTCATTTTATAGACGATCACACAAAAATAAAATCTAAAGTTATTTGCGCATATCATTTCCAGTGCGCAAACAAATTCGTTTGTGTGAAGGTTTATATTTTTAATTGTATTTATACATTTTTATACCATAACACATGAACCTAGAAATAACCGCACGTAGCATTGTGGACTACCGATGCAACCCTTGTAAGTCAGCTGGCTATGTACGCACACGTCATGTCAACTTGAACACACTCACACCGTAGTAAGTCTGCCGACAGCGAACCCGCGGCGAGTTCCACTTGCACATATATTCCCGGCCGCCATTGCAGTGCTTCACTGATTGTGATTCACTGCTTCAATAATTTTTATACAAAAAGAAACTGTGTGTATTAATGACTGTACTCAAAATATACATATTTTGCTTTGATTATATTATTATAACTAGCTTCCCACCCGCGGCTTCGCTCGCGTGGACTACACAGTTGTACCGGGACAGTTACAGGAACGCGACGCTCCAGAACATTGTAGCGCTTTCTAGAACATTCTGAAACTTAACTAACTAAGGAATCTCTATATTTAATTTCATAAAAATCCATATAACTACTATTTTAGCATGAAGAATAGCTATCCCTATAGTCGGTCCCAAAATCAGTCAGCCGTTTTGGAGATTAACCGGAACACACAGACATACTAACAGACACTACAATTTTTTTTATGTATATAAAAAATACTTTCTACTCCTGACATCGCACTGTTTATGTTTGCAAAATTTCAATAAAATCTGATCAGCCGTTTCGATGATTAGCATTAACAAACACACCGACAAAAACAAACTTATGTCACTCTTGATAACCCACTTTTTATGTCTGCGAAGATTCATAGAAATGATTTAGTCGTTTTGGAGATTAGCCGGAACAAAAAGACAGACAGACAACCACACGGACGAAAAGTTACCTATATCACTCCTGCCAACCTATTTTTAATGTCTGCATCGTTTCATTGAAATATTTAAAAGTTTAGCTCGAACATACATATAGACAGATATACAGACAGACAGACAGACAGACAAACAAAATGTAGCGTATGTCACTCCTCACACCCGTCTTTCCCACGTCTGCGAAGTTTCATTAAAATTGGTTTAAATGTTTTAGAGGTTAGCTCAAACAGACAGAGAGACGGCCAGACAGATAAACAAAAACTATTGTATGTTACTTCTGACAATATCTTAATCACATGTGTTCATTGAAATAGGTTCAGCCCTTTCGGAGATTAGCCGGAACAGACAGACAGACAAAAAACTTGTTGGCAGTTATAGGGAGTGCCGATAGAAGTGAAAACTTAGAACTCATCAAAACATCAAGTTTGAGTAATAACACGATAGGTCTGCGTATAATAGTTTCGAAAATATAAGCTTTTAAAATTTTTGTCACGTGGTCACATAGATCTCGCCAGAACATCAAGTTTGAGTACCAACACGATAGGCCTGTGATTAATACTTTCGAAAATATAAACTTTTAAAATTTGGTCACGTGGTCACATAGATCTCGCCAAAACATCAAGTTTGAGTACCAACACGATAGGCCTGTGATAAATAGTTTCGAAAATATAAACTTTTAAAAATTTGGTCACGTGGTCACATAGATCTCGCCAGAACATCAAGTTTGAGTACCAACACGATAGGCCTGTGATTAATACTTTCGAAAATATAAACTTTTAAAATATGGTCACGTGCTCACATAGATCTCGCCAAAACATCAAGTTTGAGTACCAACACGATAAGCCTGTGATTAATACTTTCGAAAATATAAGCTTTTAAAAATTTGGTCACGTGGTCACATAGATCTCGCCAAAACATCAAGTTTGAGTACTAGGTCTGCGGTTGATGGTTTCGAAAATATAAGCTTTTAAAAATTTGGTCATGTGGCCACATAGATACGTCTGCAAAGTTTTATTGAAATCGGTTTAGTCGTTTTGGAGATTAGCCGGAACAGGCAGACAGACAGATAAACAAAAAGTACCCTAGGTCACCCGCGGTAATGCCCTCTGCATGTCTGCAAAGTTTCATTGAAATCGGTTTAGCCGTTTCGGAGATAGGCCGGAACAGACAGACAGACAGACACTTCAATTTTATTAATATAGATGTATAGAAGGACCCTTGAAATTTAATTTCAGCAAAAGTGACATGCCGATTTTTACATACTTGTGTGTGTGAATCGACATATACAACATACTCTTGCTACGCTATACTAACCATGTACAATTCATCTCTATGTGCGTGAATTATAACCGAACAGGTAGGTGATATTTTTACCTACGTTTTTTGATGCTGACTCTCTCTCTATCCAGACATAATATAATCAAAGATGTTATGTTACGATGAACGTTGGAACTCATTGTTTATGTCTAATTAAAACCAAGTAAACCGTATTTTTGTTAGTAAACATTGGAATAAATAAATTTTAGGTTCTTATTTAACTATTGTATTTGAGGAACTTGTAGTTTAGTCTAAAACTGTACCGCAGGGCTAATTCTGTGATAACACCCTAAATGTGTTATTAAGCAGAGATGTATGAATATAGTCCAATACTCTTTTAGTAGGTACAGTCAAACACCAACATTCCTTGATCAGATACAACCAGAAAGGTTCTCGACCGCGCCCGGAGCAGCTGAAATTTTTCGTCACTCAGTCGGCATCCATCGTGCGGCTTCGACAATCGGCGCGTCCTCATCTCTTTTGAAGCTGCGCGGGCATGCGCATCAGAGCGCCGCGTATCCGGCAGTGGCCCGCGCGTCGCCGGACCAACGCACGCTGCCCGGCGGCTGGAGTACCCTGAAAACACGAAAACACTCTAAATTCTCAAAAACACCAATCATAAACTCAAAATCCATTAAACTCTAGTGACCAGTTCCCAAAATCTGCAATCCATCGCATATCGGTTATCGAAATGCCTCGTGTCTCAATTTTAAGTATACGGTCTTAGTATATATTTAGTGAAGTGCTGAGTGATAGTGTTAGTGAGGCCTGGTGCTTAATAGAATTAATACAAGTGAGAAATGACTCTACGGATCACAATATTGACTTGAGTTTAAATGGTAAGTATTTTTATGCAATTCCATATGTCATGCATATGAATATTATATATATATATTTTTTTTAATTTAACATTCAGAAACAATTTGTTGTTATTGGATTTTGGAAAAAATAAAATTGAACACGTTATTAGTAGGCCGTCACTACGAGCAGAGCGTCCTTCGTCACAAGACCCTTCGCAAGACATATAAATCAGAGATAATGAACCAGTAAGCATATTTAGTGATAAATTACGTCAATCTCTGATGTTAGTTGTCGTAAAATTAATTTAGAAACAGTATGAACTAATTATTTCACATAAAAAAATACAGAGCTCTTTAAAAATTATATATAACATGGAGTTGAGGAGTATTCTGTAAAGCGGAAAGCCAAAAAAAATACTGTCATTTTTAATGTTATATTCTCTTTTCGAAAAACTATTTGCTGTGTACAATATCGTACAGAATAAACCACTATATAGCCTTTGGCGTTGCGTATATTTTGTTTTTCAGTTGAATTTTATATTAATTAGTTTTTTTGCATCTTATCTGTTTTATAATATAACACTTAAGTGTAAGAATGAGGTTTAGTATAACAGTAAAAATGATAAAAAATTTAAAAAAAGTGGATATAATTTAGATATACTTCACCTATGTATGAATTACGCTTACATAAATTAAACCACGATATTAATTTTTTTTCGTCGTGTTCATGAATTTCACCCTGAAATTGTAAAAGCAGCTTCAGCCTGAACCTAACTTTCTATATTCACCACCATGACTTAGCTATTTACTTCGTTAACAGAACGATATCAATATCTATAACTTATTTAAACTAAGATCGGCTCATTCTTGCAAACCTATGTCAAATTGTAAAAGTTTGATTGTCTATATCAGACTTGTAAAATATTTATATTCTGTACCTCTACGAAACGGAAAAACAAACAAGCCAAAATCGGTCCTTTTAATAGATATATTTTAACAACACTAAAGACAGATCAAACAAGTAGATAAATACACTTTGGATATTAATCGATACTATATTTGATTTAGTCGGAAATCAAATGGCTGTTTGCATAAAATCATAAATTATAATTTTTAAACTAAGTCAGAATACGATTCGCCCATTAAGGAAACGAGAAAATGTTTTCTACCGAAAGAGAATCTTCAAGAGAAAAACGTAAACTTACTAAAATAATAAATGTCCTTGTTTACACAAACACCTGCCTGGAAGACAAAATATCCCCAATAAGGACCGACAATAAAATTACGTTTTCTCATATCTAATTGGGTGCTCTCAAATAAAATTATTTATGATGTAAAATATTCATTTTATTAATGTTAGGATCATATATGAGATTATTACACATCACAGTAAAACTGTTTGTGATTTTGTCTCAACTAACTTTACCGAAATGTAGTAGGAAGATAATAGTTTCCACGTAATTAGATTAATTTGTTTAATTTAACGGAAGCTATCAAGATACTTAGAGAACTACACACCATAATTAAGCTTCCAATGGAATTAAACAAGCTCTTTTATCACGCCAACCGATTCAAATGTTGAGAACGTTTTCTTTATAAAAGGTGTTATAAGTTATCAGCGATTGGTTGCAGTAACGTTTTATCCGATAATGGGTATTGACTAATCAGGTTTCTGTGCAATCTCATCTAATGATACTCCTTAATAGCACTTGAACTTTTGCGCGTCACTAATAAATCATTATCATCATCAGCCCATTTTTACCCCACTGCAGGGGCTTAGGCCTCCCCCAGGGTGAGGAGGAGGCTTGGAGCTTAAGTCCACCACGCTGCTCCACTGCGGGTTGGGAACTGTAACGACCGCCATCTATTGACAGCGTCCGGGACCGACTGCTAAACGTGCCCTCCGAAGCACGGTGTCAGTGATATTGTGTACTTAAGTCAGAAAAACTCATTGGTACACGCCCGGATTCGAACCATGGCCCTGTGGGGCCTTATAAATTTAAGACAGGTTTGTTGTGCTCTGGGCTATCACGACACTGACCTAAGCTATCGCGCCACTAATAAATACTTGAACTTAAAAAGGTTTACTACTTCTATTTTGAGAACGGCCATTTCTAAAGCGTATTAATTTATCGGTAATTCGAAAAACTCGATAATGACTTCTTTCAAATCTGTAATATATCTAAAACATGTTTCAAAATGTGTCGGTCATGATAGAGGAATATTTAAGTAAAATGTATTTTGCGCAACTAAGGCGGGAACTATAACCGATTGCCCAGATTGACAGTGTTATATGCACGATTGAATTCAATGCGTTAACTGCCATCATGGGAGACTAGTGACCACCCGAATTGCGCATTTATTTTTCTTAACAACTGCGGAGAATCACTATTGTACCGCACGGCTTTACGAGCGTAAACTCTCATTAAGGGTCCACTATCCCTATAGTTCTTTGCACTTTCGTATCATAACTGTAGTACTCCAAAACAAATTTAATAAACACAGAGACGTTCACAATATCAACTTCCGAAAAATGCGAAATATACATTCGAAAAAAAACGGCGAAACATGACTTAAATTTTTTTTGCGGGATCCATGAGTGGATTGAAACTACGTCATGTCATGCGAGTCATGCCAAAAAAAGTTATGATATTTAAAATATGATTAGTGCTCGACAAGATGCATCTCTAACACTGAAATAATGACTGCTAAAAAATTAATGAAAGATATATACTGAATACGAACAGACGGTAGTCCCGATATTATATATGTCACGTTCGAACAACGAAGCGTGTCTCGGAATTGCCTACGCTGACCATTTATTGAGCGTCCAGATTATCTTGACGCGTTTTTGATTCGAATATGGCACGTTTAGTAACGGACGCGCTTTTTTCAATGATATGTGTTAATGCTGATCTGGCTGTGAAGTTGAATTCTATGCCATATAACGTTGGAATGGATTCAGGTAGCTAAAGCATCCTTTCTGTGTCAGATTTGTCATGTGAGGAGTGATTATGTTGTTCATATAATTAGTTTCTATATCAGCTGGCTCGTAATTTTAACCAATTTCTGATATTGGTTCAGCTGAAACGTTCATTGCCTCTAACTCTATCTAACGTTAGAATGAATTAAAGTAGCTCAATATTAGCTTTAGTGTGTGATTTGCGGTTGCGGAGATCTTCTTTTTGTGTTTTAGTTATTTGTAGTTGTTTTTGTATCTATGTATCCGTGGCCTTGATTAAATGTATTACTGTCTTTATTTTTTTGATTTACCTTGTTAAATAGTATTAATATTGTCAAAATTTTCAATAACATTTTTATTTCTTGTTTGTGTAACTGATATTGATTTTATAGTTTATAGCTTGTAATTTGCAAACGCAATGATTATTAGGTAAAAAGTAGCTACGTGTCTTCATTAATTATAATTTTTGATCATATCTTAAATTAGGTACTCTGTTTATTTACGCATAAATGAGTCGTTTTGTTACAAACTTAATTTTGGGCATATTAAATACCAAATGTATAATATTGTATCAAATAGTTCGCAACTGACCGTTCATAATGCGGCTTCTACTACTGCGACTCAGTGACGTTGGAGTAATGAGTTCATGTTAAAAGCATGAAGCCCAAAGGCAGGCTTATACCAAAGTACTTTACTCATCTTTGCGATAAACTGGTGACACAATTAGGAAGAGGCGTGCGATGCTGGCCTTTACCGGCAAGCGAAGCCGGTCGAATAGTCGAGGTTATGTATAATGTTAAAATTAATGTTAATAGGTACAAAAAAGTCAAAGAAGTTTGAAAATTAATCTTATAAATATATTTTATGCCAGCAACACGTATCTTGCGTTAAAATATTGTAAATCGGTGCTAGTAGGAAATGCCTATACTATTGTACTTACCATTAAATTCAACATTAATGCCATCATTAATTCATGCAATTGATACTGAATGGGAAACAAAATTTCAAGTGCTTTTCTATTATTATGAGATATACTAATCCTTACACTCAAAATATAAACAGTGCAGATTTTCTAGTAAATCGTAGTCTGAACTTATAGAGCATGTAAACCTTACTAAACTCACCAAAAGTTTCAAGTGAGCAGATGGCGCAAACTAACTGTTATCGAGAAAAACATGTTTAAAGTTCAATTTTTTTGTCACTCATCCAATTTTTTTGAGATTTTTGTTTAGTTCGGTAAGCTCTACACAAAGAATATACTTATTTATCAACTCCAAAGTTATAGTACATTCTTATTTTATGTACCGTTATTGTGACCTATAAAACCGAAGGAAAATAAATAAATCTATCAAACGAAGTCGGTTGAGATCATTGCGGCGTATGTTAATTCAGTTCACTAGTTACGTGCACACATAAAAAATTTACTGTACCCCGTTTTATTTACCCTTTATTTATTCCACTGTTCCACTTATTTGATTGTTTTGAAACGAACCATGAATAATTTTGAAACGCTCGTACGTTCTATTTAACAGAAATTCATACAAATTTATATAAACTGGACAATGTAAACTATAAATAACTATGAGTCGAAACGGAATAGAATACACTAGGATTTACGTTATTTTGTAATACCTAACCTACCTACCATATCAACCCAAAATTCCAAAATAATTTCTACATATTTAGAAATTACTTTGGAATTTTGAATCTAATAATAAACTTGTTTGAATTCTATTTTGGATGCATACATAGTGATTCCATCTGAAGCCTAATTATTTTGCCAGTGACGCTTCAAATGTCAAATGATTTGAAATGATGAAACCTGAAGTTTCTACTATTCACTGTCTTTAGAGAGAAGAAAGTATTTTTTGAATTACGCTTTTCTTACTCGTAACTGCTTACTCGTTTCTGTAAAATATTTGAAGACGTTTAATAAAAACTTTTTCATTTATTAATAGTTATAATAATATTTCTGTTGAATTATACAAATTACCAATTTATATGACCATGTCAAAAATTGTATATGTTATCACAATTAAATCAATTACAAATGTATTATTCCGTAAGTATTTCGTATTGTTTCTCTATTGAGGTCATAGAGTAAATTAATTTGACAGCAGCGTTTGGTTTTAATTTCAATACAGTCATAAATGTCAGTTCAATGTATCGAAGTGACATTATGCAATTTTACGAGTTTGAAACCGGTGTACCTACAGGGATTCCTCGGGGGTGAAGAGCGCCGCGCGGGGACCTTCCACACTGAAACTCCGACTAAAACTCCCCTTCATACACCGGCTAGTTATAGTATGAGTGGTTAGATGGTAAGCACAGAAGAAGGTTTCTAGTCAATTCGTATTTTTATGATTGAGGTACACCAGAACTTTAAAAAAGATTTTTTTTTGCTTCTTTTCAAGTCTTTCGTGTTTCAAACATAGAACTGAAGATATTGTATAAAACCAACAAAGTTATAAACTCGAATTGAGTGATATAAAATATTCGGTTTTTAAATAATGCAAATAATAACAAGTGATGCTGTATAAAATTGTGTCTTCCAATAACATAAATTTAATTGTCATAACAATATATGGGTAATATAGAAACATCAAATAATCTTCACAAATTAAAACTCTATAAAGTATTAATAACTAGGGAATTTAGTGGATTCTTAATGATTAATTACCTTGCTCGGGGTTTCCCCCATGAGATTAAAGGAAAAATTCGAGAAAATAAGGTAAAAAGTTTTAAGGTAAACCAATTTTCCTATGTTTATTCGATTCCGTAAGGTACGACACCACCCGAGGGAAGAAAGGAAAATAGAATTCCGTTTTGTTAGAAATTAAATAAAAGATTGTTGTTTTTTTTTTCGAAGGATTAAGCGGTATTTCTACGGATATAAACTCTATCGTCCAAGCTTGACAAAAATAATTTTAGATACTCATTCAAACTTGCTCCGATTCTTTGTATATTACATAATTATGCTAATAAATATAACGGAGCGTTCTTTCTTCAAGTGGTATGCATTTTGTTCGATATTCACAATCGTAACCTAAACGTAAAATTTTTAAAGTAGTTAAGTATTAGGGTCGGTTTTTATGCCATAAATGCAGACAAAAATAAATTTATAGAAAATTATACTCCTGTTATATTCAATTTTTATTTTAAACGTAATAATGTACATGTATAAATGTAATTAAATATCGTATTAATTAATATTTAATTTTTCAATATATATATACAATAATATAAGCTAAAAATAACCCGTGCCTGGCGAACCTGATGCAAAGGTACCCATAACTATATGAAAAAATTGCAAGGTTTTAATTCTAATGTGCTAATGGGAAAGAAAATTAATTTTACGTTTTTCAAGTGGTTCGGGTTAATCGCCCACATGTCATGTCCCTTACGTACCTAGTAAAGATCAAAAGTGTGTAGAACATGGTAGATGGTAGAACTCCTTAAACTCAGACTTATTAATCGGTATTCGTTGAGGGCCACCAAATGCGTTGCGTCTTCGACTCATGCAGAAGATTAAGAAGAAGATTATGTATTAAGGCATATCTATCTCTACATATCTACCTAACAACCCAATACACAATAGTGAAGAGAGACCTTGACGTGGTACTGATTTCACAAGATGGCGATACGATGAGAGTGGGGCAATTTAGAATAGGGCAGCAAAACCCAAGGAGGCAACTGGCTCATAAAAATGACCATATATGTATACACATATAAGAATTAGATTTAGAAAAAAATATGGAAATGTCTATATTTCTGCAACAAAATATCAGCAAACGGAGATTATTTGACGTTGCTCCTTAAAACATCAATGTTGTTACAAGAGATAAAAAAACAAACCAGTGAGCCGAAAAATGGGCTACTTCAATGGCATCGAGCATATTCAGAGACACATAACATAATAAATCAATCACGCCTACAAAAGAAAATTTACAGCCTTTAAAAATCGCGAACATTGAAAAACTATTACAAACGAACAACAATCTCAGAAATAAGAACTATGAGCGAAATATAGGTTTTAATGTCCAAGCTAAGAAAAAAAATGAAACAAACACTGAAAAAATTAAAAACATGCACGCTGGACTCTAGGAAGATTATAATTGTAAACGCAAACAACTAAGAGAAATTTCAATAAATGTTATTATTTAATTTTATATAGGATGGTTTTCTTTCTCAAATTTCTTTAAAAAAGAAACGGTTAAACAGATTACAGCATCTGTATGACCGTCGTCTTCAAGCTAACTTCATGTTTAAAATTTGTAATAATTTAATGGACAGTTCGAACATTTTAGAAAAGGTAGAATAAGTTCCAGTTCGGATTAGTCGACAACCATATTGTTTTCGTGAAGGATTTTCTCGGACAAACTCAGGAACGCGTGCACCTCTGCATAGAATTAGTCACAATTATTATAATAATTTTGCGCACATCGACTTACACTATCACTCTTTCTATTCCTTCAAAAAGTTATCAAAGAGTATATTAAAATTTTATTTATATTGTTGTTGCTAACGCTGTTCTCGTTTGTTATTTTTGTTATTTTAGTTGTATTAATTGATTTTTTAAGTAATTTTTTGTTTAATTTTCTTTTTTTCTCCGTTTTTCTGTATAACTATAGCGACTATATAGGTATTTTGTAAATATTTGGAAGCATTGTGTTGGACGTTACAATATTCTCAACTTTATTTTTATTTCCTGTATGTGTAATCCATGTGAAAGTCTGTTTTTGTTTACTGAATAAATAAAAAACAAAATAAAAAATATCACACCAATCGATGTCTCTGAAAAGTCTGGAGAGACGTAAGATAATGTCAAAAAATTTATATATAACTTTATTAAAATGTTTTCCACTCGATTAATCATCGTTAGCTTACCGTCGAACTTTTACCGTGAGAAATTATCACATTCCTATGAGAATGTAATAATTTCTACGTAATAATTCATATGCGCATGACGTCGGGATGATAATTTTGTATTATGAAAAATTCATGAAGTACGAGGCTTAGATGGATCTACTAATCTATATTTACTATTGTACGTTATATCTACCCTAATTATCATTATCAACAAGTAATTGCCACGGACGCGAAAGCGGAATTTCGAGACGCTCACTTTCTTTGGAGCTGAGGTGTAAGACGATAAGTCAAAACACCGGCAAGCAGTTACTCTTCAAATTAATTCACATTTGCCATCACTGAACTGACATGTAATAGCAATAACTCATAAGACTAAGTTTAACACGCCAGTCAAAGTAGCGCCTCGATCGAATCGATTGTTTTCTAGATGACATTGTGGTAAAAATACACTACCCGACTTTTCCTGTTTAGGTATTATTTAGTAACTAATCGTCATTCTGAGGGGAGGCCTAAGCCCCTGCAGTGGGGACAAAATGAGCTGATATTGTATGGTAAGGTAGTAACTGGTGCAATCTTGTTGGACGAGCTTTGAAATTCAATGAGAATACAAATAGCTATGATGAAACTATTTTGTCGAAACAATGCAGCAGTTATTCACTAATTAAATGAAAATACGTATCCACTACATAAACCGAGCGTATAATGTGACACTATTCACGGTATCTGCTTAGGACAAAGCGCCAATGCGGGAACAGACCGAATGTTACTACCCACGTTACGTACAGGGTAGACAGGGCTTTACAATGTCGCCATTGAAACGACCCCAAAAATTGAAGATGGGACTAAAGTCTACCAAGTCGCTTCTAAAGATGTTTCTTAATAAATTATCGCCTGTTGAATTAATTGATTTATTTTATTGTCATTGAATATACCATCTCACGCTAAGGTTGTACTTCAGTAGTCTCGAAGTATAATTACAAGGAATCGTTAAAGATGGCGTTAGTTTCTCTAGTATGGGGTAAATTTGAAGAAAAATTTTCGATGAGCATGTTTTTGTGTTTTTAAGTCAAAAATCGTAGAGGATCAGAAACGCGCAAACGCAATACGAATGTTCTCACTTTTGAAGTGTTCGCTCGAAGCTCGAAAACTCACATTATTAAAAGCTGTCATATTACGCCTTCGGTAAGCGCAATATACACATATATTTACATCGGCAGGTGGTAGTATTATAAATCAAAGCAGTATAGCGACGGTCGGCCGCTGTCTCGCCCACGTCAAAGCGAATGTCTCGCCAGAGTCGGCAGTAATCTGTCTTAGAACACCCAGGGATTTATACTGTGTCTACTTTTATTCTAACGAATTAACTATTCTACCTGTCTACCGGCTTAGTTGACTAACTGGTTGAATAAGTTTGTTAATGACGTGGCATTTATTCATTACTCAATTAGCAGACAAGCTGCTTAAGCAGGTTTTTTACTCCTAAATTGCTGCACAACACCCAGACATTAGATATAGAGTTGAACACATCTGCTAACACTCTAAATATAACTGTAAAAGAGGTTTTCATAGTTAAACTTTTGAAATGGAATACGGTTACCGAAGTGATTTTAAATCGTCAACCAGCTATGTTTGAAAATAAGTAAGTTTCATAAAGTGGAATAAATCAAGTTTTAACGAAGCAAAAGAAAACCAAAATATTTTTTTGCATTTCTTTTTTTTCTTATTTTAATTTGGAGAGACTTCGCTTTAAAGGACTAGGTAACTGCATCCTAAAAAATAAGATATAAACTTTGGCAAAATCACGTTTGGCAAAGTGATTGTAAACAACCGCTTGAAAGCTTTACAGCCTACTAGCGACAGTCCGCGGCTTCACCCGCGAGGACTAAAATTATTTTTCACTCAATCTACTTAGAAAGTGTTCATTATTGGCCTGAGGAGCGGGAGCAAAAGAGGTTTTTGCTCCGAATGAAAAGTTATTTGAATTTCGAAACTGGATAAATGTATGAAAAACTCTAAATTCTAAAAAAAGTACTAAAAATTTAATGACTTTCATTTCTCCGTGCGGGTGGCGACGGTGTAGACGAGATTAAATTTTCACTTAAAAATGTTCGACATACGCACTCAATGCATGTTGCAACATGACAGCAAATCTACAACGTGTAGATCGCAAACTTTGACGTGGATCCCTTAAAAAACCGACACACGACGGCCAATCCCCAATGCTCACTCCGACGTTGAGACCAATGTAAACTCGTTCCATACGTTGGACAAGTAGCGTTGGGGCCAAGATAGTGACCAACGTGTGGACCCGGCATAACATAAAACTTTAACCATAGCATCTTTAACAGTGTGTTGCTCTTTAGATATGTTCGTCTACTTTAAAAGAAGCTATGTCAAATCCAGTGTACTTAAAAATTGACCTTATCCTCAAGGCGTAATGAATACATTAGTTAACAACACTACCATATCTGAGTCCAATGAAACTATATCTTTAATGTTCAAAACCACACATATTTGTCCAATGTGACTATAACTTTTAGTGGGTAAAATAAATGTAATTCTGTTTATTAAAATAAATACACGCGTACCTGAATTGTTTTCCTTTCCATTTTTCTCGCAGTGGGAGTGAGAAATGGAGTGTTTAACTCGGGAGCAAAATTATTTTCCTCTAGGGTAGATGGAATTTTTTGCTACGCTCTGGATCAATATCCACCCTCGCCGTAACTATACTATTTGCTGCCTTGGTTCACAATCTACTAGGTCCGCTCTATTCGATGCCTAAAATAATCGTTGTCACACATGCCTGTGGCACAACTGTTGGCCCTATACGTATAATACGAAATTATATTATGTGACATTGGACAAATGTTGTACCAGAATATCACACCGCAGTATCGTCCGCGTACGCTAATTTATTTGTATCGAGACGGTCAAATGAACGTTCCACGGCATTGTGGAATTTTATATAAAATTCTAAAACTCTCTGGAAAGAGTGAACATTGAAAGTAATTAAAAGAAAAATTATTAAGTATTATTATTAAGCGACATGCTTGATGATTTTTTCCAATGTGGGTTTTTAGAGTAAAGCTCAATAAGATTCAAGTTTTATCACGCACCCTGTCCATGAACTACATGTGACACATAAAACGGGCCACATAGACAAACATCTTGCTATGCTCGTGCCACACGTTCCAATTCGAATTGTATTAGCCATCCTACGAACGGCACCAAAAAATGTTTGAGACAAGTGCTCTTCTTGGAGTAAAAAATATTAAATATTATGCACTAAGAGCACCAAGCAATATTCTTTGTTGGTTTTCTTCATGGAAAAGAACAAAAAACATATTTTTCCACGAAGAACGCTTACAGCTTCAGGTAATTTTAATTATTTATTGAGAAAAACAAAAGAAAATTTAATTACGGGAATCCAAACTTAACATGTTTACTTCTTTTTTATTTGAAAACAAGAGGTCTACTATGAAGTTGTTTTACTTTTTGGCTATATTTTGTCGACTTTTACCGTTTTCTCATAATTTTTTCCCGAATTTTTCTTTCGAAAAATATTGCGTAGTTAACGTAGAGTATATATTTGAAGTAATTTATTTTTATGATGAAAGATATAATTTACTTCCTCTGAGTCTATACATCGCTGCGAGTGACGGATATTGCAAATCCCACGATAAATCAATGAAGTCACGGCTCGTTACCCTCACATTTCCTTACAATCGATATTTATGTCCCCACGTCGACGACAGCGGACTGTGTAACTTGGCCAAACCTCTAACCTGACATATTCTGTGGCTTGTAGAAAATATAGATGTATGACTAGTGCTAAAATGTATTTCGTTAAGTCAATTAGGAAGCAAATATTTATGAACCTTATATTTTTTAAATTAATTTTCAGCAACGAATTAAACATAATTTTACTAATACTGTGAAACTGTCACTAAAGACGTATGATGAATTAATAATTTCGGTTTGTTTATAATTGTGTGTCCTGTTTAATTTTAGATCGAAAAAATATTAAAATTATAATATAAGAAGGCTATCTCGAGATTTCAATTGAATTAAAATTCCTATAGTTTTTTGCTTTATAGACTGCGAGCATTTAAAATGTGAGGCTTGAGGATAATGGAGAGAATAAGTTGGATAGAACAATTACGAACATTGAAGTTTTGAGAAGAGTGGAAGAAGAGTGGTGAAGAAGACCAAGAACAAGAGCCAAAAACGTCAATTTGCCGGTCACCGCTCGCTAACCGCTAATCGGAAGAAAAACTATTAAAGCGGGACATGGCCCCCCACTAGGTAGACTCGTTCTGCCAAAGTCTTTTTCTTCCGCGTCATTAAAATATTAGGTTGAAATACGAATTCGCCTCGAAATTATGTTGCAAATGCCTGTTTATTTAATTACAACTGTGAGCATAGATACGGAATTCGATCTAGCAAATTACATAATACTGACAAATACACTGTCATTTATGCCGTTTGATTTATTATTAATCCTCTTTACGGTCAATGTTCTTTTTGAGTATACGTTTGATAAGCTTGACTGAGTTTAAGAGAGCAGCTGAAACGGTATTTGGATTACGTCCAATGTCATTATGATTGTTGAATTATATTTTCAGGTTTGATATTCACTTCGTGAGTGATTATGTGAATTGGTAAATGTGTTCATAAGTTTAATTGCATATTATTTAAAAATAAAAACAGGTGAAATTTTCGCTATAATCTTTCTAAAATCCTTGAAATGCCCTTTACTTATCACACTTTTTTTTAGTATTCTAGGTATCGTATTCTCGAATGTTTTTCTCTCCAAATTTAAGCATACCTACTTATGCTGAGTTTGTTGACACCAAAATGTACAACTTTTTTTGGTGATACGATAACTTATTTATTATTCTATAAATTGTTAACGAGTAAAAAGCGTCGGAAAATTCGTGTCCAATCAGTTTTGTTATATTAATGCATTACGTATACATACGCACACACACACACACACACACACACACACACACACACAAATCCCAAAATCACATAAATAGTATTGTTAACTTAGGCATATTTGTTAGTTTAATTGTTAAATTAAAAGTGTAATCCATGTTTGGCCTTATTTAGGATTAAACTTGAATGTGTATTATTTAACTGTAACGCTGTAGGATTACCAAATAAAATAAAAAATACGTAGAAAATAGCTAGAATTTTACTTAGTTAAATTATGTAATTATTTAGCTATGATTGTAGCAACGCAACACCGAGAAAAGGCGAACCCCAAAACAATAAGAATAATCATTTCCGGGAAGCAGCAATGAATTAGACCCGAAAGCTTAGCTCGTTCATCCTCGTTCTCTTAGAATCAATATTGATGATCCGGTTCCTGAATTTCATGTTTCCAATATTGCGGCTCTGACGGGGCTAACACGGGTCAGGTTATTACACTGTGAGTTTATTGCGAAAAGGTAATTTAACAATTTCGCTAATGTTTTGTACATTATAATATACTGTGCTGTGTTCGGTCACGTGAAATGTTCAAGAATTTACTATTCAGTATTTAATAGTATACAATAACTTTCTATAATTCGAATTACCGATGGGCGAATGGTTAGAGACCCTAACTGCAGAGCAAAAAGTTGTAGGTTCGATTCTCGCCCGAACAAATATTTGTGTGCAAAAACATGTCCAGTTCCGTATCTGGGTGTAAAAAGTATCTATATACGTATATATTATAGAAAAAAATAATATTTAAGTATGGATACCAGTTGTTCTAGTACCCCATAATACAATCATAATACGACTAGATGTTGCTGTGTGGGAAGTCCCAGGTATTATTACTCTACTAAAAATGTGCACGTATCTCTTTTTACCAATCCTTAATATAAGATCTGATATAAATATCGCAAAAATGTTTTAATATTCTTAAAATTATAATTTGACTGCCACTTTACTAGTAATTATTTTTAATCGGCTTTTAGTCAATTTAAGTAATATTATTTTTGATTAAATGTTTTTCTAATTGAAAGTTAGACAATTCGAATCCGAATTGGACCTGAATTTCTTAGGTTTTTACCTATTGATATTACATAACGGTTGAATGTTGATGTCAATCTTCGTGGCAATTTTTAATATTATCACAAAACAAAATTACAATTTTGTAGCTTTTACAATAAAATTTTACTTCAACATTTATACCCCTTTTTTATATCCACGAAATTAAAACGCACATCATCAACAAATACTTTATTCGAAAATACAACAATACGACTAAATAAATGACTAAATACGAAAATACGACATAGTCCTCATTTTCTTTTTAATGAATTTTAGTGAATGGTTCTTTAATCATTTATTACGTTACTTCAGTAAACTTTCAATCAGAACCTGTGCTATAAGAAGAAGATGGATGGAGAAGGAGATGGATCCCTTTAATAAAAAAAGAATCGCAAAAGGTATGTTCAAAACAAACTACGAATAAAGGAAACGACAGGCCCTGTCCTTGTGACAGTATAATACGCGTACATGTTTACAACAAGACTCAGACGATACATTTGGCCTCTAAGAAATATTCTATAAGGTTCTCGGACCTCTTTTAATTCTAGAAATAATAAAGCTCTAGAATCAGATCAGACCCCATTTCGCTTTCAGTTTGCCTATAAAGGAATGGTTAGCTCTTGAAAGTCTGGATCTAGTGATTGCAAGCATATAATATGCTTACCTCTAGTAGGTATATATTCTGTGTTTTTATGTACTACATACATAATGTTTTCGCAAGTGTACTGACACGAGACTGTACGAATGTTGTTTTCTGTAAAGTGTGCCTTTAGACTATCCCTATATGTATTAATTTATATATATATGTTATAGGCAATGTGTATAATGCAGGCATTCTATACAATACCTAGGAAATGTATAGAATGCCGGGGTCATTCAGGCAATGTATGAAATTATGTTCAATGTTTAAACTATTTTACACTTTACCTAGGAAATGTATAGAATACCTAGGCATTGTATAGAATACCGGTTGAAGCATAGGCAATGTATGTAATCGATTTTTCTTCTCTATGATTTAGTTAGATAGGTACTGACCTTTTCAGAGCTAATCCTAATTTTAACTTCCACCAGCAAACAGCGCTGATAAAACATGTGTGCTATTGGTTGGTATGCTTAAGTAGGTACCTACGAGTTTTTGAGTCGAGAGCGTTTCTCACATAGCAATTCCCTTCGGATAAACGTTTACATTTACAACGTACCAAAAAATTGCTGCAGAAAGTTGCCCTGTTCATTTCTTACCACTTAATTATGGAAATTTGATCATGATACGAAAAAAACCAACAGTTTTCATTTAAAATAAGCTTTTATTATACTTTTTATAAAATGTAGGTAACATAATTATAATTTGAAAGGAAATAAGATCTAAGGTAACATCTTTGAATAAACTAAAATAGGGTAATATTAAAATTGCAATCTAATTACTACCTACTTGTAGGTACTTAATAACACAAACAATTATTTTCTAAGTATCTTACCTGTGCAGTAATCGACACAAAACCTATGCGCTACGCTATCAAAGCAATAACATATTATTCAAAAAATACCTAGGTAAAGTTTGATTATACCATTCAAAATCAACATTATTAAACTTTAATTTAACACAAACATTACTCTCAATAATGTAAATTAAAAAACTTTTGTAATCTAATAAATGATAATAATTTTGTAATGTAATATGTAAATAATAATAAAAATCGTTGCAACTTGCTTATGGGGTAGTCCTGCACGCCGCACACGCGTCTCCTTCCCGTGGTCGTTCATTATACACATTGCCTGATGCGCTTCGGGCATTTTATACAATACCTAGGCAATGTATGAAATGAATTGTATTATATACATTGCCTGAACGTTTTAGGCAATGTATATAATGCCTAGGCATTCTATACAATGCCGGATTATACACATTGCCTATAACATATATATAGCTCGAATAGCTCTCTTTTTAGGGTACCGCTCCCAAAGGGTACCAAGGCGAAACCTATTAGGTACTAAGCCTCTGCTGTCCGTCCGTCCGTATCATCCGAACCGTAATAGGTAGACACTTGAAATTTTTATAGAATATGTATTATTATGGCCTCTATAAGAACAAATAATAAAAATAAAACAAAATTAAAAATTGAAGGGGGTCCCTATACAAGAATCGTATTTATTTAGGCAATTTTGGAAATTAGTGGTTGTGAGATCATTGTTACTTGAAATGGAATCATGGAGTGTGTGTACTATTATGGCTGCTATGATAACAAATACAAAGCACAATGGTACGGAATCTTCGTGTTCGCATTTGGCGATTTTTTTTAAATTTACCTATGTAATTAATGTAAATAAATGTAAGGTAGACGGTACACTAAACTTAACGTCTAGGACAACAATTCGGATATTAATATACGTCTTATTAATATTTACATATTAAGCAGAGTAAAATTTTTTTTTCACTCAGGACTGAAACTACGAAGTAATATCTATTTTTGATGGTTTTCTTTATCGAAAAGCGATGCCACTTCAATTATATCCCAAAACAGGATGGTTTAAGTAAAATGGCACTTTGAATTTTAACTACGATTCGTATAGTTTTCAGGTTACTTAACCTTTTAACTAGTCATCAAACATTATCAATCAAATGTCTCTGTTAATTAAATGGGTTTTGATCTTCAATCTGACCAAATATGGTTTACGAGTAGCGAATAGGTTAATATAAGTTGATCCAATCGATCCGTCCTTTTAATTTTCCAAAGGGCCAAACAACCTCGTCTCGTTGAATGAGCAAAATACTGTTGAATAAACTATACTTGGTGGAATAAAATGCGGAGGTAAAAAAATAAAGCTTTTATTACGATTCGCTGTGCTTTTATATTGATTAATACATATAAAACTACAGGTAGGTACTAAACTTTCGCATGTAGAGTTTAATACGAAGTTGTTACGAAATCTGGAAATGGAATGAAATGTAACTTTTACCTTCTATAGAAGTGTTTATTCAAAACTAAAAACGTTCTATAAAAAGATCTAATTAGTAATTTAAGCAGTGCTTATTCGAGTATGAATTAGATAAAATAAATTATTAATTAGATAAATTGTATAATAGGTAGACGTATATTGAAAATAATTATTTCTAAGGTGTGTTGTTGGCGAGCTTCAGGATGATTATATGAAATATAAACAACCATTAGTTTTAGGCTTTTATTATAATATTAAGTATTACATGTCTTGTGTGACGTTCAGGTTATATCGAAGTGATGTACACTTTGTACTGTCGTAAGGTGATGCTGGTGCCGCGCCATTATAACGATTGCAGCGCCATCTATAGTAATGCACGTAACATAAGGAAAATATAACAACAGACTTGTTATCATCGCTGATATAAATTATATCCTAATCTAGGTCTATCTTTTTGTACATCAAAGTCTTACATGTATTGGAAATAGCGTCTTACACTTCATTCTATTCCACCAACTTATTATGCCCCACTGCAGAGGCTTAAGCCTACCCTCAGGATGAGGGGACTTGGAGCTTAACCCACCTCGCTGTTCCAGTGCGGGTTGGTGGATTTTAACGACTTAATTATATTATATATTATAGAAACTGTCAAATGCATTTTTGCGGGGGTGAAGACCGGCGTGCGGGGACCTCGCGGACTAAAACTCAAACTGAAACTCGCGAATGGTTAGACGGTAAACGTACAAGAAGGCTTCTTCTAGTCATTTCGTACTTTTATAGTTTAAGCGGATGCACTGAGGCAATTTATGCATCGAAATTCCTAGTTTGTATGACCTATCCTTACACTAATTTATTATGAACATACTTTTGGAGCAAAATTCAGGTATTTATTTTTGTTTTTGAAACCGTTATTTCAAGTGAAATGGTTGTTAAAATTTTTCTTATAACTCAAATATGCATAAATACGATGTCCATTTAGTCGTGTAAATTCTTTTGAATGTCGTGCAAACACATGTCGACAATCGATTGCCTCAAACCAAAAGCTGGCAATAACTTACTCAGTTTAATGGCTTTTAAGTGTCCTCACTCACTGAAATAATATTACTAACTTAGAGAAACGACACCACTATCCAGACGTTTGCGCCATGCTTTGTAGCCGACCGGCAACAACTCATTCAGTCACTCGCATGTCACTCGCCTACACTCATCGTGATTACGTGCCGAAAGTGTACTGATCCACAATTAAACAACATTCAAAAATGCCGTCGTGCGTGTTAAAAACATGTAAAAATAAGTCAACTTCGAAGAAAAAAGATAGTGGCGTAACTTATCATCGGTAAGTAAATCATCAACTAAAATTAATCAAAACTTTGTCTTTTGCCGCCATTTGTATATGATAATCATAGATTATGAAGACTAAATCGTACAGATTGGATACGTGGGTATTAAATATTTGGGAACTATATAACTTAAGTCTTACTGATTATTTTTTAGTTTCTTTATTACTCAACTTAAGCCATCTGTCTGTCTGTTTGACACAGCGTTGTAGGTATCTTTATGATCGTCAAAAATAGCTATTATAAATGTTCACAGAATATGTTTTTGTACAAATAAAATATCTTATTTCTTATAATAAAAATCAGCTAAGAACAGCGCACATTTTAGTACCTACCTATATTCAGTACCTATTAGAGTTTAAAGTATAATTATTTTACTTAGATGGGGAAATATGTATACACAGTATTAATTAAAATAGACATTGTAATTAAAACCATCAGTTTTGCCTTTTTCAATTTATTTTACTACGTTCCCTTACATTACCCAAATCAATAGGCAGAATATGAACAAAGTTTCGCATGTCGCCTCTTTGACAGTGACATCGTAGATCTATGACTCATTGGCACGGCTCATTAACCGCCTCGCGTGCGCCTCGCATTGCGTATTGCTGCACACGTATGCGCACATATTTTGTTTGGGGCGTCTGTTCCTGGTAATTTATTTCTATGCCTACACTTCGTGTCTAACGAAATGTCAAATGAGTTAGATTTATTGTTTTCAGCATTGGGTGAACGCGCTCCAAATAACTTACAGCAAAATCATTGATCTAGTTTACCCTTATTACAATAAGGAAATCGGTATATAAGTTAGACACAATTTAAGTTAAAGTTATGTGTGTTGAAAATGGGTGCTTGCTAAAAGCCCACAAGTAGGTAGGTAACTTTTTTTCCGAAAACCGGTTTATTTATTTTTTGTATAATATGTATGCCCATCTTTTGGCTGAGCATTAAAACCACACTAATGTGTTACATTTTCTAACCAAAAAACACATCTGAAACGTTGTTTACTGTTAAAACATCTGAGACAATCATACACAATACAAGTGAAATGCAAAAACATTTAATGTGTGCTAGAGTAAAAACATCATAATTGAAACAAATGGTTAATTATTGAAAATAAAACATGTATTAATTTGAGATTGTTTAAGCGGTATTTGATTGATTTTAACATCCTCAAACAAACAACGTTAAACAGACGCTGGCCAGACGATGGCGCTAGCTAAAATTAAGGCGTGTGATTGGTCGAGCGCTGACAAGTGGCGCTGCGGTCGAAGCAGAAGCGGTGGCCGCCTGCACTGATATACGCGGAGCGGGAAGGAACACTAGAAGTGTGTACGTGTTCTAATATAATTGAAAATAAGCGGGTTGTGAAGTTCGAACTAATATTATTTGCGGGCACAGTTAATTAGCGGGTTATAAACAATATATATTGTAAGTGTGTGTACATATAAACACTAAAGAGAAACCTAAAGCCATTCCTAAAGCGGCGGACGCGGTAACTGGCGGACGTTCATTTTACAAATCTGAATAGGTACACAACCAGGTAGCGATCCTTCGGCGTTCATATAAGCTCAGTCGCTTACAACAAACACTAAACCCAAACAGGGATGATTGTAGCAATATTTTGTTTAATTATTTTTGCTCAAAACAAATAACACTGTACAGGGTATTAAAACACCACAAATACATAATTAAAATATATATATATATATATATTATTTACCTATAGGTACAATTCTATAAATAAAAAAGGTGGCAATAATGCCTAAATGTTCAAAGTATAGAATAAGACGTGAATAACACATTAACATTATAACATCTTTGTTTTTTTATTACAATAGTTATATACCTACTTTGTCTTCTCTCCTGTAAAATTAAGTTTTGGTTACTTACGGGGTTTCAACAATTCTCGATTCAAATAGTTTCAAAAATATATAATCATACTGGCTTTCGCTAACGGCACCTGTTTAGATCAACACGCATCGCCCTTACAATTATGATTTTCCGTTCTCGTAGCTTTACACTATTTATAATAGACTTTATTTTGAAATCCACTTGTCACGATGATGTGTTAAGCTTAAAATGGCGTTAAATGCTTTTAATAAAACCATTACCACACGACTTTCGTCCTTATACACAAGTTGCAACTCCTTGATTATTTTTATGTAAGTAGGTGCCTACCAATGGTGTGATCGACATGGAATCGAATCGTATTAAAAATTCATAATTTCGATCCTGTCCTTTGCTTGTTGTACTGGAAATAATGTACCTACCTAACAATATTTCCAATCAATTCACTTTGCCATACGACTTTTAAATGTTTTTTATTATATTTTCAATTTCACTTGTTAGAATATTATATACCTATCATGTGTTAAGCTTTTTACGGTGGGTAATGTTTTTCGAGTGTACGCATGTTTGTATGTCTATTTTTTGGCATGCTATATAGCCTAAACGGTTTGATAGATTTTAATATAATGTGAGGTGTCGTTCGATTTTTTTATTAAGGAAATAGCATTGTGTATAATATTTACATATAGCGTTCAAAAGCCAGTAAATATATAAATATATATTTTACAATACTTTTATGTTACCGTTTTAACACAACCTACAAAATATAACACTAAAAAAGTTTACTTTTTTCGTTCAAAGAAATAAACAGTAGAACGAAATAAATTAAAAAACTGATTGTGTAGAACGAAATAAAGTGAAAAGAGCAAGCTCAGTTTGTTATTTTTTAATTTTCTTAGAGCAACGTACAATGCTACGTGCAATTTTTTTTTGTTCGATTCTACCTAAGCAAATAATAAAACATAGGTGCTAGCGTTTAAATATGACTTCACTGTGATACGGTATTGTAAACGGAGCCAACTTAAATTGTACAACATATTTGTTCTAAAAATTTGATTAGATTTTTACTTATAAACCACCACCAAACATTTTAAATTATTTGTTTGTTTCCGTCCGAGTCATATTTACATGACAGTATATTTTATTATTTACTCAAGTAGCTATCAAACAAAAAATAATTGCATTGTGCATTCTAAATTGCTGAAACAAAATTCTATAGTTAATAACAATCACAATTTTAAAAATAACATCGCGCAGAAAGAAGAGACAAACAAAAGTTCAAATTTTTAATATTAGTAGGTATTGATAATGTTGTACTGTAGCAATAAGTAATCATTACAATTTCGAATACATACTCGTACATAATATAAACGTGTCGATAAAAGAAATAGAAGGACATTTTCACAAAACCCTTACCTACTTCCGCACACACAAAGAAAATAGGAATTCGTTGAGGGCGGCGGGTGTGACTCCGATACGTCAGGACGTGGTATTTTGTTAACAGTTCATTTGTGCCCGCCCCTAATGGTTTGGTCTATTGTACTGAGCAGGGTAGCTTGCTACGTAACGTTACAAATGTATTAAGATAGTCGGTTGTTTTAGCCATACGTAGGTATAGTTTGGACAGTCAATAAACTGTGTAGAGAGTATACACAAATAAGGTTCGGTTCGCGTCAATTTTAACCTTCCTTGAATGTGTTACTATATGACTGACCGATTAGCCGACTGTTTAGAGACACTAACAGCAGAACTAAAGATCGCAGGTTCGATTCCCGCCCGGGGCAAATATTTGAGTGCATGAACATATCTATTTGTTTAATCTATGGATGTAAAATATATACAGTATGGATGGCATTATTTGTTTGTCCCAAATTTAGCGTGTTATACTGATTGTTTTCTTGACCTTTACACAAGTGCAAGAAAAAATGTCATACATGAAAAACATAAAAAAAGTAATTAATTCCCAGTCTCCTGTGCAGCGCACACGTAACGTCATAATACAAAACAAAAAACATTGTTTTTTAAAAGAAACATAAAAGCTTGCTTGTGATAAAACTGCAAAACTTTATGTTTTTTTTACTAAACACTGCCATCTGTATAATATAATTAAAATCGTACCTCGAAATAAGTCAAAGTTTTGCGATTGCGTATAGATGGCACAAAATTAAAAACACAGATTGTACTTGCGACCTTTGTTGACGAGTGTATTGAGTTAAAAAAAAATTGCTGATTAAGAGAGATTAAGTTGCATTGTACCTGATGCACCTGCAAGAGCATTTCTGAAATGCATTAAATCTCATAATTATCTACACGGTTGTGAAAAATGTAGTCAGGAAAGTGTGTACTATGGTAGGACCATATGGAAATACTCACGGAACTTTAATCTTAGAAAGGACCTTTACTTTAATAATGAGTATTATGAAGATGACCAGACAGCAAAAACTATCCTTACAAACCTTGACATTGGTTTAGTCACTTAAGTGCCTTTAGAATTACATGCATTTATTATGTTTAGGTGAAATGAAAAAAATAATTCGTGTTTGGATCGAAAATGGACCAAAAAAGTGTAAGCTCAATTCATTTAAAGTGAGTACAATATCATAAAGGCTATGAAATTAAAAAACATTTTTCATCTGAGTTTTCTGGACGACCGCGTCCTATAGAATTGTTTAAACATTGGAAGGCTACAGAGCTACGCTCTTTTGTTTTATATCTCGGTCCCGTAATTTTATTAAACATCTTATCCAAGAATTTATATGAACAGTTTTTAGCATTGCATTGTGCAATATATATTTTGTGTAGTGATTATTGTTCAGTTAGCGAATGGCGGACGTATGCTAATGAGTTACTACATTGTTTTGTGTGTAACATTCCAACCTTATATACCAAAGAATTTGTAGTATACAACTTTCATAATCTTCTACATTTGGCAGCAGATACTGAAAAATTTGGGAATCTGGATAACTTTTCTGTTATTCCCTTTGAAAATTTCATGAGCAAAGTTAAAAGAATGGGTGAACTGAAATGTACAAGTAAAGGGCAGTCACAAAAGTCAATAGTAATAGTTAAAAAAAAATTATTGTTATAGTTATTTTAGATAGTAAGTGTAAATTAAGTTTTAATTCTTGTTTTAATACCAAAGAAGGTGATATTGTATTCATAAAATTTATCATAGAGGGCTTTAAAAATCGGAATGTGATTATTTTTTAGATAAATAGGTTGATTTTTATTCAATACCTGTAGAAATTAGTCGGATAGGCATATATAAAATTAGTCATATAGAAAAAATATATATTTGTTCATCATCTTTAAACAAGAAATATTTACTGCTACTTAATTTTAATGAAAATGATTCTTTTGTCATTCATTAAAAAAACCTGGCTAAGTGTGTGCTTCTTCCACTCATATCCTCACACACAATAGTTTATTCTTTTTCTACTAAAATAATCTCTAGAAATAATTTATATGGCAAAACAATGTTTGCCGGATCAGCTAATATTCTTCTAAATTGTAACATGCTTTAGGCATAGGATGTTGTTCTACATTATTCTTGAGTTACTATTGAGAAGTCAATTAAATACCTTGGAAGTTTATTATAAAATGTTTTACTACCGTAATTACCTACCCTTTAATCAATGATTTATTGGATGGAGCCTAGTACTGGGCACTGTAAGTTTGTATTATTTTTTTTCGTATTAGTACATTGAGTATTTTTTTCACAAGTTATGTACAGTGAACCAGTTTATTACTTTTGATTAGCAGTATTTATGTTAGAGATTAATTCTTTTTTTCTTGTAAACCAAAACAAAGACATAATTGTTAAGTTAAAAAGTTTATAGTGGTGCCTACATTATCGCCGTAATTAATTTGTATGACTCGTTATATTTCTAAGGTTCTATTGTAATGTTCAATATCTGTGTTGGTTAATAAATTGTTAAATTTATGTATAATTTGTATTTAATTCAATTTCGATTAATTAACTTAGGGTCAATTCCCATCGCTGCTGAAGGAAGGGAAGCGAATGTATATGTGCATTGCATTTTGAATTTTAATGCGTTTTTTTAGGAACATTAATTAAAAAATTCTGTTTTCTTCTGCAGCTATGTGAATTGACTCTAATATCCCTGTTCAAATCAAATGGTCCTTAGAACCAACCAACCTCCGACCGCTTGCCAAAATATTTATGTCGTTGGCCCTATTGCTAGTTGGGCCTTAGTAAGGAATACTACGTTGGCTATAATTTTTAGGCCCAACCCGTAAACTGCACGCCAATTGTGTGCGTTAGCCAACCAATTATAGGTATGTGGCCCAACTAACTGCCAACAAAAAATGCTATTAGGGTACCTATGTTGAATGGTAAGTAAGTGCCTATGTACTCTGTATGTACTTATGATATAATTGAAAAAAATGAAATTAAGAAAATTAAAACTTATTACTAACTTATTTATTTAAAAAAGTATTATTAATTTATACCTGCTTAAATACTTAAATAAAATAGTTAAAAGAAACAGCAAAACAATACCCAATAAAAAATTACTACAAAATCAAATTATGTACTTAGATAAGTACCTATGTTGAATGGTAAGTAGCTATTTACCTAATTAAGAATATTACTGAAAACCGTATCAAAGTCCATTGCGTGGTTTCATCATCATCATCATCATCAGCCCATTTTTACCCCACTGCAGGGGCTTAGGCCTCCCCCAGGGTGAGGAGGGGGGCTTGGAGGTTTGGTGGTTTGCGATGGTTTGAAGTAAGAAAATAACGAACAGACGCAGACAGCGAATTTATTTTGTCGCGCTATAGTTTTAATATTTCGATAGCCTAAGATATAAATTTAAATTGTATGGTGTAAAGGGTAATTATAATATGCATGTAATGCGTAAGATAACTAACGTATTTAATTTGGTATGGATTAATATGTTTAAAAAACATTTTCGCAAATACTTACTGCAATATGTTAGAAGAATTTTGATTGCCATAAAAAAGGTTATAATAAGTCAACTTAAAAAATACACATATGCTGTCGCGGGCTTTTCGTTACAACTTTTAAAGGCGAACAATCCCGTAATACATGATTTTTGCTTAACATCAACCGTTTACGCAGCACGCGCAACGGAAACTCTCAAAAGGAATAATTTATCTCGTTTTTGCAACATTTTTCATTGATGCTCTGCTCCTATTAGTCGTAGCGTGATGTAATAAAGCCTTGGACTATTCAACATAAAAAAAAAAATTCAATTCCAACCAGTGGTTCCTGAGATTTGCGCGTTCAAAAAAACTCTTCAGCTTTATAATATTATTAGTGTAGATAATACCTGGGACATCCCATCTAGTCCCAAAGTAAATAAGTAAATAAGTATTATGCTTGTATTATGGGGTACTAGACAACTGGTTTACATATTAAATTTTTTTTTTTATAATATATGCATACCTAGATACTTTTTACACCCAGACTTGGAACAAATTGAAACGTTCATGCACATAAATATTTGTCCCGGGCGCGAATCGAATCCGCGATCCTTGCAGTAGGGTTTTTAACCACTCGGCCAATCGGCAATCAATCGTTTATATATTATGTTCAGATAATATTTATCACCCAACGATTAATCAATAGAAATTTATTTTAAATTAAAATACAAAGTTATTCAGATTTTACGTAAAATTGGAGAGTGATGAAGCAAACTTGCACTTTTTGTAAGCAAATGGAGGTCCGCTGGCCCATCAAAGAGTCAAAAATAAAATTAATGAGCGTGACTTCGCGGAAATCGAAACGTTATAAATTAAGTAAACGTTGACAATCCAATGTGAACTCGTCAACTTTTATACATAAAAGAATATGCTCTGACTGACTGACTTAGTGCTAGCTATTCCTCAGCGAAACTTGGACAGTAAGATAATTTTAAAAAGAAAGTAAAAAAGGAAATTTAATTCTTACCTGAGCATGCTATGTGTATTACACAAAATTATTCACCGTGTTTTACTATAGAACGCGTAGAGCTTACCAATCAAAACGAAAAGTTTAAAAAAATAAGATAAATGATAAAAAATTAATGAAATGAAATTTTTAAACATGTTTTTTTCGGTGACAGTCAGTTTGCGCCATCTGTTCACTTAAAACTTTTTGTTTAGTTCAGTAAGCTCTACATGCTCCATAACTTTCGTCTTCGTTCAGCCGAACATCGGGTATAGTAATAAGATCTTATACTATGATACACAAGAAAATTCAAGATTGCAAGTCTACTCCTTCTTTAGCAATAGATACCCGATGATACCTGAAAAGTATACATTTTTCTTCCTTAAGTGATATAAACTTGAAATTTAGAACTAAGTATAAGTAGGCTATTACATATAAACTACCTAGGGAGAAATTAAAAAAAGGAACGGACTTTTTATGTATATGGGCCCCAAACATGTCCGAATGTAGTGAATCTAGGTAAGTGGGTACTGAGTACTTCTCGATATGATAGAATCTTCGTCTTTGGTACCTAGGTAGATTTTAAGTTACAACCAAAAGAAAAAACAACTCATCAAATTTTTGGTTTTACCTGGTAGGTTTTTAAATTCCCTGATGATTCAAAACAACTTGCCTAGTAAAACAAGAACTTAAGTGTAACCAAAGAAATTTTAAGAATCAGTCTTTTTTAATGTAATATTGCTGTTTGTGGGTAGCTACACCACTTTTTTTATGGCCAGGAAACTTGGCCATATTTTTTGGATCTTACAATTTCTAATGGCTAAACTTATCGGGATAGAGACTTTTAGGCTTATTTTTTCACATTTATATCTAGGAGGGATTATATTTTATTTATTCATTTACGCAATATCTAAAAAATAAAAATTTTGCGTAAATGAATATTAGTACTAGCTTTTGTCTGCGTCTTCGACCGCTTTACATTTTTAAGTACCGCTAGTATTTCATTTTGCCGTTGGTATTTTCTAACAGATTTTTTAGGATCTTGGCACAGAGGTTCCATTTGACCTTTAGTTTTGCAAGTATCATTTTGGACCTGAATAAATAAGTATATGTATATGACTCCCTTCTTACAGATTTGTTCTTAAAAATAACATCATGCTACGTCTCTTACATATTGAACCGTGATAAACAACACAATCGCTTTAGTGGTTCTAGGGTTTCCAAGGCGTTTGTAATACAGACATATTGGTATTACGTTTAAAATACTTACGTATTGTATCTATACTAGAAAAGGAACGCAACGTAATTTACGTGAATCCTCAAGTGAATATTATTCAGGCCTTTTCCCAATATCGGATTTCAGTCTACGAATTGGGTCGAGAGGTATGTATACGCGAGATACGCAAAATTAATTTAAAGATATAATGGAGATAAATGTGCAGTCAAGTATATTTACAACATATATGTAACACGTTACATATATGTTCAGTCTAATATTTATTCAAGTCATATACGCTTTCTATCACCTTCTGCTCTTTAAAGCTTCGTCAATGATGTTTACATGTAGATGCGTTATTCATGCTATAATTTATATTTGAAATACGAGAAGCTTGCTCTTAATCAAAACGGTTCAGTTCCTGAAATTCAATACTAACTCTAACTCTCTAACCGATCGAAAAATTAAAATGGGTCCTAGAGATTCACTACGAGATAAATTCGAAGAAGCTAATACAATAACAGTGCATAGTCAGTATATTTATGAAAATATATTGTATGTTATTAAATATTATCAATTTCAAACAGAACTGACATATGCGCAGTGTTAACAATAGAAATAAACATAGACTTGCAGTACCCACTACTAGGTTCCATAAAATAAGTAATTCATTTAAAGGTTGTGTAAGATTTTGTAACAAACTTCTATACAGTATAATAGACTTGTCGATAAATAAATTTAAGAATTATGTATAACGACAACTTTTATCTAAAGCACATAATTTAAAAGAATATAAAAATGCTAAAATTTCTTGAGATTAAATTGCTCTGGATAATAAGTGGATACTTTGTTTTTCCGACTATGTTCGTAGAGCGCTCATTAAAAAAAAATATAAGGCACTTTAAGTTACATACTTGTGGTGTTCTTCTTAGAGTGGTCGCGTATATTTAACTTAGCTTTATGGCTTACAAATATGACAGCAGACTATTCTACTTGAAAACAAATGGATTTTTTTATTCCAATAAGAATTAGGTACGCGAGAGTAAGTTAATTCAAATTGCATCAAGCGACAGACTATTTTACTCTGATCGACGGTATTTGTAACAGGTATTTTATATAGATTTAAGTTTTCCGCAGTCTTACTTCACATAAACTTTAACTATGCCAAATCCCACACTCCATCGTGCGCGTAGTATGCTTAAAAAGCCATTGAAAACTTTTCATTCACGTAATAATGGGTATATAGATTATCATTATTATTATAAATCAAAGCAAAAATTTATAGTGTTTGTTTTCTGTGTATTTTAATCGTTCAACGTCTTCATTTTGCCTCTATATCTTGTTTTGGTTTTTTTATGATCACGAATTAATTCAAAAAAATCTATAAAATAAATGCACAAAAACAATAATAGCACCCTTAACTTCTACCTTGATAAAGAAATAGAGGTACCACCTACCGGCCGTCCAGCGGATAATTTCGTGAAATAGATCTACCCTAAAGAGAATGTAATAAATGAAACAACAAAATTGAAGTGGAACACACGACATAGTATAAGCAGAATACGAATTATGAGTCCAAGCGTCTAACATTAACCAAGCGCTAGCGTCGAAGTCGGCTTCTCACTCCTGGCCGATGCGCCGATCCATTGAGACAAGGCCACTCTATCATATGACATAATATAACATATTATCGCAAGTATGATAGTTTAGCTACAGTAAGTTTAGCGCGGTACACGATTTCTTCACATGAAAGTTGAGGCCGCGCCTCAGCTGAACCTCGAGTGAGAAATGAATTGAATTCACGTCAAAAAGTGTTATTTTTGAACATGTACACCAACTACAAATATCAGTAAATTTACTTAACGCTCGATATTTTAAACGATACAACTATCGTTTTAGTGGGCATTTCCAACACTAACGCGATTGTGGCCCGACACTAACGGAAACTTTATATCAAAGGAATAGGTGAATAATTCTCGATTAGTTAGACCTAAATGATTAAACTAATAAGCGGTAATCAGTAACGCATTGTTGTCATAAATTACGCGGCATTGCAACGACCACCCTAACTACCATTTACACAAACCGTGATTAACGACTACAATGGACGTTAAACAAAATTACTACGCGCCAAATAATTCGACGCAAATGACTTTCGTAGCATGAAAATATATTAATTTTATCGAGTTCACTCGCGTTTCGGATCTCCTTAATCCCTATGGGGACGAAGACGGGATACATTTGGGTGAATTTTATGATGTTTCAGGACATAACGCTCCGAAAAACAGTTACAATTGATCCCTAACTGCCTATAAAAATATGTTAATTTGTACTTATTTGTTTTTCTTTTTAAATAATTTGAAATTTAATAGGATGTGATGATTTTTTGACAAATATATATATCAAAATGTGTTATATTTCATTCACATTTAACTACTTTATCGGACTGTTCATACACAATTAAATTCAATCCACCGACACTAATATTACTTACGGCTTAAATAATTTCCGATTTATATACTCAAATAGAAATGTTATTCTAGAATGAACAGTCCTAAAATGCTTATTTTAATAACGCATAATAACATTCGGAATTAGTTTTTAGTACTGTATTATTAATAAGGCCGCACGAAATAAATTACACTTTGATAGGTCTGGCGTCGCGTGACGTCACAGTTCGTGTATACACGCTTAGGTAACATAGAATTACGTCTGTCCAGCTGAAATTGAAGCTTTCATTTGGGACAATAAAGTCATTCTTTTCCAAATCATGCAAATCTCAAATAAATATGGAAACGGGTCAAGCATGTCCAATTATAGGGACAAAAAATGATCCTCTAAAATATCCTTTTTCAGATTATGTTGTAACAAAGCTTAAATTCGTAAAATGAGTATATTAAGAATAAGTACAATAGATATGCAATCGGAATAACATGTAATAATATTAAAAATATTTTTGCTTCACTTATACTTTTACATTTTAGAAGAGAGTTTTGCGTGAAAACTTTTTATTCATTATTTATGTTGTCACATAGAGGTAGAAACGTTATTTTTCCTTCCAGTGGGCGTGGCACCAAAATTGTCATAGCTCCATGTTTTATTTTTTTAATATTAATAATAATTTTATTACAAAACTATACGATATACAAAAACTTGTGATAACGATAACCTGAAAAACATTATGGTCGAATAATAAAATTGTCGAAATAAGGATCTGAGGATGCTTGTAAAAATATTTGGGATGTTTTTCACGAGATTCATGAACGCAAGAGGCACACTCAGTGTGCCCAATTGAGCTGCCAGAGAAAAGAGAAAATAATACAGCTTGCCTTAAGAAAATATATTCTCCTAAATTTATTTTTTTACCAGAGTATACAGTATGAAAACCACGAGTTAGGTACTTGTAAATTTAGACGTATCTGTCTGTTTGTCTGTGTAAATCACAAGCATCTTGTATTATATTTCATCCAAAATTCTCAATCAGATTTTCAAGCAGAATTATCACAACAAAAAAACGTTAAGAAAAATACTGAATAGGTGGTCTTCTTATGAAGAGTGAAATAATTAAATAACTATATTTTATATGTACCTTATAGTCCTACAATAATAAAATTTAAGACTATGATTATCCGTCGCGAGTGACCCTTGGATTGTATAAAAAAACTTTTAGTTATCATCATAGCCATGCACGCACGACGTATAATCAAAGTCCTGCCTCTTTTTATCCGACTGCGGTGGGCATAGAGTAGATTAATTTGACAGCAGCGTTTGGTTTTAATAGAGTAATAAATGGTCACTTCACAGTATCGAAGTGACATTACGCAATTTTGCGGGGTTGAAAACCGGCGCGCGGGGACCTTGCGCACTGAAACTCGGACTGAAACTCACCGTCTTGCATCAGCTAGCTAGAGTATGAATGGTTAGACGGTAAACGCAGAAGAGGGCTTCTAATCAATTCGTACTTTTATGGCGGTAGGAAATGTTTTTCGAGTGTATGTATGGCTATTTTTGGCACGCTCTGTGGCATAACATAAACGGCTTGATGAATTTTGACATATGAGGTGTTCTTAGATTTGTTTAAATTGTGGAAGTGATATAGGGTAGGTACCAACAAAGGAACCGACGCGACTTAGGAAGTCAGTAATGATTATGTACTTAAGTCAGACAAAACTCATTGGCAAATACCCTAGGATTTAAATCACTACCTCCTAAACGGATTCGCCACCACTTGGCTGTCAAAAGATGTTCACCATATTTAAATGGCGAAAACCAAATCGTATTCCACTCGTATTAACGAAAGCGAAAAAATAAATAAAACTGTTGTATTCATTTTCTCATCGCATTCTTATCATTGTAAGGGAATCCAATTTTCTGGGCCTTCGTCTTCCACATTATTTACATACAACCTATTCCACGGGGAACAGAGTAAGGCACCGCAATGGCGGACTGTTGTGTTTCAAACTGAGGTGCTCTCGGCTGTGTGATTTTAGGACGGTTTTTGTTATTTCTTTTGGGAACGCTAAATTTACCGGGTACCACTTAATATAATGGAGATTTGAGATTATTTGATTATTAAAGTAATTACATGTACAATAGTAAAAGCCATAAAAGCCAAATAACGGGGCACAAAATTAATTGATACTGCCGTGTATAAAATTCGCGGTTAAATGTAAAATTGCCTATCAGATTGCGGGTTATGACGGAGTTCCATAGTTTATAATACGTTAAGAATATTTCAAGGGACAACAAAAAAATTGCAGATATTACCATGAGTGAAAAAAAATTGGCAAAACTAAATTTCAAGAAGAAAATAGGAACCCTGGGATTCATTGAATAATATCCAAGAAAATAGGTATTGGGTACAATTTGGCGAGACAAAGTCATGAATAACTTTTATTAAAATGGCATTGTATACAAAGCCCGGGTCTAGCGCTAGGGTAGCCTCCATTTCAAATTCTTAACAGAAATAAGTACATACCATATACCTATCAGCCCATTATGCCCCACTGCAGGGGCTTAAGACTCCACTCGAGATGAGCGTGTTTGCAACTTAATCTACCACGCTACTCCAATGCGGGTCGGTGGATTTTAACAACTGCCATCTGATGCGGCAAACGAGACCAATAATGGCTTGACGCGCTCGCCGCGGCACGGAGTCAGAGATAATTATGTACTAAGTAAGAAAGAACTCATTGGTACGTGCTCTATAGGATTCAAACCACAATCTTCTAAACAAGAAGCGGGCTCGCCGCCACACGGCTATCACAACATCAAATAAGTACTAAAACCCAGGTAAAACGTGACCATGCGTACTATCATACGATACGACTTGCACCTATCCAATATAGTATCCCTTAGATTTGAAATTTTTTTACAGCGCGTCATCTTTTCTGTCCACTTCTTATCGACGAACTTCCGACGTTTTACCTTAACTTAATTTTTTTTACAGTTTTACCTTAAGATATTCGATCTTTTTACGAAAGTAAATGATTTGTCTATGGTAAAATTTAAGACATTACTTTTAATCTAAAGTTTAATAACAATTCTAGTAATAATACGTTTTAAAATTATTTTTATCAATAACACCGTCAATATTATTAATTTTCCATGATAATCTTACTTTTATTTAATAAGTTGGCTGCATAAAATTTGGCTGCCTTTAGTTGCGGTCGTAATTTAAAATAATAAAATAATAAATGTGTATGTGTGATAATGTGAGCACCTACGACAGACTTATGGGGATTTTGTTAGCGTCCCTTGACTTTCGTAAAATCCTAAAAACAAATAAAATACAAAATAGACACTCTACCCTTAAGTAATAGTTTAATCTCTAAGTAGATATACAAACTAAATTTGTGATGTTTTCATAAACCATTAACGTGGGCGCGGTAGGACAACACATATCAAACTTAACCAAATTACCAAAAACAAAGCAAAAGTCCATCCAGCGGCATAGGTATTTGGTACACAGACGCAATACATTATTAATTTACGTTCAAGAGTTGAGCCCGTTCAATGCTGGCACGAACACCGCAATTTCCTGCATCCGACTCAACTCCATTCTTGCCAATTCTATCTGCACCTATTTATATGAAGCTCCTCTATTGCTCTATCACCATTCGACGGATTGAATGAGTATATTACGCTGCTTACGTCTGATATACCGGCTGTGATGTTGTTATTCGTCTTTCAAGTAAGTAAGTTAATATATCTAATAATAATAACCACCCATACCATTCTTTCTCTTTTAAGCTTTTTTAAATTTGTCTTTATTTGTGTAATGGATACTAACCAGGTAGCTGGTAAAATACTAAGGTTTAATTTTAGTTTGGTTATTACTTTTAAGTTCCAAGTTCTGCTCCTAGAAATAGCTGCGTGATAATACACATGCAAATTCTTTAATGAGTATAATTTTTACAATTTAGCTAAGTTAACAGTAATATGATAAATAATAAAATTAACACAGAAAAACTTAAACCAAATAAATGTTGACCCTGACCCTTAAACTATTAAAAATTGTACTATAAGGGCCAGTGTCTTCCGTTTCCATAAAGTGTCAATGTTTATATTTAACTAGAAACTATAGAGTTCCAAGTGTAGGGCAAAAATACTAATGAGTTAAAAATAAGTGCGATTCAGCCTAAATTATTCTTCAAGATATTATACAAACATAAACAAAAAACGCGTCTATAAAAGCCTAACATTCTACATGCAGATAATTGGTGATGTTGCAAATAAAGAATATATGAATAGGCACCCACCAAAAGGCAATACAATCCTATCAACTATTATAATCTCGAGGACTTTCTCTGTTGAATTATAGTCTAATTCTTTAAAATAGTTAAAGGGTACGTTCTTAAGTGACCTTTAGTGTGAGTTTTCAAAGTGATTTCTCTACTTACTTTATTATATATAAAAGGACCCAGAAAAGAAGAAAAACCCTGAGCAAATTTTATACTGCAAGGAAAAGCATCAAATATCAACTATTTTCTCCGTTTTAAATTATCAATATCAAAATCTATATCATATCAACTACCAATAGTTTTAATTTTTGTATGTTGATCAAGAAGAAGTGATCTGATAAAAAGCTGACGAATAGTCAATAGATTATTCTCCTTATACAAAAGAGCCGACGGATATGTATATATTTTAAAGTTCATAACTTTGATTACAGCTCTTTGTGCTCTTTCAAGTATTAAAATCGTGGTTTTGGGTGCTCCTTCCCATGCTGTTATACAGTAGTTAACTATACACTGACAAATTGCAAAATACACGCCCCTGAGAAACACCGGATCGCCTATATGTCTTAAGCGCTTGAAAACATGAATAAGTTTTCTAATTCGGTTGGCAGTGGTTGATATGTGTACTTTCCAGTTGAAGTATCTGATCCAACCCATTCCCCAACCCAAGTATCTGATCGTATCTGTTGAAGTGATTTCGTGACAATCACATAATGTTGGATCAAGGCATGTATGTATTATTATGGAGAACGATCCAGGTGCAGGCGTAGTCCTTTCAGAAATCCTAAAAGTCATGTTTTTTTTCCCAGCATTTAGTGTAAGAAGGTTTGCATCCAACCATCCAGCACATCCGCAAGGCCCCTTTCCGCAATAACTTATAGTGGTATCCAAGTTTCAGCGTAAAACAACAGAACCGCAGCAAAAGTTAAAATCTTACAGTTTAGTTACTGTTTGTCACATGGAGCCATAAGGACGTATGTACAAAAAGTGACAGCTCGAAAACAGGTTTTACTTGACAGCTTGCTTACTACTACACGCGCATCTGCACCAGAGGCAACACATACTTGACTCTATACCAGAACTAATTAGTCTTGATCATTATTATTTTTATTTATTTAAGAATTTGATGTCAGGTTTTTAATGTTGCTTTATTTTATATAATAACTAGCGATCCGCCCCGGTTTCGCACGGGTAGCAGAGCCATAATGTTTTTACGGTCGTAGTGTCGTATCAGCTTGTTGTGTCGAACATGTGGACTGGATTTCATCAGATTTAAATGTAACGCAAGTTCGTCCAACTTGGATTATTTTTAATGTATTTTATTTCGAATTCTATAAATATATAAAAAGTAAAGAATAAATACCTAAAAACAAACTAAAATATTTCTTTGTATACAACATTGATAACTTCAGCCTAACCACGCGTGTCGCGTCGTCCGGTATGGCTCCAAAGATATTGATTTAAATTGTAGAATACAAACGGCGATCATAATGTTCATGAAATGCTGAAGGTAAATATCGTATTTAAAATGATAAGGATTAATACCATATCCGTATAAATTGTATTCCAATCACCTCATCATATTACATCATAAAAATAGTACAGTAAGCAATCAATAAAAGATAGATATATGCCAACGTGGACTTTTCTTTAGTCCTATAAAAGAGACACAATTCCTCCATACATTATTTTGTTATATCTCAAAAGGATTAGGCCGCATTTTCGATGAAAGTTCCCAACCAGCTTGATTTTTCTTTGACTTCTTCAACAATAATCGTCATATTTCAACAAATTTTCTCTTGAATCACTCTGTCCATTGATGTCAATAATATGCCAATCCGTTCGGTACTTTTTGAGTTTGTCGCGTTCCGACAAACAGACAGACGCGGCGGGGGACTTTATTTAATAATATGTAGTGATAACAATAATACCTGGGACATCCCACACAGCGATATCTAGACCGCTGCAAAGCTTGTGGAGTGTGGGTTAAGATGTCTTTTAAAGTTCCATAAAAAAAATTATTAGACAATACTATACTGTGCCACAGTTATCGTATGAGGAGTTTTGCAATACGAGTGCATTTTGTTTGTGATACGTGGCGATGGCGAAACCGAGGTCCCATTGAATGAGGTGACCTTTTCATTTCCCATTTTGTCAAATTCTACTATTTTTGATTCTGGACCGATTGTTTTCAAAATAAATGTCTAAGATTACGGTATATGGTCTTCGATTACGAATCTGTGCTCAGAACTAAAAAAAATTACTGCCTTTGAATCTGTTTTAGTTTTTGAACTGCTTGCTTTCAAAATCGATATCTATGGGTCCATGTGGTCTCCCTTCACAAATCTGCAGTCAAAACTGAAAATAGTGTCTGCAATTTTGAACTTTTTTCTTTCTGGGCCTAACACTACTAAAATAAAGTCTGTTTCGTATAGATTAAAATTTTATTATTATATGGTCCACATTACAAAAAAAAAAACAAGTCTGTATGCGTTATTACAACACGGACTACTCCGTCGACTCCTGGGAATGTAGAAACTACTACGCCCAACGGCCAATGAAGAATAGGGGTATCATCAGTCATTACAATTACAATCGTACCCTTTTCGATTGGTTTAGAAGGTGTATTCCATTTCTCACGCGTTTGTAAAAGATGTAAGTACTCTAACTTCCATCTTTTTGAAAAAGATTGTACCATATTATCCAAAAGCTTATATCGTTTTACTAAATTACTAGAAAACTCTGTCTCATCTACAAAAGGTAAATGTTTTATTGGACTTGACATTAAAAAATGCGCGGGCGTTAGAGCAGAAGGCTCCGATGGATCAGAACTCAATAGCGTAAGCGGACGCGAATTCAGTACGCACTCTATTTGCACCAATACTGTCAACAATTCTTCATATGTTAAAATCTGCGAACCTATTACGCGAAACAAATGAGTTTTAAACGCTTTGACGTAAGTCTCGACATGTCCATTAAAATGAGGACTGCGTGGAGGTATGAGTTTCCAGGTGATTCTGTTTTCTGATAACTCCTTTGCAAATGAAAAATTGTAATTTTCAGAACATAAAAATTTATAGAGTTCATTAAGCGTATTTTTTGCTCCTATAAACGTCGTACCGTTATCAGAGTACATACACGAAACCACACCCCGTCTGGCAAGAAAGCGTTTAAAAGCTGAAATGAATACGTGCGTTGTCAGATCTGAGGCTATCTCTATATGTACAGCGCGCGTTACGAGGCACACAAATATGCACAAATAGCATTTTATAGGACGAACACCGCGTTTTCTATAAGGCGTAATGCTGATTGGACCTGCATAATCTACAGCTGTATGCGTGAAAGCTTTAGTTTGCTGTACACGACAAGCTGGTAAATCAGACATCATAGGAAATGTATTTTTTGGATTAACCTTAAAACAAAAGTAACATTGATGAACAATTTTGCGAACGGTGTTTCGACAAGATAAAATCCAATAGCGTTGTCTAAGTATAGACATAAGTAGTTGCGGCCCAGTATGACAATGTTTTTCGTGATAATATTTTATTATGAGATCGACAATATAGTCCTTTCGAGGTAATAAAATAGGATGCTGCTGATCATAGGATAAGTCTGCATTACGCAGGCGTCCACCAACGCGCAACAATCCGTATTTATCTAGAAATGGGTTTAATTTTCTGATTTGAGGCGAACAATTTTTATTTGAAATTAAACATTTTATATCGTCAGCGAAATATTTAGATTGCATAACCTTAATTATTTGAGTTTCAGCGAAATCAAATTGTGAACTGGTAATTACTTCAGCGCGAGGTAGTTTCTTTAAAAAGCGATAAATGTAAATAATAGAGCGAAGTAGAGCGTTCCAAAAAGAAAAGCGTTGTGATAGCGTATACAAAGTATGAGGTTCTTCTTCGGCCGACGTAGCCAAAGCGATTACCTTTGATTCGGGTACTTCTATATTATCAGGAGGTTTGAACCTTTTAATAGGCCAACTTTCAGGTTCTTGCTGTAGCCATGAGGGACCGTTAAACCATAATGGATGGTCAATTAAGCGTAAAGGTGTGATACCACGAGACAAACAATCACTCGGATTATCGACTCCATTTACGTGATAAAAATGTCGCGGAGGAAGCGTATCAATAATTTTTGTAATTCGCGTAGCAACAAATGTTTTAAATTTGTGCGGAGACGAGTGGATCCAGCATAGAGCCACCATAGAATCGGTGAAACAATAAATATCGTCAATATTATGACGAGGAGCGTATGTGTCGATGACTAGACGCGTTAATTTAGCCATAAGTAGCGCAGCGCACAACTCCAAGCGAGCGATAGAAACAACTTTAAGAGGCGCTACTTTAGATTTCGCGCAAACCAAACGTATAATAGGCGGGTTGTTAGCGTTAGATACGCGTAAATAAATAACTGCGCCATAAGCTTTTTCACTAGCGTCTGAAAAAGCGATTATAGAAATTTTTGAATTTTTAGTTACACCTAAATGACGTGGGAATTTTAATTTAGCTATTTCCGGAAGTTCGGAAATATATTTATGCCAAATTTCAGCAATGTGCGGTGGCGTTGGTTCGTCCCAGTCCAATTTCAAAAGCCAAAGCTGCTGGATGAGAACCTTAGCAAATAATATGACCGGTGCGATAAACCCAATTATGTCATATTGACGAGCGATGACGGACAAAATATTTCGTTTTGTACATAGTCGCTCCTCTATGGACACGACAAAACTAAATTCATCAGTAGACGGAGACCACTGAAGTCCCAAGATCTTTAAATGTTGATCCTGTTCAAACTGAACAGCCGAACGGTAGCGATAAGACTCGGGCAACGAATCTAACAATTCAGCAGAATTACTAGACCATTTTACCAAATCAAAGCCCCCGGCCTTGAAGAGACCCAGCAACTCATTCTTAAGTTTGAGTGCGTCAGGTAGCGCGGGAACAGAATAACACACGTCGTCCATATAGGTGGTGCGCGGTATAAGATCCGCGGCGAGCGGGTATGTGTCTTGTTCTTCGGCGGCCAATTCGCGTACGACACGCATAGCGAGATAGGGACTACTACGTAATCCAAAACAGACGCGATTGAACTCATACGTGACGAGAGGTTCCGTAGAGTTGTAACGATAAAGTATTTTTTGAAATTTGCGATGTTCTTCCTGAACCAAAATTTGCAAATACATCTGCTTGATGTCTGCTGAGAAAGCTATACTATAAAAGCGAAACATGAGTAATATCAAAAATAAGTCATTTTGTAGATTTTGCCCTGTATATAATATGTCGTTGAGTGATAGGCCAGAAGTGGTTTTGGCACTCGCGTCTAACACTATACGCAACTTCGTCATGGGTTTGTCTTGACGCACGATGGCGTGGTGAGGGGTGTAATAACCACTTTTAATATTATCATCATAAACTGGAGAGATATAATTTTTATCTAAATATTCTTTGATAACCGCGTTGTATTCTAAGCGCAAAGTAGGCGAAGCATTAAGTTTTCGTTCCAAAGAAAAATATCTATTTTTAGCGATTGTATACGAGTCACCTAAAGAAGCAGAGTCGCGCGAAAAGGGAAGCGCGACGCTGTAGCGTCCAGACTTGTCTCGTGACAAATTATCTTTAAATATAATTTCGCATTCACGATCCTCAGCATTAAGGACAGGCGTGGTATTAACTTCTTCAAGTTGCCAAAATTTTTGTAAAATCGTATTTATACAGGGTTGAGTAAAAGCGCAGCAAGCAAGAGATATGTTACTGGGATTATTTTCAATATCTACATTGCCTATAATCATATAACCGAAGACAGTCTCAAAAGCTGTCGGCATACCCGGAGGTCCCGTTACACGGCCCGACAGTAAAATTTGTGAAAACATCGAACCCCCCAACAAAAGATCGATATCACCCGGAACCGAGTAATATTTATCAGCGAGCGTAACATTATTTAAATAGGTAAATGAAGTAGTATTTATATGAGCGTTAGGTATTTTATCCGTAATTCGATCGATTACAAAAGCGTTAATAGAATATTTAATATTTTTATTTATTAATGATGACACTTTAAGTGTTAACATGCCCTTAATTGAACTAGCGGAGCCACCTATGCCCTTAACGACAGATCTAGTAATTTTATTATAGCTTAAATTTAATAATTTGCAGCAATCTGCGGTTATGAAATTATTTTGTGAAGCTGTGTCCACTAGACCTCTAATAGTATGTAAGTTACCCAAGTTATCTTCAGTGTTTAATTAAACAGTTCCTAATAAACAAGTGTTCAAGCGTTCAGAACTAGATTTAATATTACAAAGAGATATTTTATTATCGTGTAACGCATCCACTGTCGTCGGAAACCGGTTAGCGGGGCCAACGGCAGCTGAGTGCTTCAGCGTTTCAGAGAATTCCGCACGAACGTTTACGGTTTGCGGTTCCGTATGCGACTTCATTTTTCTACATAAAAGTGAATGATGTTTGCATCCACAGTAGCGACATAAAACTGTAGATTTACAAGCGAAACTTACATGATATAAACTCAAACAATTAGAACATCCATTTCGTTTTTTAATAAAATTAATACGATCATTAATTGAAAGGCGTTTAAAAGAATCACATTTATATAATTGTGTATGTGTGGTTTGTTTACAGCACACACAAGCATTATCCACTACGACAAATGAATGCGTAGGCTTCGAGTAATTTTGTTCTGCGTTATTTTTACCATACTTCTTTGGCGGGGCAGAAGTAGTAGATATAGAAGAAGGCGTGCGATCCAATATTTTGGATTGTTCATGAAGAAAACCGATTAAACTATTATACGTAGGTATGGATTCGTCACGTTTTAACATTTCAAAGGCGCGCGATGTTTCCGAATCCAGTTTCTTAAGTGCTACGTGGAGTAATATGAAATCCGTCAAATCAGACAATTTCAAAGATTTCAAACCAGCGACCGCGGCGGCGAATTTATCTAAAAATAATTCTATATTTTTTGAAGAAGCGTAACTAGCAGCTTTAAAATTAAATAATTGCTCCAAATAAGCGGAAGCGAGACAACGTTTATCCTCATATTTTTTAACCAACGTTGACCAAATCTTTTCGTAATTTTCCCCGGTGGGAGTGATTCCGGAGCACACTGATAAAGCACGACCAGAAAGTTTTCCTATTAAGTATTGCACTCTTTCGTGATCTGTTAAGTTTTCGTTTATATGAATAGTATTTTTGAAATTTTCATAAAACATTGGCCACTCAATAGGATCACCAGAAAACGACAATAACTCCAACTTAGGTAATTTTATAGTACTCTTCTTGCTTTCAGAATTGTTACCAGTATCGTTGCATGTAGACTCAAGAACTTTAAGAGCGTTAATTTTGCTTTCGACCCGCTTAATACGGCAATATAAATCATCAAACGCATTCCAAGATTGAAAATTAGGTACCGCGTCAGGATTCACAGTCAGCTCAAGCAAATTGATTTGTTTTACTAAATCAGAAAATTCATCGCGAATCGATTCCAATGTAATGATACTGGACAAAAACAATTCTTCTGATACTGTATCTTCAAAGGCGTTTTTTGCGTAATTATAGATGTATTGCAACCGACCAAACATTGATTCACGTTGCGCAGTTAACATCTTTATTTGTATTTTAATATCTGCCTCTTGCAGTGTTACTTCACCTTTTGTAGGCATATTTGAAGTTAAATATATTTATAGAATCAATAGAATTAAAACTGAAAACGTAAGAAACTAGACGATTCAATAAATGTCGCAATTACTGCCTGTAACATGCACACGCGGCACGCACACAAAAGGTGCGCGCGCGTAGATGCGACGCGATGTTTACCTACCTACAAAGCGAAATAATTATAAATTCTTAGATAAAATTTTGATATAAAATAATTTTATATTTATATAAAGCGTTTCGTGCGAGAAATGGAATCTACCTTGTTCAGTAAAAACTGACAGAGTAAGAATAGCGTAGTTTAAAAGAATTGTATGAAGGGAAGCGTGCAGCGAGTTATTTTAAAACTTTTGGTAAAGACCAGAATTTTATGAAGCGGGCGTGTTCAGAAGAACAAATTATTTTTTTAAACCTTCGGTTCGAAGGAACATATTATTTTTTAAACATCCGGCTCGAAGGACCATATTATTATGAAGGCGCCCACGAGTTCTTCTTTGAACTTCGTCTGGGCTCACTCCTGAAGCGTGAGCGTTTTAGTGGACTGTATTTATAGGTATAGCGAGGGGCGATAGCGAAAGGAGAGGAAAGACTAAAGGGACTGACCTTGACGCAGCAACACACATTTAAGTCTTCGCTGTCAGCCAGGAGCTCCTCCAGTCAGGCGGCGGCGCGGCACCAACACGTAATCGGGCACACTCCACAGTTTATATATTATAGCGTTTATTACACAATATTATTAGGTTTTTTATACGAGTTTTAAGCGATAAGCGATTATGCGTTCAGCGTTTTATATTTTCAGTGCGTCACATAGGAAAGACAACAGCGGACTGAATGTAAAGGAAAAAGCGGGTAGTGAGGAAACGAGAATTAGGGATGCGGCGTAGCCAACGATTAATACTTTTGTCAATACAGTTACTATTAACACGTTCTTTATGACATCGAAACTTGTACCGCAATGTTGTATTTTACAGTACTAAATCTTTTTACTTTACACCAATCACAAGCGAGCATTCTGTTTGCACCGCATGCGTAAACCGCAAAAAGCAACCCGCTCGCGCTCTTAGCTCCCACCATTATTTATTTCTATAAATAGAGAAACCGCGCGAACACCTCTGTTTTGACTAACTTGCCCTTCAAATTTCACGATCATTCAGACCGCCTTCTAAAAACATTATAGTTTAAAAAAAATAAGAAACTTGCACTTTAATACCAAATCGATCTATAAAGAAGAAAATAACTTTTGGAATAAGAATAAAGTGTTTAATGAGGAAAAATAATGTTATTGTGAAAAACGTGGGGTGCCCGATATCAGTTGTTTTAAATATTTCATTGCACTCCACGATTTTTCACAATAACATTAATTTTCTATTTTTTTTCTACTTATTTTCTTTTTTAAAGTTCGATTGTCTATCAAAGTGTAATTTATAATTTTTTTTTAACATATTATTTTTTTTCTTTTTTTAGTCTTAATATTTTTTAAACTACATTCCATCAAAATTTACAAACATAAAGGTGGAACTCACAATTACCTATAACACGATGAAATGATACACACCGACACAAAGCTTCATGTCGGTGCTAATCTAACCACTGAGGAGTTCCCTCGTTAACAAATTATCGTGGTGCATCATCAGTTTATAGTGAAAATCATGGATAACTATCGAAATCCAACCTACATACAAAGTTTCGTGTTCGTGCTATTAACCGGTGAAGAGTATCCTTATGAGGAAACAATCCTGGCTGCAACATCAAGTTATGTTTATCATTTTAGTGTATTGTCATCGAAGTTACATATGTATTCTGAATTTCAGCCCAATATCTTCAGTGGAAGTGGGTGACAACCGCGTTTAAAGATTCCATTAGATACAAAAAAACATACAGGTGGAACTTATAAAAGCGTATTAAAATTAAAATAATTACACCATTCCAAGAGGTCACCACTTTTTACATATTTTAATTTTTTTATCATAAAAAAATTATTAGTTGGTCAACTCGGTAATGTATATATTATGTACATTGTATATATAGTGTAAGATTTTTATTTTAAGTTTAATAGCTTTCCGCCTTGGTAAAAAAAATAATTCAAACTAATTCAATTCATAAAATATTATAAAAGACAATGGGCGGTTTCGTACCCAGTGGTGTATCAAGTTGTGACATATGTCATTTTAAAGGTCTTAATAATAGCTTCATTTTATTGTATGACACCAACTTATTATTTAATTACTGCCTTTGAAATTTAAATTTAAAATTATTTAATTTTTATTTAATTTTTATTTAAATAGTCATTATTTCTAGCTTATAAAGTTCTTTTTAAGCGACTTCAAAAAAGAAGGAGGTTACTCAATTCGACCGTATATATGTTTTTTTTTTTTATGTGTGTTCAGGGATAACTTCGTTGTTTATGAACCGAATTGGATGATTTTTTTTTTGTGAAAGGGAGATATCTCCGAAATGGTACCATGATAAGGAAACCAGGATCTGATGATGGCATCCCAGAGAAATCGAGGGCAACCTTCGAAAATCGTATTTTAAAGTATCGTATTTTAAGTATTTTGATAAAGTACTACTACTAGTACTATTTAATGAAGATCGGGAGTCGATCTGATGATGGAGCTGAAAGACAGTCGAAGGAACTTCTCAACGACTGGCAGCAATTACCTGGTGTTTGGACTTGATTCATTTCTATTGATGAGATCTTTGCACCCATATGGATTATAAGTGCCATTACAGGTCTGATGATGGAGACCATACACAATCGAGGGAACTTCTCAGCGATTTACAGCAATTACCTGGTGTTTGGACTTCATTCATTTCTATTAATGAGAACTTTGCACCCATATGGGTTATAAGTACCATTACAGATTTGATGATGGAGACCATACACAATCGAGGGAACTCCTTAACGATTTACAGCAATTACCTGGTGTTTGGACTTAATTCATTTCTATTGAAGAGAACTTTGCACTCATATGAGTTATAGTGCCATTACAGGTCTGATGATGAAGACCATAAACAGTCGGGGGAATTCCTCAACGATTTACAGCAGTTACCTTTTGTTGAGCTTCCGTCATACGGTTGAATATGCCAAAATGTTCAGTTCGCACAAAAATAATAATTAAGATTGAAGTTTTACATAGGAATACCACTGCCTACTAGGCATGCTGATTCGTCCATTTGACACTGAATTTACGTTGCGTAATCGCGGTGCTGTCTCATTAGAGTAGCGCGTTTAGTAGCCCCATTTATACTAAATAGAAATAAGTTACAGATGCGTTCAACTAAAAATTGAAAAATAAAATAATTTAAAAAATAAATAAAAACCGACTTCAAAAACATAAACTAAAAAGTTAAAAATAAAATTTTCACTTTAATGAAAGGAGCATTAACAGGCGGCATATAGTTAATGAAGTCGGTGCCAACTCAGACACTTTAAATGGGTACTTACCAGGTAATAACAGTTACAACAATTATATATTTATAACTATAACAAATATGGAACACAATTTTAAGTGTCTGAGTGAGTAGGCACCGACTTCATTAACTATATGCCGCCTGTTAATGCTCCTTTCTTTAAAGTGAAAATTTTATTTTTAACTTTTTAGTTTATGTTTTGTAGTCGGTTTTTATTTTTTACTTATATTATTTTATTTACCATGTTATATAGCATACTGTGCGTTGCGGCTACCTGTCAGTATAACTCTTACACCGCCCTGCCCACACACATACATACTACTAGAGGTTGGATTCAGTCCTGTCATGTGTCGAATCGGATATATTACTCCTATATTGTAGTAACTACAATAACGACGGGAAGGGAGTCGATAATTACTGTTCGTGCCTAATAGGGCGAAGAACAGTCGGCACATGTTCACATATAATAAGCATTATATGGTATTTGGGGTGGGCGAGGCATCAAAATTATATATTGTTGCCAGCAACTTTTTTAGATGATAATATTGTTGATCTAGATTATTAGTTCAATGATAATTTTATTTAAATTATTTCGACCTACGCAATACTAGCCTTTAATTATATTTTTTAATAAAAAATCCAAGAACAACATGCCTACACTAGATACAGCATGGAGACGAAGCCTATGCAAAACCTGCATTTTTTTTGGCCAGTCTTAAGAGTATGTAGGTGTGCAAGTGGCGGTGGCATAGCGATTGGTAACCGTATAGTAGGTATGCTTAGTAATAAAGTAATATTGTACAATAAGTAACATTTACACTAAAAATAACATTTCATTATATGAGATATAAAATAACTCATAGTTATTTCCTTGCACGTGTTTCATGATTGGTGCCATACTATAAAATAAAGCTACTGATACGACCTTTAAAATGACATATACCACAACTTGATACAACCTGGGTACACAGCCCATACAAAGATGCCCATTCACTTTTACTTTCACCCACGTCTCAAGATTGATTGAGTTCAACTTTACCATACGTACAGCATTTGATCGGAGAAAAACAAAGACGTACACCCGACCTTTCAATAGCGCTCCTCGGAGCGGTCTGAAGCACGATACCGTGTGCGCTTGGTTTTATGCTGTCAGTGTGCTGTCAGTTCATACAAAATAGTATGGCGAAATTTTGGTGAAATTGCATATTATTGATGATTTTTTTCTGCCACTTTTCCGTTTATTATCAAAATTTCCTCTAACAGAAAGAAAGGATGAAGTATTAACAATACTTAAATGATTTTTTAATATCAAAAAACCTTGTGATGATGGTGTAATATGTACCGAAAAATGTTAATTTTCCGCGATTTCGGCAAAAGTGGGTTACAAAATAATATTTTTTCAGTGTGAAAGAGTGTAAAATATGCAAATGTTTTCTAACACAATTGTAAATTAAGAACTGATCTTTATTTTAGAATTAGGTTTATGACCATATACCTTTCCAAACTTCCTAAAAATGTACCTAAACATGCCGTTTTTTTGTAATTGCCCCCTTAATATAAATTAGAAAGTAATACATAACCTATATCAATGATGTTTCAGTAAGGATGAGGCACTACAATGATATATGGGAATATATACAGCGTGTTCGGCTGAAAGTAGTCCAAACTTATAAAGCGTACAGAGCTTACCAAACTAAACAAAAATTTCCAAATAAATAAAATATTATTATTATTTGTTTATTTATTCCTATAACTATACATAAAATACTGTGACGTCTATCTATAATAGCACGTCGTCAGGTCAGCGAACTTACTCGAAAAGTTCCCACGGTCATTGAATAAAACAGAAAAATTCAGATAGAGAAATAAATTCCACGAATTGAAAAAAGAATTCGTGAGACGTATGTACAGAGAAATACGCCTCGATATTTCGAAAAATCAACGCACATTTTTATTAGGCGCCGGCACTTAAATTTTTCACACGCTCGAGTAAAAAATAGTAATGTAATTATTAAATTAAATATTCGAGAATTAGAATATTCGCGACGTCTGACTCGTGGAGGGGAGAGGAAGAGGAAGAGTAGTCGAACGGGAAAAGAGAAAAGTCAAGTGCGATTAGTTGCGAAGTTCGGAGTGAAATAACGGTATAATTTGTGTTCGATATTGATTATTCTTAAGTTTATTTGTGATTTTGTTTTATAATAAAATAAAAATAAATAAATTAGTGATTTAGTGCATCCCAAAAAAATCCGAACTAACAGCTCGTAACAATACAAACAGTCCATGAGACCAATAAAGTCAATTCGGCGCCAGCGTCAGCTCGGCACACATCGTTGATTATGCGCACCGCGCGATCTACAGGCGCCTGCCGGTGCAGGTTGGTCCGCGCATCAGGTGCCGCAAGTACGTCGTAGCGCCCGGCGCGCTTACCCCTCTTCGGAACAACCAGCGACACACAGCTCAGCAACGATGGCACTGAAAGCCTTCCCCTTACTATAGCCAGAATGTACTTCGCTAGTGCAACGCGTCTTCTACTTCTCACATAAGCGCCGTATAGCATAGAGAGCGGTTGAATGCTTTTAAAGTCGCGACCCTGTCGCAGTACCCAACCCAAACTCTGTCGAGCTTTCGCACCTACAGACTTTATGTGTTCTCTGAATGTGAGGTCTTTGGTAAAAAGTACTCCTAAATCTTTAACCGTATCCTGTAGCCTATTCATCATGCATCCACCAATTCCGAGCAGGTAAGGATACTGTACCGGTGTACGAGCTCTGGAGATAGTCATGACAGCAGATTTATTTACATTCAGGTCGAACTCGTTCTCTCGACTCCACTGCAAAACAGAATCAATAGCCCCCTGGAAGCACACGGAGTTGGCCAAATCACTTATAGAGGAAAAGAGCTTAACATCATCAGCGAACAAGAGGACTAGACAATCATTGTGGATAACACGAGGAAGATCGTTAATAAAGATAAGAAACTCCAAGGGTTCCAAATTGCTACCCTGACTTATCCCAGAGTGAGTAAAGTACGACTCTGATTTGGAAGTGTTACACTACACGTACTGCATGCGATCCGTGAAATAATTAGCAAATAACTTTAGGAGCGTGTAAAACCGGTATCAGCCATTTTCCTCAAAAGAATGACATTGTGCACCCTGTCAAAAGCCTTCCGAAAATCAAAATAGGCTACATCAGCTTGATTTCTTTTGTCTAACTGCAAGCCGCAGCAAAATGATAGAACGTTAGTAGGTTCGATAACGTTGAGCGTCCTGGTAGAAAACCATGTTGTGCATCACTGAGCCAAGGAGATATTTGACAAAGAATGCGCCCATAGAGGACGGACTCGAAGACCTTGGACAGTGCGGACAAAATAGCAATAGGTCTATAATTATTAAGATCAGATCTATCCCCAGACTTGAAAATCGGTATAACTCTAGAAATTTTCCAACGTTCAGGATAAATGGTAATTTTTTTATTAAGTTAAAAATAAAAAGCAACGGTTCTAACGACACTTCACGACAATTCTTGATGAGAAAGCTTCAAAGCAGCTCGCACTTCATTAGCATCGACTTTATCTACATGCACGCGCTCTGCCCCACCGGCGCCAATATCTCAAAATAAGTGTCAATAATATCAAAATAAGTGAAAAAAATGAAATTTTAAATATTTTTTTCTCGGTGACCGTTAGTTGGCGCCATCAGCTTACTTAAAACTTTTTGTTTAGTCCTGTAAACTCTACACGCTCTATAAGTTTGGACTATGTTCAATCGAACATGATGTATAAAAATGAATAAAATTAGATAGCTATCAGCTGAAATACGCTTAATCAACATAGATTAGGAGAAAAAGCCAAAAGATAGCTCTGCATGGTTTCAAATGCTATACCTGCAGTTTGATGCCTATATAGAACACTCTTAGTATCAGAACCAAGTCACACATGACTAGTTTTTTGAATGTAACTTGACTTGACTTTCGCTACAAAATCAATATGTCAGCAGCCACAAAAACAACTCAACTAATCATTAGGATAACATTCTCCGGGCTATTGCCCTGTCACTATAAAATTTAGTGGCTCTGTCGGGAAAGCAATAAATATCAAAAGGGCAGATCTCTCGTAATAAGACGGTCGGTGTCGGACACAGTCGATAAACAAAAGATTTTTACTCATTTGTTTTCGTCTATTGAAATCGCAATATAATTATATTTCCAAGGTTTATTAAAAAAAATTAAATTGTTTTTTGTTGTTAATAATTTGAACATCTTTACAAGATAAAAATGTTCAAATTGTTTGCATATAATATTATGATAATAATATCTGGAACATCCTACACAGCACCATCTAGTCTCAAAGTAAGCTACCATTTTGCTTAGGTTATGAGTATTAAACAAATGATATACATACTTAAATATATAACACAAATATTTGTCCCAGGCGGAAATTGAACAACTTTATCACAAAAAAATTACTCATAAAATATCTAAAAAAAAAACTATCGCAGTTACTGTTTTTGTAATAGTCCTACGGATTAGATTGAATTCAGTGTTAGTAGTGATCTAACTTATAACTAAATCAGAACTTCGCTAAGGCTAGCCTCAGCTGGCTTTGGGCTTTAGCTACTTTTATTTGTCTTATGTTTCTCAGGCCCCATCTCCATACACTCTCCCCCTACAACAACCTCTCTATAATCTCTCAAAGGGGTTATGGGACAGAGAGAGTGTTGAACAAAAGACAACTGGCATCAGCATGAGCGATACTGAATCATTGTGATATTTAGATAGATTATGAGCATAAATTGTCATTAAAACTTTAATATTTTGATACAGGTACCAATAATCGAAAATTATTATTTTTTATTTAAATAATTGGCATTGAAGCTTTTATTTTCCGTAACTTCTATTACTCTAGCAAACATCATCGATACTTGCCGTATGAATTCTCTTCCGACTTTATCGAGTCTTCGCCTGCCCGGGAATTACTTGCGCAATAAATTCAGAAGAGATAAACACATAAACAGGACTAAGTTCACAACTGCTCCCGCCTACGCCGATAAGTTTATTTCCCATGTTTGAGGATTATGAATTTATCTCAGTTGCGGCTGCTGTGTATGTTTGGATGTTGAATAAGGTTTGCTTATCTGAATTCGGTTAAATTAAATTTAGTTATTCTGAAGAACCTTTTCAGCTTATAGATAACTTTAACTTACAATAAGTTATATTCTGAGGCCCTTTCCTTTGGTGGCATTATATTTGTTTATTCAATTTTATCCCACTTTGAATATATTAAGCTTGAAAATTAATATATATTAATTCAAATATTTTATGTGTTTCATGAACAAAAAAAAAATGTGTTTGCTAATTGATTTTATGTATTATTATCAATATATAGTTTATTCTATATCACAAAAAATATAACAACTAGGTTAAAAGTTAATTTAGTTATCAATGAAATTTGGCAAATCTGGAAACAATTGTATAAGATTAAATCTGACAAAATGAGAATTGGTTAAAATGGGAGCACAAATTTTATGTGTTACTGGAGAAATATTATTACATATATTTTTTTTAGTAGATCCACAGTTTTGTTTTGTGTGTACACAGTTTGTTTCAGCAAATATCTTTTTATCAATATTAGAATTCCATCCTACGATAACAGGATGCAAAATAATAGGTACGTGTTTCTTTCGCATAGATCAGTATTACAACAACCAATACAACTTGCCCGTTAATAAATTACGAAATTTCTTGTATTTTACAATAAATTGTATAGACGTAAATATTGCAACCAATTGTCTCTATTATTTTCAGATAGAGTTGCAAAAGTCAATAGTCAAGTGTCTTGTTCACTATTGACGAAGGTATCCACTGACGGCGGGGTTTTAATACGTCAACCTCGGGGCGCTATCACACATTCATGTCACGCATATTTCCCTGAGGACCTACTGTTCATTATTACACGGGACAGCGCAGTGCTTCGCTTTGACGAGGGCAATATATTATTAAAATACCTTCGTGTTTGCCTTTGAAAATCTTTCCCGCGAATACAAGGTCTTTAGGTCAAGAGTAAGCACGGCCCATTCAAGGAAAGACCTAAATGTATGTAACATCACTTGATACCATGCCATAACATCAGCCCATTAATGCCCCAGTGCAGGGACTTAGGCCTCCCTTCGGGACCGATTGACACCACTTAATACCTGGCATCTATTAATAAAACTTTAATACTGAAAGACTGAAGACAACGCATAGCCTTAACCGATAGTTTTAGAAGCACTAAAATGATTTAAAAAATATCATTCCCTGAAGAGATCAGTTATATTATGTATTTATAAATTATATGTTTGTTGGAGCTTACGTAAAAACTACTACACCGATTTTAATTAAAAAAAACTTTTTAAAATATTTGTAACATAAAAATATCGTCCAGGTTGGTCCCATGCGGCATCGATCCTATTACGCTTGCACTGTTTCCTTTACTCATTGTTTTCTATATTAAGTACCTAGTTTAAATATTTGTTTTTAAAACTGAAATATCGATACCCACAGCGAATATTGACGTAAATCAAAAAAGTCAACTTTGCAGGGGAGCGCAAAAACAAAATTACTATTTATGTCCACACTCTTTTTGATGAAACTGTGTTTTTACGTAAAATTTTATAACTGTTTTTTTGTATATATGCTATGGTCTATTATATTAAACTTTTTTCAGTTTCAAAATGTACTTTGTTTTTTAGAATTATGAGTTACTTCCGGAAAAAAAATTGGTCTTGACAGAAAAAGTAACGTAACTCAATATATGTCTTGTAAATCTAATTATTTTTAACCAAAAAACTGCCGTAAATTTATATGTTTATTCTGAAAGAAATAAGTTTGACAAGAAAAGAAAAAATTGTACTGATTTAAGTACCACCGGGTACTTAAATCAGTACAATTTTACTTTTTTAAACAAATATCCTGTCATTCAGTTGAATACCTACATGGATTATAAGAAAACGAAATAAAAAACGTTATTTTTTAGGATAGATACTTTATTGAAAGAAATCAAGTTTTCAGAAATCAGAAATCAGAAAGAATTCAAGTCCTTAATCAGAGTCTGAATTCGCAGCTTCATCTGTAAAGGGAAGAGTTTGGTAATATTCATGGTAATTTTGAGGAAAAACTTTTGAAGTACATACTATAAGGGTAAGAAAGTAAATGGGGATGTCTTCCTAGGAAATTTGACATATGTCTGACTCTGTTACTTCTTGAAAGAAGGGAAGGTTGTCGTGTTCTCAGCCGCGCTTCGCCGACCAGTAGATGTTGTAGTAAAACCAAAATAAATTTACTAATAAAATAAATTTAATAAACTAAAGACTATTTACAATATTATAGAACACAAGTCTGGACAAGGACTTGCGTACCTAAGTGCGGTGGTCTTTCTACTGGTGAGGATTCAGGTTGTTGCTAAGTATTTTATACGTTTTATGAACTTGCGTTTCGTTCTTTGATTGGCCTGACGTGTTTTGACAATTTTGTGCTTTGTCCAATCAGAAAATGTTTGGTGTCATTCGAGAGTCCAAAGTATTTGGGCCGTACGATGTAATGTGTACTGAGCTGGCAGAAATATTGTTTTTCAATAAAAATAAATAACTGTGAAAAATGATTGGAAAATGTTGCGACATTGGAGTCACTGATTTGGACTTTAGTATAAGCGGTCAATATACATAGAGAATTCAGGTTATAAGTTACTCAACTACTTACTCTAGAAAAGTATTTTGAAATAAGTGTGTACTTAATTATGTAGGTAACTATTGATAACAGGAAAATAAATATATAAATTAATTTTATGCGGTAAGTAAGTTTTTGATATATATATATAGATAGATAGGTAATTGGGTTTGGCTGTTAGAGATTTTTAAAAAACTTTGCAATTTAAAAAATAATATTTTGGATTGGTCGTAAGTATATGTCATATACTCCACGCTTCTTGACTTATACGCCAGCTAGTGGCAAATATCAAAATCAATTAGGATTATTTATTTCCAAACTTTCAAACGGATCAATTGTGAATAGCAAAGTGAATAAAAATTCAATAGTTTAAAAAAAAAATTTAAATTGCAAAGTATTTTAAAAATCTCTAACAGCCAAACCCAATTACCTATCTATCGACGGTCTAACCATACTAGGGTAAGAAATTCTATCCATTCTATAGTTTTGTCGTCTCAATAAACTATCGACGGATAGACATATCTACCGTTGCACGCCATCTATCGACGGGAGGCCCCGGGAGGGTCGATAGCTTACCAGAGTTAGATTTTTGTATGAAAATGACATTTCGTGCGTCCCAATATACTTCTGACAGCTGTTGAAGGATATAATCTATTACTGAGGATAAACATGCGGCCTATCTGTCATATGTGATGGTTTACCTATCGATCGTCTGCTATCATCAAATAAAAATTCGCTAAATTACTTTTATCCTAATATTTTGAAACCAATATCTATTTAATTTAGTTGTAATTTAGTGTGAAAATGTCTACGTCCAGTGAAAGCGATTCTGACTTCGAACTTTTACAAGAATTGTCAGACTGGGATAGTAGCGAAGAATCATCTCATATTTGTTATTATAAAACGTACAAAAAAAAAACTTCAAAATTTTACTTCAATCGCGCGTAAAGGTTACACGCACACACTTTTTTTCACTTTAACTATTATATTTTGTTTTATATTTAGCAAATTCGCGGTTAAAAAAATAACGAGCTGCTGTCAAAATGATAGAAGAGAATACTGTACTCTAAACTGAAACCTTTAGAGTGTAATGTTCTGTTTGAGCTTGGCATGACAGTTGTCTAACATCGCTAGAAAAATAAATATTTGCGTCAAGTAACGCGTTATTCCGCTTACACCTCATAATAGATATTATGTGAACGAATGAGAGAGAAAGAGTCGATACCAATCTCCGTAATTTAGTTGAACATAATTGCAGCTCCTAATTTTCGACGAATACTGACGTACTTCGAATTGTTTCCTTGATTTTATAATATTACACAACAACTTATTTGTTCAATTTTTCCGTTGAATAAAGACGTTATTCGATTCGCGGACTTATTACAATTCGGAAGCACGTCAAAATAAAAACAAGAAAGACATTTTTCAAATTACGTCCGTGTAACTAGCAAATGCTTTTCTTCTAACATTTTTTAAACAGATACAATTCAAATTGCCGCCGTTTTACTAATGATATCATAAAAAAAAACATAAGTTGCGTTCGTATTCGAATTCCGTAAATCTATGTAAAATCCAGTTAGAGACACGTTATACTGACGGATTCGTCTCTTCGTTTACATTCAAATGGCAAAATTTACGAATACTGACGTAACTTGAAATACATCAGTATTCGCTGTGGGTATCGATATATACCTACTACAAAAGTGTTTCTTTGAAACTATAGGTTTAACATAAGTATCGTCCAAAAGCAGATCATTAGACAGCTATAACAGTTCTAGATCACTAGGGGGCGCAGCAGCAGATGTGTTCCTCTGAAACAGAAGATAGTAGGGTCAAAAAACTTTGAGAAATATCAGATGGTTCTTGGTAGGTTACCGACGGGAAATTTCAAAAGTTGCTGTAGTTTATACGCATACATATATCATAAAATGCTTCGTTTTAAGAATGGTAGACTACGACTATCGATATCCACTTGATACATCCCTTACGTACTTTTTTTGTTTCATATATATTTACACGCATACTTGTCGGTTTGGTGTTTAAAAGCTCCTATTTTTGGGTCGCCAATTTCGCCAACATACGTTTTTTCTAGGACTCCCCTTACCTACCCTTCCACAACGCATTCGTTCTATATTTATCTTTCATCCCTTTACTTTCTTTCACCATTTCCTTTGACCAAATTTCAGCAATATACCTTTTTTCACTCTAGTCACTACATCTTTCAAATCACATCTTCTACTTTCATCGCTATTCATCTACCTAAGTTACATTCCATAAACTATAAAAAAATCGCATTTCCGTTGTGTTTATTTCACTATCTTTGTTTTTTTTTACATAAGTTTTAATACCGGATAGAAGTGTGATAGCCAGAACTCTAAGCTTCCACGGATAGTTAAACGAGCTTGATGCAAAACACTTTTCCCGTGACTGAATTAATTCACTAAATTAAATTATTTATTATGTATTTGAATCACCTCCAAAACAAAACAAGCAGATAGTAAATGCCAGCGGAACGCAGTCAGAATTCCGATGAAATTGCCAACGTTAACATGAAAAACAATTTCCTTTTTTGTACGCTGTATATTTATTTACGCGCGAATGGCTTAAGCGTAAACCGATACACGGTAAAGAGGGTCCCGATCATAAACAAAGAAACTTCACCTTGAACTTCGCTTGTTTCAGGAACAAAATCACCGCGAAGAGGCTGGGGCGCGCGCAAACATGCCCTATTTATAGCACAGGACGGGAGCACGACCGCTGGAGAGCCTAGGAAAAATGATAACACTTCAGCTTCTCTACTTCATAACACTACCCACTCTGACAGCCAAGTTCTTTGTCGTGAAGGGCGAGTCGTCCGATAGCATGGGAGAGACTTCTCCTCAGCCTCTTATCAGTTCCAGAGTGGTTCGGACTAAGAACGGTGATATAAGAGGTTTCATTGTGACTCCGGAGTCGAGGTTTCTGGAGCCGGTTGAAGTGTTCAGGGGGGTGCCGTATGCATCGCCGCCGGTCGGCTCGTTACGTTTTATGCCCCCGGTGTCCGGAGCGCAGTGGTCTGGGGTAAAAGTCGCTGAGGAGTTCAGTCCGGTTTGTCCGCAAGTGCTTCCGGATATAAGGAATGAGACTGCCGTCCTTAAGAGGATATCCAAGGGCCGATTGGAGTATCTGAAGAGGATTCTTCCGTTCCTGACAAACCAATCCGAGGATTGTCTATATTTGAATATCTATGCGCCCGCTCAAGGTAGATATCGCACATTTCTTTAATTATAATTTTTTTAAGCTTTCTATTATTATTGCCGAGCTATACTGATTTATTCAAAATACGTTGTTTTGTACAAAAACAGATTTATATCTTTAATTGAGGCTCCAAATTTTGGATAATAAAACGCCCTTGTTTGTTATTGATTTATAAATAGTTATTAAATTAATTAATGGGAGAAACATAACCCTACCGTGATATATGGTCTATGTTTCATCTTTATCTATAAATACACTGTACTGTTATATTAGTAGGCCTCAATACAAATCTCTGGACTGAAATCAAAGTAATAAAGAACATTTCTCATATCTCACGACAAAATAACAACCCACATTAATTTTTGTTCAAATGTCATTTCTTAAATAATTAAAGCTTTACTTTAAAATAAATTTTAGCGATTAATTTGTTAAATTAGTTGTGTGTTTCCCTATTGCATTATTTACTTATAAAAGGAATATTACTAATTATCATTTTGCACGTAAATAAAGAAAACACACACACAATGGGCGGTTAATTTTGTCTGCGAGTGTATATTTGAGCATCAAAAAGTGAGGCTATTTTTGCTCTTACATGTATAAAATAGCTATAATCTTAAAGTTCATTACTTTTAATAAATATGTCTTATCTACACAAAATTCAATCAACCTCTACTGGGAATTCCTAGTGGAATAGTACGTAAAGACCGGCACACATAGATCTATCTGCCAATTAAAGCCTAGGAAATGTCATTTCAGTGCATTTCCGTAGTCCACGGTAAACCTCCAGCAGCACAGTGCCTAGCACATTTATTCTGTGAGAGCGCTGCATCGACAGCCTCGACATCGACATGTGGTAGTCATAATTTGATTCGAATGTGTCTGTTAAAATTTTCTTGGTAGTTACAACACTTCATAAAATGTATTTGGTATATTATTACAGGTGTTTAATACTGGTGTGTATAATTTGAGGAAATGGAATTCATATAATAGTTACTATCAAAGAAGTTAAATCTAAGAACACTAAAAGAGAATCAGGTTTTTTCTAACAAAGTAATAATTTGAAGTGGTGATTGATAAGTTTATATAAATACGAAAAATTATCTGCCTTAGAACTTAAAATAAAAAAACACAATGTGTGAGTCGGATTCGCGTGAAAAGTGTTCCGTACTATAAATTATCACGTTTTCTTATATATGTTTTTTTTAATACCTGACTTAAATGTAGACTATAATTCGAACTCGTCACGTGATACACTTATCATTTTTTTTAAAGTCCCCCCCCCAAAAAAAAAGATTCCTTGATTTACGCAATAGGTCTTTGATTGGATGAAACTCAAATGTACTAAATGTGTACTAATTATTCAACTTTTTTTTTGTCCAGTACATTAGGAGGAAATAAACTGTGACAGACGAAGAAACAGCCACCAGAGTTATCTTAAAAGAGTTCCTTTTTTCATCTCGTTTGTACGTAACCCTATAAAGCATAAAGAGTAAATTGAATCCACAAAACACTGAAGCTGAAAATATAGATGATTAATGTTTTCACCAAAGCGCTTTGCTCGTGTATCAATTAATCGAAACTATGTCATCCATGATAATAATATTAATATTTAATACCTGGGACATCCCACGCAGCGCCATTTAGTCCCAAACTAAGCAGAGCTTGTATTATGGGTACTACAACTGACATACATACGTAAATATTTTTTTATTATATACATGTATACACATATAGAACTTTTACACCCAGACGCAGAATAAATAGACATGTTCATGGACACAAATATTTGTTCCGGGCAGGAATCGAACCAGCGACACTTAACTCGGCAGTTAGGGTCTCTAACCACTCGGCCAATCTAATCGGTCAGTCACAGCCACCCAGGATACTTGTAAATGACTGATATTGAATCTGTACATTTCAATGGAGTGAAATATTAATATTTAGTAAAAAAGCTCTATAAGACATGCATTTAGTAAAACAAATTAAAGTAAGTAAATAAAAATAAAACACATTTTTGATGTTGATTTTTGCCCAGCAAAATATTTAACCATCCCGCAATTCTTGTTTACAGAATCACGTGCGAATTTGAATACCGAAAAATTGCCGTTTTTAATTGGTACATATATCAAACGCGGAGGCTCTTTTCCCCTCATACGCGCGGAACGTGTAGAGGAAGCCAGAACGCGAGATCCCCGTTATTTCGCGTCTGCCGGTTTTGTAACTCAGCCCTTTTGTTACGGCCGCCACCGCACCCGAAATACTCGTCTCTAATGAAAGGATTCCTCTCTGCTAATGAATCATCCTGTACGTATGCCGTGCTTCCTCATTTTACATTTTTTGACAGTCCGAAAAATTTCAACTTGAATAATGAGCTGAAAATTCAGCCGCAACTAGTAAATTAATGAAACTAGAATGAATGAAGGAGATTTAACGAAGTATGAATGAAACGTTAATAGGATTTGTAAGTCCGTGATTGAAGAGTTCTTATAAAATTTAATGAAACGCTTGCTTAGAACGTTACCTGAATCCTGTTAAAATCTCAGCCATGTTTATTGAATATGTTAGGGAAGACTTTTTTGGAGCAAACACGTATGAAGCTTAATTGTGCTTGGACCAATAGGACTTTCGAATTTTTTTATAGCTGTCCAAACTGGCTCCAAACTAAGATAAATCATTATATTCCGTTACGACCGCTTAGCCTAGTGGGTAACGACTCTGCCTACGAAGCTGGAGGTCCGGGTTCGAATCTCAAGTCGGGTCTGTATTTATATGATGAATATTGATACTGGTACCGGGTCTTGGTTTTTATATGTATGTGGTGTCGTCGCACCTAAAACACAAGCTAATGCTTAGTTTGGGGCCAAGACGTTGTTGTCATGTGGATGTTAAAAAAAATATTCAGATACAAAGAGTATATAACAAAAAACATCATCAAATATCTTTCCGCCCGCTGCGTAGTATTTTTGCGAAACACTGATACATTCAACACTCATAATTAGGTATATGATAAGTTTTTGTTCTCATGACTACAGAATCCTTCTATAAACGTCACCCGACACGTATTTAACAGCTTTTTCCGTAGTTCACTTTTCCCAAAATCTCTTCGTAATTAAACATTCACCAAAGCGATTATTTGAATTCGATACTTAAATACGAAGGTTTTTCCACCTGACAGTTTACCAGCGCCGGCCATCAATAATTAACGTTCTGAACGGGCCAGCGATACATACCTTGTGTCACACAGACGTGTACCCATGACGTCACACATTTACTTTTGTGTCCGTAGTGTGTGCGTGCATAATTCAACACTCTTATGAATTTTCACTCTCAATGTCGATATTATTACGACCGCAATGTTGTGTAATGCTCACTGAATACCACATCTAGTTCTTAAACCACATATTTATTTCTTGTCTCAGTCGTAATCTTCACACTGTAATCATTCGGCCGTCATTCTTCAAAATAGCTAACGTCAAGTGTGCTGATGTTTATTCGACGTTCCGGTTGTTCTAGCGCTTTTGATGAAAAGTTGTTAAAACTATACATCGGCCGTCGAGAGTTTGCGTTCCTGACAGGTCGTAATCGGCATAGTAATCGGATGAAAATGTGAATTTGTACCGACGGACGATTCCCGTTTTCAAATATTACTGTCGTATAGTTGCACGAATGACACAAAATTAAACTAAAAATTATATTTTATGTCAACTCACAACAAACATGATGTCATAGCTAAACATCTCATGTGTCAGAAACGCAAACTCTCGACGGCCGATGTATAAAATACCAACTGGAATTGAGATCAATAAATAACATTCGCATTTTACCCCAACGAAGACCTAAATTTCCAGTAGAGAGTTTTGCCTACGTCTATGACCAAACCCAGCCTTTCAAGTTATGATCGACATACATTTCTGCATTTCCCTGCCCTGCATTTCTAATATCCGTATTCGGTCATTCTATGCAAACAATACGCATGTTAGTTTTAGAAATGCAAACTATGAAGAGAGGTCAAAATTACAAAAAGCAATGGGAATGCTAGATGAATGGTTTATTAGCAATGGAATTTTGCTAAACACCAACAAAACTGTAGTGATGGATTATGAATCTAAAACGGAAATGAACAACGACAGTGTAGGGCAAACCAAATTTCTTGGATATATAATAGATAAAACGGTTTCCCACAAATACCATATTGAATATGTTTTGAATAAATTATCTTCGGCTAATTACGCTCTACTAAAATTGAAACAGATCTTAAGCTTGAAGACTTTTGTTAATATTTGCTATGCCTATTTTCAATCAATGATAAGTTATGCACTCACTGTTTGGGGTAACGCTGGGAATATAGGCAAAGTTCTAGTTAAACAAAAAAGAGCAATCCGTATAATAAGCGGGTACAAAAGCGGGAGTCAGCAAGACCACACTTCAGTAGCCTGGGCATCATGACAATTGTTTCGTTGTATATTTGTAATTCACTTATTGAGAATCATGAACGAAAAGGTACTATTGACAAGAAATCAGATATACATGACCATAATTTAAGGAATAAAGATAAATTATCTATACCCAAAACAAGATTGAAGAAAACTGCAGCCCAAGATTTAAGTATAAAAATAAAATTTTTCAAGAAATTGCCTAAAGATGTAGCTGAATTGCCTTAAAATGAATTCGAAAGACAGATCAAAAATTTTTTGAAAAGTAATCCATATTACTCTATAAAAAAGTATTTAGAGAAGAAAATTACTAAAATTTGATGTCATATTTACGTCTGCACCTATTAGACATATCTTACGTTAGTGAAATGACGTACCTAGGTACATATATTACAGTAGGATGAAAAGAAATGAACAAATAAATAGGTTAATTGAATTAGGTATATTAAATCTTATTTTAAATGAATATTTCATATATAAGAACCGATATTACTTTGGAACTATTTTTTGTGATGTATAAGGATTTTAGTAATGTCTAAATCTAAGTATGATGGTAATTGAAGCTATACTGTAATATCACGGAACGAATGTTACTAATTTTCAGTTTTGACAGCAGCGTGCACGAACTGTTTTTAGATAAACTCTAGCGTCACAAGCCATGCACTGCGTACTAGGGTATTCCCGTATGGCGTGTTCATTCTTCTCTTTGTAACGTTACTACAGTGTTCCCTGTTCAGTCACCGTTGCTGTTATAACTACCTACCTCTGTCACAGTCAGTGTTCCCTACAAGAAACATAAATAGATAATGATTAAAATATAACTAATTCTTACATTGCTATGACTGACAATAATTGATGACGGTCGAGTGGTTAATGACTGTAACTGCAAAACCAAATACTGACTCAGCCTAGTTTGGTATCCTTTTCCTATTCTTATTTGACTCGCATAATACAAGTTTTATTTTTGTTTGAAGAACTTTATTCTCTAACATTATAAATAATTATATAATAATTTCAAATAAACATACAGAGGGTAACAACATTTATTTTTTTGGCCTAACAAACACCTGAGCGTACTGTAACATCTCATTGCTCTTACAAAACAAAATATAAAGGATGCTACATAAAATACAATGTTATATAAAATACATTATGTATGATATAGCAAACACACATTATTGAAAAATTCAACACTCATTAGGTAGTAATATATATTTTTTTTAATTTTTTTACAATTATTAGTTATCAAGAATATGCTCTTCTAACTTAGATTTAAAAACATAATAAGAGTTACAATTTTTTATATAGCTAAGAAAGCTGTTGTATATTTGTGCTCCTTCATAGGTAATTGTTTTTGATCCGTAATTAGTTCTAATTTTAGGTAAGACAATATAACTTTTCCTTCTGGTAGGTAATTTGGTTATTTCTTTACGCAGTGTGAAGGTGATTTTTGTATGTATAGACTTATTTCATATTTTTACGTATTAATATGCATGTTGTATATTTTCGTAGATGTGCGAAGTCCATAAGTTTTGTTTTTTATAAACAAGATCTGTTGGGTTGCTATAAGGTAAATGAAAAAGCATTTTTGTTAGTTTATTTTGAGTGATTTGTAAGTTTTTAAATTTAACTTTGTTTAATTGAAATTTCCCAAGGAAAATTGTCAATTGTTTAGTACCCATAATATATGCTCTTTCTACTTTGGAACTAGATGACTGTGTGTTAAATGTCATAGGTATTATTAATGTTTTTTTATTAGGTATAATGTACCAAGAAATTATCGTGACTTTGATGATCTTCAGCAAATCTTATTTTTACTTTCATTTTCACTTTCACTTTTTATTTTCATTTCTGCAATATGTATAAAAACATGTATGTATGTCCAGCCATCCAAAAATTTTACTGTTTCAGAGCTACTTCCTCTTGACCTATGAATTTGAAATTTAACACACTAATTTAGTTCTTATGAGAATGCGTTTGTTAGATAGACTTAATCTGATCCTGCAACCATAAATTGTGTCCGCACGAAAATAATTTATTAACGGGTAAGAACCTAAACATAAAACTTTATATTAGTGTCTAACTGTGATATTATTACATGTTTAACATCATGAACTGGTGATGGACTCAGAATGGTTTTCAAGAGGGAACTCCTCAAAGACCTGTATAGCATATAAGTACTCCAAATTTGTACGATCGTTCAATGTTGATAACTAAAAATGATATTTATCATGAAATAAGGATTTTCTCCTCAAGAGGTAACTCCTCAATGATTCAGCTCGGACACAAAACTTTAATATGCGTTCAACTTCGATAAGTATGCCGTTACTACAGTGTCCCCTGTTCAGCCGCTCTTGCTGCAGTTGTAACTACATACCTCTGTAGCCAGTCTTCTTTACAAGAAACATAAATAGATAATGATTAAATATATAACTGTTTCTTACATTGCTATTTAAATTGGAGACTTTTGCCATGAACTTATAATGAAGTAAAAATTTTCTCCTCAAGAGGGAAGTTCTCATCGTCTGTTTATATTTTATAATAGTCATACAAAAATATTGAAGATTCTTGGAAATTGAAGCCCTTTTAAAGTCTTAAAGGTTTTTATTATTATTTCCATATCTTTTGTATTGAATGGTACGAGGGATGCTGTGTCGTGAATATAATCAACTTTCCGTTGGGATTAGATGACCTTATGTGTGATATCCTGGATATTATTATTTTGTATTAGCAATACTTTTGAGCTTTGAACACTGGTAATTAATTTTTATTTTTTAGTTCAGAACTTCAAATTTATTTTTTAAAAGTTATTCGCATTATATTTTTAGTTAGGAAATTTAAAAAAATTAGATTTTTAAAAGTATTTACGTGGGGAAATCTGAAAAGAAAAACATTTGGATCACTTAATTTAGTCACCACCGATTCAGTCCAGGGATCTACAGATTCTAAATACGGCCCTGCCAGAGCTAACGATAAAAAAATAACAACTAGTCACGGTTAATGTTGTCGTTGTACGGTGCATATCATCAGCACGGCGGGAACTGGCACAGTAATATAGGGACATCTATACTTGTCAAGTTACGATAAAAAATACATTACATGGCATGTTCCTTTAAATGGAGTCCCCATTGAATAAAAGTTTAGGAATTAAATGAGTTTTTAGCTTTTCTTTAATTTAAGCTCTGTTTACGAAATATTTATCTATAAAGTACATATCAACATTTTTAACTCTTGAACCACTGTTCTGAAAAAATTTAAAACTACAGTACACCTACTTATAGTATGAGCTTACTACGAAAATGATCACGACTATCTAGAATTTACTAGTTCACGATTTATAGCCGGTCAAATTACTTATTAGGTAGGTTAAACCAAATAGTCTGATTTTGGTAAGCACATGTACATTTTCGTTGTGATACATTGATATACATTTAGACGATGATACATTTAGACACTCCATAATATTTAATTTTTGGCAACATTGGACTGCATGCTTAATGGCTATAAAAAAACTTCCATCTTCTTCATTCTTCAGTGGTTATTACCTTGTATTGGAGCCAAAACGGGGTTGAATGCCCTCGAGGCGTTCAATCTAAAATGATGCATGATGAGATTTTCGATCGGTCGAAGCACGCGCGTGCGTATTTTGAACGGGGATGGATTATGAAAAACATAAATCAAGTTATCGGGCGATCCCTCATGAATGAGTAACGACTATGTTTAGGTGAACATTGTTGTTACCACTAAAATTAAAAAACAATAACCTTTCAAGAACGCTCGTATTTCACTAAAAGACGGATCGCTGTGCGGACATAAAAATAATGGGATAGCTTCCAAAGCTGCATTTATTTTTTATTATCGTAAAACAACCGCAAACAACCAAATCGTGTATAAAGTACTACGTATATTGTTATGAAAGTCGTTTGGATTGTCACGGCGTTATTTATATAAAAAACATATATCTATTTTTATGACTTTTCCGAGTGAAACATTAAATATTAATAATGATCCTCTCTATATGGGAAAATAGAAAAACAACCGTTAAATGTCGAAGGCTAGATGAGATCAGAATCGTGCGAATCGAGAGTTGTAATGGATTGCGAGTGGCCATAAATCAGCCTCGGGTCAATACGCGTTTATTAATATTTGCTCTTTTTCCAATAACAATATCTGTTTATTGACTCTCAGTGTGTACTTAGGTATAGCGATTGAAATAAATAATGTGTGGACAATACTACGCTGTTAGTGAGTAAGGGTATATTTAAATGGTTTGCATTATAATAAAAATCAGTGTAAGTCAGTGTGGTTTATGAATGAAATCGTTATCAAATAGATTATGAATATGACTCTGGACCCGAGACTCTGGATTCTGCAGTCAGGGTCTCTAACCATTCGACCGAGACTTAGAGTTAGAAACCCTGACTGCAGAATCCAGAGTCTCGGGTTCGGTTCCCGCCCGAGATAAATATTTGTGTGCATAAACTGTCTCTTTGTTCCGTGTTTGGGTGTATAATATCTGTATATGTATATATTATAAACATATTATTTAACTATGTATATCAGTTGTCTAGAACCCATAATACAAGCATAATACTTGCTAACTTTGTGACTATATGGTGTTATACGAGATGTCCCACGTATTATTATGACAATACGTCACCTTATTATTTATTGTCGCTATATAACGTAACATAGCATACGTTTACATCACAACAACGTCTAGGCCCCGAACCAAGCCTTAGTTTGTGTTTTGGGTACCAAGCGAAGACACCATATACATATACACACACATACATATAACAACCAAAACCCGGTACCAGTATTAATATTCATGATATAAATACAGCCCCGACTTGGGATTCGAACCCGGGTCGGGTCGCTACCCACTAGGCTAAGCGGTCGTCATATAAAAATAAATATCTTTCTAATTTAATAGTACAATTCCAGGTTTTAATTCGTTCATTGCAAACCTCTGTCAAGTGTGTCGAATTGACATAATATTGAGCAATCCATCTTATAAAAGTGAAAAGAGCAGAGCAAAATAAAAACTAATCGAACACAATAGTGTTTTTGGTTTAATAACCATATTTTCTATACAATATCACACATCCGAATAACTATATATCAAAGGCTTCGATAACGATCGTCGGGAACTCCTCGACAATGTCTTACTTTCACTTAATTAATTACATAATTAATCGAATCCTTTTCAGCCTGTTCTCTTCCTGTCATCTCTCTTCTCTGTTAGTTCTCTTCCATCCTATTCTCTTTTCGCAGGTAAATAAATTATATTCCTTTACAAGTGACTGTTGTATTCATAATAAATAATATTGTTCTCACTATAATTTCTGGCCTCTTTCCTTGCCATCATAAAAATCTTTCAATATTTAATAATTGCATAACTTTGACCTACAACGTTAAAGCTGTCCCGCATGAAAGAATCTAAGGGAAAAAATACGTTTAGCAAAAATAAAGTTGGTACGATCTCGTTTGCGGTTCCTTTTATTAAGGTCTCGGACCGGGCCATAAAAATAAAATATTGATATTACTTTGGCAGAGTCGATAGCGCCCGTTCGCCCATTATTTGGTACTTATATGGGGCATATTAGTCTCTCGCAAGATTGTTACCGAGTGTAAGTGGCCCGCGATAGGTAAAAGCAACCGCTAGACGAAACTCTCGCGAGATCGTTAGCGTTCGACTCGCTCACTTGATTAAAACACATACACGAGAATACTAAATGGTCCGCCATTACGTTGATTGTAATAATTAGAAGGGAGCGAGCATAATTCACGGCTGTGTATTGTGTGATACTTAGTCTAATACACAAGGATTTCATGATAAATTACTCGATTCATACCGAGTATGATCGTGGAATTCTCTTTTATGAGATATAATAAATCAGTTAGAAGTTAGTACTTACATTTGTAATCTGTCCACCAATTTGGCTGTATATGTGTTTAAACTCTTTATTTTATTCGATTCTTAATAACTTAGTTTTAAAAATTGACATTCCTTGTGTTGTTTTATTTTCTCGAATCAATTACATTATACCATATCAACCCTTTATGCCCCACTGCAGGGATTTAGGCCTCCCCTCGGGGTGAGGGTATTTGTATCTTAATTCACCTCGCTGCTCCAGTGTGGGTTCGTCGATTTTAACGACTGTCATCTGGTGACTGCAACCGGGATCGACGGCTTAACGTGCTCTCCAGGGTACGGAGTCAGTGATAATTATGCACTTAAGTCAGAAAAAATTCATAGGTACCTAGGATGTAGGTACATGCCGGTTTCTGGGATTCGAATCACCATCTTCTAAACAAGAAGCAGGCTCATCTCCACTTGACTATCACGACACTTAAAAGTCAATTACATAGTTTTATAATTGATTTGTATCATTTAATCATCTCCGGTAACAAAGAAATACATATTTATAAGTAACTTAAATCATTTACTCACGAAATTCAGCCTCATCATCATCTGGACGATGTTTTGTTGAGGGCAGCGTTAAAGTACTTTATTAAAAATTAAAGTACCAATAATTAATTATATTATATTATATATATATGACATATGTATAAATAAACGCTTTCGTTTTAATATTGCATATTTGAGTATTTTTCATAGACAACGCTTCACATCAAAAAATATTTTTTGTATTAAAATTACCTTCTGAGCAATCTCTGTTTATGCCGCTATTACTGTTTTGTACAATGATGGTGTCACTTTACCATGGAGCTTATTTCATTCACTATCTGAAGATAACAAATTCATTTAAAAAAAGTAACTGGGATTCTCAAAAAACTATATTGTACTATGAATGTATGCAACAAACGAGAAAATTAATACTATATATGTCAAGATACAATCGCTTTTAACTTTATCATAGAGCAAAATTATTTTCGTCGACGGTCACGACGATAGTCGCCTGTGAATTATGATGATTTGTAAAATTTTTGAATTGAACTCGTTTGTCGTTTGGACGAATACTGTATATATAAGTAAATAACGAGAAGTCACAAATATTTGTTTTATGATAGATGACCATGCGTTTTCGGTGGAGAGGATTTTTAACATATTTAAAAAAGCCATTGTACGAGATAGCGTATTCTCGGAGGAGTTTTTCCGCGCATATTCCCGAAGATAGTCGGGTCGGCCCGAGGCAGCCTTATCTGCAACATGATGGATCGCAAAGAAAAGGATAAATCAAGTTTTTGTTCGAAGCCCGGCCTCTCTGTGCCTTCATAAACACTGCCCTGCGTCGAGAATTTACTGCTATCTCATTCCGAATCTGCTCGGTAATGAGGGACAAGAAAAAGATGGATCGCTCCGTTTTCGCGTAGGTAATTTTGCCTTAACGAATTTTGTCACAGCCGAGCGACGGACGATTTTCACAAGGAACGTCCATCACAGGCTGCCAGAAGATTTTTGTTTACTTTTTAATCTAATGGAACGAGACTGGAGACTTCCTTAAATTAATTTGTTACTCGGTGCTTACATTACAAAACATTTGAATGCAAAGGCGTCGAAAAATGAAAATTTAATATTTATCCCATAAAAGTACGAATTGACTAGAAGCCCTCTTTTGCCTTTACCGTTTAACCACATACGCTAGCTAGCTAGTGCAAGATGGTGAGTTTCAGTCCCCGAAGTTCCCGCACGCCAGTCTTCATCGCCGCAAAATCCCCGCGCCCCGGTCTTCAACCCCCGCGAAATTTCATTTGACATTTTCGATACTGTGACATTTCTGACTCTATTAGAACCAAACACTGCTGTTAAATTTATTTACTCTATGATTTATGAACGAAAAATAAATAACGCTTTACATTCGAGACAAATATTAAATGTCTACTTTTCCTGGATTTAGGTAGAAATGAATTGTGCTAGCTTTCCGCCCGCGGCTTCGCCCACGTAGACTACACGGTACAGGTAAAATTACCCGACGCTTCAGATCACTGTAAGAGTGTCTAGAACATTCTGAAACTTAAATCTATTTTACCCGTGTATTATTCCGGGATTAATTATCCCACAAAAACCAAGTATTCCAAGATAGAAAGTAGCCTATGTCTACTCTTCTGCACACAAACTATACATAGGTGTAGTTTCTGTAATTGGTTTGCAAGTGTTATTTTATTTAATGAGGACTTACACATTTTTATTTGTACGTGTATGTATATGTGCATATGGATGTGTGTATGTATGGAAATTTGTGTGTATTGTGTATATGTATATATCTATAATTTATACTTAGCTATAGTATCTGTTTATTTTTTATATTATTGTTAAATTTTCAATATTAAGTCATTTATAAATCAGTTTTGTTTGGTTTTGTCATAGTTATAGTTTAAAAATTAGTATGTTAGTTGTTAGTTAGTTAGTATTGCCTACGACTGAAAATCAGTTGTGCAGTATGTACGCAGCTGGGCACTGGACGTGAGTTGAGCCGTGGCCATTTTGGCATTGCCCTTATTTATTGTGTTTTAGTTATTCTATTTATGATTTGTATGTTAGCATATCAAATAAAATCTTTTTTTCTTTCTATGCCAAAAATCACGTCGATCCATTGCTCCGTTGTTGCGTGATTGACTGCTAAACATCCAAACAATCAACTTTTATCCATTAATAAAAGCAGAGTTCACTGGCCGTAATAAAAGACATAGATACAAATAGAATAAAAGTGGCCTCCCTCTGTAACTCCAGACAACCGCTTTTAATAAAATCGGTTCAGCCGTTTCGTAGATTAGCCGGAACAGAGGGACAGATACTACGATTTAATTTATTATTATTATTGATTTGAATCCAGTCAAGTGTTGACATACACAAATGTTTCTTAATGCGCAAGTATAACATAGTAAAAACTCTCCTTTCGGTAGGTCTGAACCCATCTCTAGTAAAACTACGAACATCTACAGAATTGTACCTATCCTTGGATGAGTATGGTAGGATAAATTAAAAATTAAAGCCAGTGGAGAGCGATCATCTTTTAGTGACATAGTCTGGCGATACGTCCACAAACGTTTCTAGTTCTATGTATCATTTGTTGATGTACAATTTCAACCAAAGGCGGCAACCGACCGACCTGCCTGGGTCCGCCGCTGAAGGCATATTTTTTTACCTATAATTGTGAATCGTAGGATTCGCTTTTGGATCGCGGCTGCTGCCGATCCTTAGCTAAAAGTTACTATGTTTTCATACATAAATAATTTTGAGTACTAAAAAACCGGCAAAGCGCGAATCGGACTCTTAGGGTTCCGTACTGTTTATAGATGTATTTGTCAATTTAAAAATATTAAAATACAATTTAAAATTAGATTTTTCTATTTCTTGTAGTTATTAGAAGACCTACCTTTATGCCAAATTCCAAGATCCTACGTCAACAGGAAGTACCCTATAGATTTTGAATCGAGAAAATACGTGTTTTAGGGCAATATCTTTCCGTGACATTGACTAAGATACTTAAATGTTTTAAAGGGTACAGAACCGCATATCTCTGTTTCTAATATTATTAGTTTTAACTCGATACCTCCATTATATAACTATTCTTGTTACAATTATGAAAATTTCCCAGCAGGTGCACGAGACGCGGTGGCTCGATACCCAGTACTCGTGTTCGTCCACGGCGAGAGCTATGAATGGAGCTCTGGTAACCCTTACGATGGAACGGCCTTAGCATCAAATGCTGGTCTCGTCGTCGTCACCATAAATTATAGGCTAGGAGTTTTAGGTAAGTCAAATATAGCTACATTGAAGAAATGTACTTACACTCAGAATTTGTTATGTGGGCTTATTTTAGTTAAGACCAAGCTGCCGCCAGTAATTTAAATGTTTTCCATCAATGTTTGCGCATATCAGTAAAGTTTGTTTTAGATTTACAGATTATTTTATGAGATTTTTTTTAATATATAATTCATTTCATCTTTATAAATAGTCATTATTTTGATGAAAATTCATATATATAAATGTTTTTAATTTGTTAATCGGTACAATAATGTATCATAACTATGAATCAACATTGTACATTAACGAAAAAACATGTAAATCCTAAATCTATTTATTTACATATGTGAGCCCCGGGGTCATACGAACACCCGGCGGGCCCCCTTCGGTAGTGGACTGTATGGATTGAAACGACTGGCTTCAGTATTTCACTGCACCGGCTTCACTTCACCACGCCGCGCCACTGTCTGCTCTTGATCTTGTTGCTGGTCCGCTGCTTTTCGTCGACTGAATGCTACGGCGCCTTGTCACCGTATTTATGCCCTCGTTGGCACCGTAGCACAGCGGACCGTATCGCGGCGTAAAATGCGCACTGTGTGAGGAGAGTGCCCATCTCTCCTCTCTTTCTTTGCAGACGCCAGTGGCGCGGGGGGAAATAAAAAACCGTTACCAAATCGTTTATTCAAATTGTCATTATGTACAATATTTGGCTCTTATATACAAAACAAACAACTTATAAAAAACTTATATACACTTTCACAGTTACGTTCGCACTTCACTGATTTTACACCGTTCAATGTTCGGTCCGTCGTTGACATTCTCCCCCCGGTCGTTCGAGCTGGTTCGACGACATCTTGGCCCAGCAGACGGACCAACCTCTCGTCGGTCGTCACAGCACACCGCCGGCAGTGCGGTCGTCAGCTTCCCGCACACGTCGATGACGCCTCGCAGCCAGATATTGCGAGGCAGAGCGGGGTCGGTCGTCACGTCAGCGACGCGCAGCTGTGGCAGGTGGTTGCTGGGCAGGCGGCGCGGCGGCAGCGTTGGCAGGTACTCGTGCCGTCACTTCAGCCAGAAGTGGTCGGCGAAGCGCTGCGCCGTGCGCCACGGTCGTCGCGTCGTCGTCAAAGGCGCCCGGCGTGGGCGCGCCGGACACGCTGCTCGTCATTGTCGCCGCCGGGGGAGGCGCCCGTCGTGGGTGCGTCGGACACGCTATTTGTCAGTGAAGGCGAAGGCGCCCGGTGTGGGCGCGCCGGACCCGTCGCTCGTCGTCGTCGTCAGGGTCGCCCGGCGCAGGCGGGCCGGATCCGTCGAAATGTGGGCGAGCGGGTGGTGTGCAGGCTGTGGCGGTGCTCAGGTGGCAGACCTGGCGGGCGCAGGTCACGGCTCGAGCAGTCGGTCGTCAGTGCACGAACCGGCAGGCCCTGCGGAACAAAATTATTGGGGACGGGATGTCGGCCGCACGCATGGATCGGGTGCGTCGTGCGGCGGTTGGTAGAAGGGGCGGCGCCGCCGCCGGCGCGGTCGCGCAGGCGCAACACGCCGCTCTCGTCGTCCAAGTGCGGCGACCGATGTTGTGGGCGGCTGTTGTGGGGCGGAGAGCACCCTGCACGCCAACAGCTGAGCCCGGTGGCGAAGGCGTCGGTCGGTGCCCGCTTCGGCCACGGCTCGGCCCGGTCGAGATGGTGTCGCCGCATCTCGTGGCGTCGATGTTTACGCCTCGTCCCTCGTAAGCGCGCTGCGTCAGGTGGGTGCGCCGCACGAGCGGTGGTCGCGACGGTCGTCGCGGTCGTCTCACCGTCGCGGCGGGGGGCGCGCAGCTCGCGGTCGGACATGTTGGTCGCGGCGGTGCGTGGGGACGTCGGCCATTTGCTTCGCGGGTCGTCGTGCGGCCGTGTCGTGACGGTGCGTGAGTCGGCCCAGTATACGCACTTCGTCGGCCGCATCCTGTGCTCGATGTGTGATGCCTCGGCGGCGCTGCTCAGCATACAAAGTCTGAGGTCGCAGACTGCCGCGTGGTCGTCTTCACCATCGAGTTTGTTGATTGCGGGCACAGCAGACGACGCGTGGCTAGCGTCGATCGGTCGCTGCGTCTGAGTGGCGTAGGCCTCCTTAGACATCATTTCGGCGTCCACTTCTCGTTCCGGCGTGCGCAGCCGTTTTATTGCGCTGCCAGAACGTAATGGCGTTGCTTCGACCCCCTCGCGCCAGAGTGGGCCAGCTTGCCGTCTATTGTCGTCGTCGGTGCGGGCGCAGGTCGGCCGCAGCGTCCGCAGTGATGTCTCGTCCTCGCCACGTCCATCTTCGTCAAATATGCCGGGATCTTTGACTCGGTCGAGCGAACAGCCGGCGCTCGACAAAAGTCCGACAAAATGTACGGCGCCACGGCTCCCCCCGGTGCCGCCATGCACTACCCAGCCGAGAAGGGTATGAGAGGCGGCGGGCTCGTCGCGGTGTCGTCCACGTCGCAGCTCGTCGGTCAGTAGCAGGTGCCAGTTGTCTTGGCCCACCAAAATCTCTGGGACCGCGTCGGTGTAGCGCTCGATCGGCAGGTCGGCCAGATGTGCGAAGCGGCTGATATCTGCGCCAGTTGGAGACGTCAGCTGCAGCTCATCCATCGTACGAGCGTCGCGTAGCTCGTAGCGGGGTCCAGAGGGGCCTGACAACGTGCAGGTGACGCGCTGTGACTCCATGACTTTGACAGTCGATGTTATACCGTTGACAGTTAACGGCTCGCGTGCTCCTGATAAACCAACTCGGTCAGCGAGCTCGCTCTTTATCAGCGAGACCGTACTCCCGTCGTCCAACAGCACGAACGTCCGCGCGCTTCCAGCCGGTCCATGGACGGTGACAGGGACGATCTTCAATAATGCGCGGCTGCCAGGTGCGTCCGCGCTCGCCACCACCTCCTGAGGTGCCTCCTCGCTCGCGTCGGTCGTCGTCTCGTGCGATACTGAAGGTGGTGCTCGGTGCAATAGCGTATGATGGCGTTGACCGCAGGAAATCACGGAACAGCTTTTCTTGGAACGGCAGACGCCGGAGCGATGACCTCGTCTCAGACATCGAAAGCATACTCCTGTACTGCGGACGAACTCCCATCTCGCTTCAGGATCCATTTGTTTGAACTGGTCGCACGCATGCAGCTCGTGTTCAGCAGTGTCACACTGTGGACAGGTTTCAATTTCGGCGGCGCTGGTGGCGGCAATCAGGTGCACCGCGCGTGCCGGTCTCGTCATCACTGCTGCGCTGCGCTCCCTCGACGTCGGTGCGTGGGCGCGTGCGGTCGGGGCCGGGCGGTCCTCACGGTCGACACGCCAGGCCAAGGCATAGTTGTCAGCTTGCACATTCAAAAAATCGCTTAGTTTCACTAGCTCGGGCGTTCGGTCGTCACGCCGCCGAGCTGCATATTTCGTCCAATCGTGCATTAATGGAACGATCTTGCTTTTCACTGCCTTCACGATGTCGGTGCTTCTTAGTAGGTCCTCAGCGTCAAGGGCACGCAGCGCTGCAACGGTGTTCTTGATTTTGCAGGCGAACACATTGATTTGGCGGGGCACGTCGGTGAGCCGCGGCATGTCACGTAGCGACTGCAGCTCGTCGTCGGCGATATGCTCCGCACGTCTGAAGCGCTTTTCTAGTGCGGTCATAACTTCACTGGGATCACTTTTACCGATTAGCTGATACGAGACAGCTGTTCTGGCTTCACCGGTCAGGCATCGACGAAGACGAGACAGGTTCTCTGCCGGTGTGAATCGATGTTGTTGTTCGTCGTACGCGGCCTTGAAATACAGAAACTCGTTCGTGCCCCCACTATATTCCGGCAGCTTCGCAGCGTTGCGGTCAGGTCGTGTCGCCAGGGCGGTGATAGCTCGTGTCAGTTGAGCCATCTCCGTTCCGTCGCTGGAACCCGGACGGTGGTTGCTAGGTAGGTGGTCAGCATGCGGCGGCAGTGCCGGTAGCGGCGGCAGCGTCGGTGGCTCACCGGCCGGCTTGCGCGGCTCCGTATCGCTAACCCACTTCTCGGTACGGCGGGCGGCATCGTCAATAACGTCGGCTTGATCCACGTCAGAATCGTCACCATCTTCATCGATGTCGTCCAGCTGTGCTTGAAGTCGTTTCTGTATTATGTCCTTTTCTAACTCGGCCATTCGCGATAGGCGGTCACTCTCTAACTCGGCCACTCGCAGCAGTCGGGCACGTTCGATCTCGGCGCATTTCTCCGCCGCAGCTAGCTCCGCTTCACGTCTACGTCGGGCCACAGTCGACTTGGTGGTAGTGGTCGAACGTGTGGACCGTGCACGCGCCGGGACGGTCGTAGCCTCCGCACTGGTAGACGGCGGTGCGTCGTGGAGAGGCGGCGGTACCTGAGTGGCGGCTGTATCTTCCGACGGTGAGGCTGGAGGGCTGAGGACAACTCGTGGTGGCGGTGCCGACATGATGCCAGAGTCTTGAGGTGTTTCGTCAGGTCTCGACTTGCCAGAACGTGTGCCGACCATCTTGAAAACGAACGTATGTTGCTTCGAACGATATGTCGAATCGAAGTGAAACTAAGAATTTCGTCGAATCGAAACTTAGAATGCGCTATTTATAGCGACTTGAAGTGTGCACTTAACGGTCTGTGCACGTACGCGGCGTTAGCGGTCTGCTAACAAAACACGTGCGCGATGCCACGTCGGCGTGGGTCGGGCGCGAGCAGTGGGGCGAGATCGTACGGACGATCACGATCGCTGCAGAACACGCGACACGAACGAGCACGGCGGCGCGGCTGCGCACGCTCAATGCACGGGCAGCGCTCAACGGTCCCGACACGCGGTCGCACGCAAAGTCACGGGACTTGCGGCGCGCGGGCCCAGGCACACCGGTGAGGGCCTTAAAACGAACGCCGCTGCCTCGCGACGGGCAGGGGCAGCGGTCGCGGCGTTGCACCACGCAGCGGCGTGCGGTGCAACCAAAAACGATACCACGCCACGCTACGGTGGCGGCGTGATATACACACGTACTGGGCCGCGCGTCGGTTTGGCGGCCCAGGAGCCGACGAAGCAGACAGCGGACGATGGTACAGACAGGGCGGGCGGGCGTCTAAAAACGTCTTCTTAGCTTGAACGATGAAATATCTTGATTTGAAGCAGACCAAAATCTTGATTCGGCTCGAAGTCGACCAAAAATGTGAGCCCCGGGGTCATGCGAACACCCGGCGGGCCCCCTTCGGTAGTGGACTGTATGGATTGAAACGACTGGCTTCAGTATTTCACTGCACCGGCTTCACTTCACCACGCCGCGCCACTGTCTGCTCTTGATCTTGTTGCTGGTCCGCTGCTTTTCGTCGACTGAATGCTACGGCGCCTTGTCACCGTATTTATGCCCTCGTTGGCACCGTAGCACAGCGGACCGTATCGCGGCGTAAAATGCGCACTGTGTGAGGAGAGTGCCCATCTCTCCTCTCTTTCTTTGCAGACGCCAGTGGCGCGGGGGGAAATAAAAAACCGTTACCAAATCGTTTATTCAAATTGTCATTATGTACAATATTTGGCTCTTATATACAAAACAAACAACTTATAAAAAACTTATATACACTTTCACAGTTACGTTCGCACTTCACTGATTTTACACCGTTCAATGTTCGGTCCGTCGTTGACAACATATTTCAAATTAGTACGGAAAATAACTGCTAATTTCAGTCCATATATTTTGTTTTTCTATTGCTAGCCTATTACTTTATTATTAATAACCTATTTTTGTATTAATTTAAATACTCTAATTTTAGATGATATAGATACATCATTTAAAATGTGTAGTTATGTTAAAAAGTTTAAAAATACTGTTGGTCCTTATATGCTTAAGTATAAGCAAAAAGTTAATAGTTTGCTTGATATACGTCATATATATATATATATATATATATATATATATATATATATATATATATATACTAGCGACCGCCCGCAGCTTCGCTTGCGTAAACTACACATTCCTCTTTTAGGTAAAATTAACTTTCGAAATGGTTTATACATACTTTTTGCTGAAACTAATATTGTGTACACCCATTCAAACTTTCAATCTTCATTCTCCCCACTCCTTTAGGAAAACCGATACTCCCATACTTTTCACCTCCCGTTTCCCACCCTTAAAATGTGGAAATCCAAAAACCCTGAAACACGTCATTATTTATTTATGTTAAAATTTTTATGTTTCTAACTTTAAAAAACAAAGACTCTCATACAACGCCCTTCCATACCTCCCTCCTTAAATTTGAAATTTCCAAATATTTCTTTCTTAAAAAATTAATACTCACGTTATAAAATAAACCACTGTTCCAAATTTCGGCTTCCTAGACAGTAGTTTCGGCTTTGTCTACGCTGATAGATCAGTGAGGACAAACGACAGATAGACACAAAAAGTACCTGATGTCACTCTTGACAATTTCTTTCGTGTCTGCAAAGTTTCATTAAAATCTGTTCAGCCGTTTTGGAGATTAGCTCGAATAGACACTGACGTACAGCCAGACAGGCGGACAAAAGTAGCGTATGTCATTTTTGATCACCTCCTTTTCATACCCGTGAAATTTCAATAAAATCGGTTTAGTCGTTTTGGAGATTAGCTCGAATAGACAGATGGACGTATATACAGATATACAAAAAGTAGTGTATATCACTTTTGACCACTTCCTTTCCATATCTGTGAAGTTTCATCAAAATCAGTTTAGGCGTTTTGGAGATTTGCTCAAATGGACAGACAGACAGATAGTATTATTTTATATATATAGCCTATAGCCTTTCTCAATAAATAGACTATCCAACACAAAAAGAATTTTTCAATTCGAACCAGTAGTTCCTGAAATTTGCGCGTTCAAACAAACAAACAAACAAACAAACTCTTCAGCTTTATAATATTAGTATAGATATAAATTATTACCCGAAAAATTTTGTAATTTATCATTAATATAATATTTCATAAATATCTGAAATATTAAATTAAAAATTTATTTTTGTGTATTAAATTTTTTTAAGTATCTTCATTCTTGTGTATAGCCGGTGTGTTTGTGTTTGTTTGTTTAAGTTTGTTGTTGGTGTCACCTTTAAAAAAAAAACGCTCACAATACTAATGTAGAACAAAACAATGTTTTATTTTGAAATTTCGTATTAGATCGGTGTTACGGGACCAGCAACGAACATTTCTGGGATCCCGAAAATTAATCTCAGTTGAATATTGTTAATAATTTAACATTTTCAAACCAAAATTTCTTTTGCTAAAAAATTAACGTTATAAAAAACTTTTATAAATAAATCGTTAAGTAATCGGAGGGTCGGTAAGGGCCACCCTAAAAAAACGTTTTTCGATCAATTCGGTGATGCTGAAATCTTCTAACCCTGACGCAGAAAGACAACTGTATAAGTGGCGTAATTCTCATGTTACACGCAAACAAAACTGCCATTACAAATTGTATATATACCGTTGTTAAACTTAGTATAATATTGGATAAAGAGTCCTTTGGACATAAAATCTAAATTGTATTCGAGCGCGGCGCCCCCTTACCATTTACGGCATCCAACAAGCGCCATTTTAGGAGACAATGTCTCTAAATGTTCACTTTAGACAATCTCAGATGGCGTCGTTTCCCTACTTTGCTACAGGTAGATTTTGGACTGAGTCCACACTTTGATATTCAAATTAAATAGTAATAAAGCAAGCAATTAACTAATAAAACTATAACTATTAAAATATGACGCGTCATATGTTTGCGTGTCTTCTGGAAGTGATTAGCGATAGATACATTAAATACAAATTTCGACTCGTAATTGAACGGTTTTTTTATGTCTCAGAATGAGTTATTTCATTTTACAATTGTTGTAAAAATAAAGCAAAGGTTCAAAATATATATTTATAACATAAATTAAATATTAATTGCTTGTCGGTCAAAACAATGATTACTTTAACTATAGATGAAACAACTAGCCGTAACTAAAAAAAAATCGAGATTTCTTTGCTGAAAAACATTTATTCTGCTTGGTAATTAATACTTATCGTAATATAGTAGTTGATTTAATTCCATTTCTACAAAGAAGAATGTGAGGACATCCACCTTGAGCGTCGCTGGTGTGGTAAATATAAGCGAAACTGGCAACCAAGTTATTCGTTAATTAGCGTACCTTGGCACGCTCGCTTTGTGCTGAAATCTCTTTGCATGCTTATGGGTGCGAATTAAAAAAAATGTCTTTAAGTAAAGTATACAAAATAAATAATGTATTTCTACCACGTAAATATTTGTAAGTATCATTGAAACAATTATCTTTATTGCACATCTCTACTGAGTAGTGGATTATTTAATTAATTAAATTTATATTTTTTTCTAATATTTAAGGAATGATTCAATAAATTAATTTAACAGTGAAACTCAAAAATATAAAATTCATGTTTGTAACAGAATAACTCTCCGGCTATAACGCCATGATATTTGTATAAAAATGATATTAGTGGGTTTGAAACTAAAATACACATTTTAATTTGTTCGTTTTTTTGCTTTCAATCTTTTACCCGAGCGCTACTAAAACCGTTTCGATGAAACTTTCACTTGTTGACATATGAAAAGGGAGTGGTTCGTCGTGGGGTTGGTGTGTTTTTATGTCGACGCTGTTTTTGCGGAAGAAAACAATAAGGAGAAAAGTAAAACAGAGTAAAGTATCATTACCTAGATTAGATGCAAAAAAAATAGCTTAGTCTGTAAGGAACATGCGTTAATAATCATATATATTAAAAACTAAATAACCCGATGCGTTAAGATCAAACAAAAAAAATGTTAATTTTTTTTAAAAATTCTACGAATGTAAATTAACTTTTTATTTAATGCAATTAGTGGAAAGTGAAGACATAAAAAAAACTGTTAGGTTACAAATGTATCTTTATATGAAATATAGTTTTAGGTAATGTTAATAAACGTCATTAAGAAAGTCATCGTTACCTAAAATAACGCTATAATAAACGCTGTCTCATCCATAGTATGAAATTGTGGATCCGAATAGAATTACCTCCAAACAGGCGATACGGTAATTACCCGGGCGGAATCGGAAATGTTACATTCATAAGTTTTGTTAATAACTTTGTTATTTAATTTGCATCAAAAAAATAACAGAAATTACTGCTCAGAAACACATGTGATTAAATAAACACACGAAGGGTCCGGACCACTATACAATATAAAAAAAAAACGTTTCACGTATGAGGATGCCTTTTAACTTTAATCTTAATTTTATTTTTATTATTTGTTGTTATAGCTTCATGAAAATTTGACGTGTAATTTTGAAAAGAAGTGTGATGGAGTAGTACGGTCTGTAGCGCAGTTGAAATTGTTATATTACTTAGGTTATTACAGGCTTTTAACTGCTTTGGTCGAAACCTTTCCTTTTATATCGATGAAATTATTGTAATAGTTCAACATCATTATCACATTGCTTCACAATACACAAAAAAGAGCTGATATTCAAAAACTTTATATTCTATGCTGTAATCAATACGCGTTATATTTATGTAGAATATAAAGGAGATGATAAAAACCATGACGTCTATGCGGGCAAAGTCATTAAAAAAGCTAGAGAGTTTTAAACACGTAGAGGTATTTACAAATGCAAAGTATAATACGATTTACAAAGTTTGAGCTTGTTAAACGTAGGTACTCATTTTATCTATTCATTAGTCAAACTTTTCACAACCTGCGTAATTGGATTTATAAATTAAACTGAACTAGAGTTCGTTTATATAGACATTAATGAACTTATTTTACAAATTCATTAGGCCCTTATACAAAAGTTACTGGAGATGAAATAATCTTTGTAAAATTGTCTGCATTCATAGATTAGGCAACAAAAATTTACAGTAGGGAATAGTACAGTAGAGATCGCAATGTCAGTTTTAAATATGGAACAAAGGCGAATACTATTGGCGAGTGTGAAGGCGGACGCGAAAGGACCCCTGGCGGTTTTAATCTTAAAATCGTTAGCTGCCGCCCAGCAGTTTATGAACCAAAAATTTCCTGTTCGTATAATGAACCAAACGATCAATATGTCTGTCAAACACTGTAGTGAAAACAAGGATATTATTATGTTATTACTGACACACCTATTAATTACATACCGGGAATATGTATTTCAATTATATGTAATTATACAGTTCAGTTATACATAGACTGTACTTTATTGAGGAGGAGTATGGTAAGCTGCATATTATAGTCGAGGTGTTTAATAAATTGATGACTATAATAGCCAGTGTACCGAGTACGAGCATTATACAAAGTTTTTCAATACATTTCCGATTAAAATTATGTAGACACTTTAAATATAATAATGGTGGGAGCTAAGGGCGCGATCGGATTGTTTTTCGCGGTTTACGCACGTGTTACAAACAAAAGCTCGTTTTTGATTGGAAAGTAAAACGGCCTAATACTGTAAAGTACAACATTACTATTCAAGAGTCGATGTCATAATGACCGTATTAATGGCAAATGTATTGAAAAAGACAATTAAATAAATTTAATTTGTTTTAATAAAAATAGTTATTAACGGTTATTGTTGGTTAATATGGATGATGTAAGCGATATTAACTGGTACAGTAATTTAGACCAACGAGGTAGACGGACAACCTTGTTGGTCTAAATTATTGTGCCGTTAGACCAAGATGTTTGTGACAGATAACGCCGCCATACGGAGATGATATTAACCATTTAGTCGTTACGGGATTTTCCAAAATATTCATTTTTAGTCGATACCATATAATTTGTCTCTTTTATTCTCCTCCAGTAAAACGATATAGTATAATTATATAGCTGCTGAAATCATTAATTTGAGTTTAAATTAAAATCTAAGTTGTATTAGAAATTAAAGTTGACAAACTTTGACATATAAATATAATAACACTGATACAATTCTATCAGAAAGCTATTTTAAGTTTGCTATATAATTCACTTCTGATTCACATACGTATGCAAGGGAAGAAAGATATTCACCGTTCATACCTAAATTTAACAATAGTTTTCAGTCATTTCACTGTGTCATCGATTCATGGAAAAAACAATGTTTGCACATCCTTGTTTAGATTGGTGTTTTACAATAAACTGTTTTTGCATAAAATTTTATTAAATTCTTTTTATCAGCAATTTACCTATCATTTTACTACAATATTCGGCTGGTCAACGAAGCGCAATTGAGAATTATTTAACTTTCCCTTCTCGAATAAATAAAATAGTCAGATAGATATCAACTTTCATAGGAAGTTTAGCCCTACATACCGATTTCATAAAATCGTTCCTTATACGTATATAAACATACCCTTACGGAATTTGCATAAAATATATAGATGCCTTAACAAGAGGGGTTCTGCAATAAAATATCGTTTGAAACAAAAACGATTTCCAAATCTCCAGGGTGTCCTTTATCTCGCGTGCGTATTGTTGCCAGATTTTAACGTCACGTATTCTGAAACTTTGTCGGCCGGGAAATGACACTTCAGTCCTTTGACCACCGGCTTGTTCCCGGGAGAGTTTGTGACAAGACGAAAAATTTATGCGAATTTTCATTGAATAATGGCCCAATTTGTTACAGTATTTAATGAATAAATAACTTAATAAAATGTGTGCTCTTTATGTATGACAAAAACATCCCTAAACTCAATCTGACCGTGGCATTGGAAACCTTTAAATATATTATGATTTCCAATGCTACCTAACGTTTTCTGTTAATTTTGCTTAAAATAACGTTTCAAGCAGTTATGTCTATGGTTTGAAGTATTATTAGATTTTGTTCAAAAATGAAACCGTTCCATTGTGTATTTTTAATTGTATAACCTAAATTTTCTAAATGTAATACATGAAGCATGTTATAATTATTTTCAAATATTTCATCTAGGTCTGAAGGGAGAGCTTTAGAAACAATCAAAATTCCAACTTTGGAGCGAGTGGTTATTACTAAAATATTATATAATATGGTAAATATTATGATGGTAAGCGTTCAATTAAAGTTGATGGTAAACACGAATGTTATTCGTAAATCCTTGTTATTATTCATTCGCAAAATATTATTGTATTATATAATAATAATAGTATTATGCTTGAATTTGGGGTAATAGACAACTAAAATATCTACTTAAATATTCTCTATAATATATATATATATATATATATTACACCGAGACACGAAATAAATAGTCATGTGCGTGCACACAAATATTTGTCCCGGACGGGAATAAAACCCGACCTTTGTTTCTGCAATTAGGGTTTCTAACCACTCAGCCAATAGGTCAATCGATTATTTTGTGTATTGTGTTTCTGTGAAATCTGATATAAATTAAATGAAATTATTGTCGTTCCTCGTAGTATTTTATTAATTACTAGCTTTCCGCCCGCGGCTTCGTTCACGTGGACTACATAGTTGTACCGGGACAGTTAAAGGAACGCGACGCTCCAGAACATTGTAGCAATTTCTAGAACATTCTGAAACTTAACTACCTACGAAATCTTTATATCTAATTTCATAAAAATTCATTTAGCTATTTTAGCATGAAGAATAGCTATCCCCAAAGTCGGTCCCAAAATCAGTCAGCCGTTTTGAAGATTAACCGGAACAGAGAGACATGCTAACAGACACTACAATTTTTATATGTATATAAAAAAATGCTTTTCACTCCTAACAGCACACTCTTTATATTTGCAAAATTTCAATAAAATCGGATCAGCCGTTTCGACAATTAGCCAAAACAAAAACGCAGACAAAAACAAACTTATATCATTCTTGATAACCGCCTTTTTATGTCTGCGAAGATTCATATATATGATTTAGTTGATTTGGAGATTAGCCGGAACAAAAAGACAGACAGACAACCACACGTACAAAAAGTTACTTATGTCACTCCTGACAAGCTATTTTGAATGTCTTCATTGTTTCATTAAGATCTTTAAATGTTTAGCTCGAACATACATATAGACAGACAGACAGACAGAAAAACAAACAGACAAACAAAAAGTAGCGCATGTCACTCCTCACACCGGTCTTTTCACGTCTGCGAAGTTTTATTAAAATTGGTGTAAATGTTTCAGAGTTTAGCTCGAACAGACAGAGAGACGGCCAGACAGACACACAAAAAGTATTGTATGTCACTCCTGACAATCCGCTAATCACATGTGTGAAGTTTCATAGAAATAAGTTCAGCCTTTTCGGAGATCAGTTCGAACAAACAGACGGACAGACAGACAGACAGATAAATAAAAAGTGTTGTATGTCACTCCTGATAATTTTTTTATCATATCTGTGAAGTTTTATTGAAGTCAGTTCAGCCGTTTCGAAGATTGATTCAAACAGATAGACAGACGGACAGACAGACAGACAGACAGACAATGCTGGTAATGCCTTCTGTACGTCTGCAAAGTTTCATTGAAATCGGTTCAGCCGTTTCGGAGATTAATTAGCCGGAATAGACAGACTGACACTGCAATTTTATTAATATAGAAGTACATATTCCATGAAGGATTTTTGGTAATACACATACAAATCCTACACGTTTTGTAATGTTTCAGTCCTTCAAATAGATGTATTTGTCCTTCCAATTTTCTTTAAGTTGTTCATTCCGCTTATTATGCGCGGCCACACCTTTCATTATTATGCTAATTAAATGGAACAACGTCATTTCGAATGTTTGTTTCAAAGTTCTTCGTTTAGATAACGACGGTTCACAGGCTTGCATTCCTATGACCAAAAAATATACCGTTTTAAAATAGACTACCGTTGCTTTCCATACAATATTTATTTGACTAGGAGTAAATAACTACATTTTACTGTGTTTATATTATTATTTAAATAAGTTAAGTTTATCATACACCTGTCGTTAAATTTATATAATATGTTCTATATAACCCCTAAATCAAAAATTATGAACTTGTTAAAAGTAATTTATTTTATGATTTAGATTTTAATTACACAATATATTTTACTTATTAAGATGGTAATATTAATAGAATGACGTTGAATTTATTACTTCTGGTCAAATAAATTTTCTATGGAAATCTGTGGTGTCGTTTAACTTTGTTAAGTTGTAAATAAGCAAATAGTTTTCAAATGAGTTTCCAAATCGTTTGAAAGGCCACAAAATTCCTATAATAATTTTCCTCAACCTTCCTTTGATGTTCCGATCAACTGTTTTCAATCAAAGTTGTGATCATCAAAGAGATCTATATCTGCTTTAACATTGAAATAATAACCACAGCTGGCGTTAAGTTATAATGGTTTTCTTTTATTGTGATTTATCATGTAAATACTATTCACAAATCGCTATTAGAAATTGAAATTTTAATTTATAAAAATAAGTTTGAAGTACTGCGTAAAAGTAAACATTTCGTTTGTTTATTTATACATTACAATACGGTACTTGATTACTATTAAATATTTTATATTTATCAAAAAAATATAAAAATAAACTATATACGATAACAAAATTTATAAACAAAACTATGTTTGTTTTAAGAATGTGGAAATTATAAGCTTTTGAAATTTTATCTTTGTCTCTTTCTTCCAAAACTATATTTAACATTATTTTATATGGCCTGACGTCACATATCGGTAAACCGTGCGGTATTGCCCTCTCTGTCTAATAGGACATTCTAAACATCAATAATTTGGTTTTTAAATTATTTCACTTTTATGATATACTAGCGACCGCCCGCAGCTTCGCTTGCGTAGACTACAAATTCCTGTTATAGGTACTATTAACATTCGAGATGGTTTATAGGTACTTTTTGCTGGAACCAATTTTGGTCACACCCATTCAAACTTTCAATCTTCATTCCCCTTCCACCCTTTAAAAAACCGATACAATTTTTCATCTCCCGTTTCCCACTCTTAAAATGTGAAAATCTAAAAACCCTGAAACACGTCATTATTTAAGTTCCTCCATTCCCATCCTTAAGTTTGAAATTTCTAAAAAAGCCTTTTTTAACTTTATAGTGCTCACGTTATAAAATAAACTTATGTTCCAAATTTAAGCTTCCTGGACTTAGTACTTTCGGCTGTACGTTGCTAGATCAGTGATGACAAACGACAGACAGATAGACAGACAGACAAACACAAAAAGTAACTTATGACACTCTTGACAACCTTCTTTCACGTCTGCAAAGTTTCATTAAAATCTGTTCAGCCGTATTGGAAATTAGCTCGAATAGATAAAATTGAATTGAATAGACGTACAGACAAACAGACGGACAAAAAGTAGCTAATGTCAAATATCTTGACAACCTTCTTTCCCGTCTGCAAAGTTTCCTTAAAATCTGTTTAGCCGTTTTGGAGATTAGCTCAAATACAGATACACGTACAGACAGACAGACGGACAAAAAGCAACATTTGTTAGTTTTAATGACCTTCTTTTCATATTCATTGATGTTTTATTTAAATAGGTTTAGACATATGGACGTACAGACAGACATACAAAAAGTTCTGTATGTTACATATGGAAAGGGTGTAGTCAAAAGATTACATCCTGTTATATGTGTAAAGTTTCATCAAAATCGGTTAAGCCGTTTTGGCCGAAGCCGATTTGCTCGAATAGGCAGACAGTTCGTTTTCATGTGTATAGCCTATAACTCTCCGCTAGAATCAGGCTATCAAAGGCAAAAAGAATTTTTCAAATTCGACTGGTAGTTTCAGAGATTAACAAATTCAAACAACAAACAAACGAACGAACGAACGAACCAACCAACCAACCAACCAACCAACCATTCAATCATTCAATCAATTAATCAATCATCAAATCAATCAGCATGCGCGACGGAAGCTCTCAAAAGGAATAATTTTTCCCGTTTTTGCAACATTTTTCATTGATGCTCCACTCCTATTGGTCGTAGCGTGACGTAGTATAGCCTATAGCCTTCCTCGATAAATGGACTATCCAACACAAAAATATTTTTTCAATTTGAACCAGTAGTTCCTGAGATTTGCGCGTTTAAACAAACAAACGAACGAACGAACGAACGAACGAACAAACGAACGAACGAACGAACGAACAAACGAACGAACGAACGAACGAACGAACGAACGAATGAACGAACTAACAAACGAACCAACAAACAAACAAACAAACAAATAAACAAACAATCAATCAATCAATAAATTAATCAGTCAATCCATCAATCCATAAATCAATCTGTCAATCAATCAAGCCATCAATCCATAAATCAACAATCAATCAATCAATCAATCAATCAAGCCATCAATCCATAAATCAATCAATCAATCAATCCATCAATCCATGAATCAATCAATCCATAAATCAATCATTCAATCAACAAATCAATCAATCAATCAACCAATCAAACAATAAATCAATCAATCAATCAACCAATCAATCAATCAACCAACCAATCAATCAACCAATCAATCAATCAACCAATCAATCAATCAATTCATCAATCAATCAATCCATTAATCAATCAATCAATCAATCAATCCATTAATCAATCAATCAATCAATTAATCAATCAATCAAACAAACAAACAAACAGACTCTTCAGCTTTGTAATAAGTATTTCTATTATATAGATAGATTATAAGATAATAAGAAAATAAGATATTACTAAAAACCGTATCAAAGTAAAAAGTTAACGAACAGAGACAGACAGCGAATTTATTTTCTCCCGCTATAGTTTTTAAATTTCAATAAAAACTGCTTACATATTAATTTAAATTGTATGGTGTAAAGGGCAATTATAATATGCATGAAATGCTTAAGACAACTAACGTATTTAATTTCATAAGGATTAATATCACGTTTAAAAATATCTTCGCAAATAGTACATTATGTTAGAACAAATTTGATTGTCATAAAAAAGGTTATAGTAAGTTAACCTTAAAAGATACACATATGCTGTCGCGGACTTTTGGTTAGAACTTTTAAAGGGGAACAATTCCGTAATACATGATTTTTGCTTAACATCAACCGTTTACGCAGCGCGCGCGACGGAAGCTCTCAAAAGGAATATTTTTTCCCGTTTTCGCAACATTTTCCATTGATGCTCCACTCCTATTGGTCGTAGCGTGATGTAGTATAGCCTATAGCCTTTCTCGATAAATGGACTATACAAAAAAAAAACAATTTTTCAATTCGAACCAGTAGTTCCTGAGATTTGCGCGTTCAAACAAACAAACAAACAAACAAACAAACAAACAAACAAACAAACAAACAAACAAACAAACAAACAAACAAACAAACAAACAAACAAACTCTTCAGCTTTATAATATTAGTATAGATCTAGAAAATTCTTTCATATAAAATAATAAAAAAATAATAGTCAACTAGCGTATTGTTGAAGAATATTTTTTTGTTCCTTAGGATTCAAATTACGTTTTCTTTCCTTTCCCCTCATTCTTACAAATAAATTATCAGAAAGTAATTGAACAGGGACACCTGCCTGTCTAGCTGTAACTAAAATCGATCACTTTCATTTGAAAGGAGCCATTGGTCGGAACGACGAAATTGTTACTTGGAAGTAATATTTACTGTGGCCGTTTTTAGGATTCCGTACCCAAAGAGTACCTACCAACGAGAACCCTATTATACTAAGGCTCCGCTGTCTGTTTGACCGTCCGTCTGTCGCAGAGCTGTGTTGTCTGAACCGTAATAAGTGGACACTTGAAATATTCACATAGTGTGTATTACTATGGTCTGAGTAGCAAATAATAAACACGAAATAAAGTAAAAAATTATAATAGTTCCGATACTAAAAACTAGTTTTTTTTCGACGTTTTTGGTGATCGGTAGATCATTGGTAACACTTAAAATTTTTATGAAAGATGTACTATTATAACCGCTTTAACAAAAAATTTATTAAAAATTAAATTCAAAAACCAGAAGGGGTCCCCATGCAAGAAACGTGTTTTTTGATATTGTAGGGTGGTACGGAACCCTTCATATACGAGTCAGATTTTTATTGTCCATCTTACTAAGTTGTACGTTAAATGTGTTCGATACACAGTTTTATAATTGACGATTACACATTTGTAAACAGAACTTAAAATCGTAAAAGTGGATAAACAGAGAGATACTGTTTCATTGGCTATAAATAAAAATATAGTTTCTTCGTCGAAATTGTTATTGAATACCAGCAGATTTTAAATACAACGGGACTCTAGACGTTTGGTATCCAAACTGTATATGAGACGTTCTATCTTGATGATTCTGCTACCTAAGGTGGTAAAGTGAAACAATGAAATATTGTAATCTAATAATTTCATATTTTAATTACGTATATGTTTATATAAGTTTCTTTAAACTGTATAGCCTAAATCATCTAATTGATTTTATTTTGGGGCAAAAACAGTTTTTTATAAGAACAAATATAAATATATTAATTCTAAACATATTGCGATTTAAGAAAAATCTGCTTGTTTCTTTATGAAGAATCACTTCTAGTTCATGTACATAAAAATCTAGGAAATATGCTCTTTCACCTCTTACTCTATTTTGTTAAGGTCTTTATACAAAAAAGGATTGAAATTCTATACAACAAAAAGTTTGACGCACAATAAACAGTTTAGATTTGCTCTTTTCTTTCTGTTGAATTCGAAACCGGAGTATTTGCACAGAGCAAATATCGACCGGTTTATTTTTGTGCTCAACTAAAATCGTCCGCCGTTTTCAGGTTTTTTAAATCCACGCTCGGACGAATTCCCCCGATCGCCTGCGAACTACGGTTTGATGGATCAAATCGCGGCGCTGCACTGGATCAAAGAAAATGTAGCAGCTTTTGGTGGGGATCCGACGAACGTGACCCTGATGGGCCACGGCACAGGCGCTGCTTGTGTACATTTTCTGCTCACTTCTCTAGCTGTTCCGGAGGGTGAGTGTATGCTTATTATTGTATTTATGATGTATTATCTTCGTTCCTTTTAGCTTTAGAAATTGTGCAAAAAAAACAGTGATAGTAAACGTTTTACGTTTTATTGTAAAAAATGTGGAGAAACCGTCCATTAATCGCTATTTAGGACCTAAAGACATATAATGTAAAGTATATGTTATTATTCTCAATATCATATTGATAATAAATCATATTGATCTGAATTTATAAAACTTTCAATTCGAATGAAATCACGAAAAAGGTAAGTAACAACTTTGAGACCCAAGACAGAAAAGGCTAAGGCCATGCACTTTAAATATTCTGAGTGACTTGGACACCTTATCAAGCGAGTTATCTGTGAAAAATTATTCAGTCAGAAGTTTTACACAGGATTGTTTTTACCTTTGGTTTTTACTACAAACGACAACATTTTAAACTTTTTTTACGCCACCGTGTACGCTGCTTCATTGTTATGTTCGCGGCGTCCTATCTTTCCATTTTTTGGTCTAAGTTAGGGAAAGTCGATTATTTTATGTATATTTTGTTATATTATGTGAAAACAATATTTTGTGGGGAATAATAATATATCCCAACTAGCAAAAAATTATTATATAAAAGTCACCGATGCGCATTTATTTAGTGACTGATGACTGTCCGAATGGCCGAGTGGTTAGAGACCCTAACTGCGGAGCCAAAGGTCGATTCCCGCCCGGAACAAATATTTGTGTGCATGAACATGTGTATTTCTTTCCGTGTCTGGGTGTAAAATATTTATATATATGCATATATATATATATATTTAAAAAAATATTTAAGTATGTATATCAGTTGTCTAGAAACCCATAACACAAGCATAATACTTGCTTACTTTGGGACTGGATGGCGCTGTGTGGGATGTCCCATGTAATATTATATATTATTATTTAGTCTTGTATTGGTTTTGTAGTGTATAACCAGTCCGCATTTGGGCACAAAATTCAAGATCTTTAATTCTGAATGTGTCTTGTAACAACTTAGTAACATGCTTTCTTACAATGATATATTACAGAGCGTCATTGAGCATTCTAACAATAATTAAAGCGCTCATGTAATTTGTACCAAGTCTAGAGCATTTCAAGGTCCGATTTACATGACTATTTTGTTAGTTGGGTACTTTACACAGTGTTTGAACTATTTAAAACCATTAAATTTACTTCAACTATAAAACTTCGAATATTATTGTAAAATTTAGTAGTTTCTATATTATAAAACCAATAAAACTCGAGTACCGAAAAGGTACCTAATAGTCACGGTCTACAAACTAAGAGATGCAATTAATTTAACTTTCTGCAATTCAATGCCTGTATCCATTTCTGTTAAGTGTGCACATGTCACAGTATTGTATTAATCTAGTACCCAATACGTCACGATGATATATGCCTCAGAGAATTCGGCTGTTTGTGCACAATACCGTGTATTGCTATGGATCGGAAATAGTTTCTATATTATTTTACTGGACTTTTTACTACCCATATTAATAATTACAGCAGCTGTGTACTTTCTAAAAATCTCTAGTATCTAAAAATAAAATATTTATTTATAAAACTGCAAAACTAATGACACTCATCAATCGCAGCACAAGTCACAAATGATCACGTAGACTAACTAACCAATCACGTGCGACCGGACATAATAGGCCAAAAGGAAATGAACTTTTGTTTATGCATCCCGTGTATAAACATGTCAAAACACAGAGTGTTTCTTCTATTAGGTCTTAACCTATGAACTTGCCGAAACTTCAGTACTGGCCAGTTCAAACAAAAAAAAATTTTGATCAGCTGTGAATTCTAAATTCAAATTCATTTTGTTTTAACAATATGACATTCTTTTTAAAAAGTCAATCTTTTTTTTTATTGATTATTTTTGTGTTTTAATTACATTTGAAAATTTTTCATCATAATGGACACTTGAAAAAATTGGTGTAATTATGGAATATGAGTTCCGTCGTGGCACTGATGCAGCACAAACGGGACGTGACATCAACAATGTTTACGAAGAGAACGTAACAAACGAACGCACAACCCGTTATTGGTTTGCCCGCTTCCGTTCTGGAAATTATGACTTGAATAATGAACTTCGTGGTCGTCCGGATACTTTGGTCAACAATGATGAATTGAAGGCGATGGTGGATGCTGATGATACTCAAACTACAGCTGAACTAAGCAGCAGATTTTGATGTTAGCATATCAAAACAATATTGGACCATTTGCGACAAATTGGTAAAGTAAAAAAGCTTGATAGACGGGTACCCCACGAACTTAACGATCGCCAGCGCAACGTACCTGCGTGTCGAAACCTGCTTCGTGTTGTTCAACAGGCACAGAAATGAAGAAATTTTCAATCGGATTGTTACCTGTGATGAAAAATGGATTCTGTTCGACAATCGAAAGCGCTCAGCAAGTTGGTTAGATCTTGGTTCAGCACCAAAGCAATGTGTTAAAGGAAAAATAACCCCTAAAAAGGTAATGGTCATTGTTGGGTGGTCTAGTGCCGGTGTGATTTATCACAGCTCTTTACAAAATGGCATGAGCATTACTGCAGATGTGTACTGTGAAGAACTGAAGATAATGATGGAGAAGCTCGCACGTCTGCGACCAGCTTTGGTCAATCGGTCGTCCCCGCTGCCACTTCACAATACTGCACAACAAACAGTCTCCAAGCTGCTAGAGTTTGGGTTGGAAGTTCTCCCTCATCCGTCATAGTCACCAGACCTTGCATCTACCGACTATTACTTTTTTCAAAATTTGGACAACTTTTTAACGGGAAAAAAATTCAATTCCCGAGAGACAGCACAAAATGCCTTTGAAGAGTTTGTTGTCTCCCGTCCAGTTGCTTTTAACAAGAAGGGCATCAATAAAGTGCCACTGTGTTAGCAAAGATGCATCGATTGCACGGCTAATTACTTTGAATAACAGAAATAAAAATGTTTGAAAAAAAAATACTTTAACTTATTTCATACAAAACGGCAACTTCATAGGTTGTATGTATATATCATTATTGTATGTATTGGCTATGGGTTAATTAAATAAGATTCCAGTGGGTATAATTTAACTCTTAGACAATTCACAAAGCAAAATATTCTGATGAAAGTAAGTCTTACACTATAAAGCACCAGTAAATATTCACAAAAAAATCTCCAGAGTACCAAAATATTAGCGGTTAATGAAAACACTCAATTTCGAGCTGAGCAGTGAAAGTTAAAGTGAACTCGGCTCAAGCGGCTAAACCCAGAATTTTTCATTCGGCCGGCGGGAGACCGGCTCAGCGTTTCCTTGCTATCCCGCTGTATGAATATGCAACCTCATTTATCCCCCCTCTACCTCTTCTACGTCCCGGAGCCCCTCATGGCTCCGGAAAGGATGTAATTTCGTGTCGAGGACTCCCCGCATACGAGCTTGAATACTTGATGAACAATATAGACAAACAAAATGGCGCCGCTCGGTTCCTGATTGCGGAATCGTACGTTTTAGGGCCGTGCCTAATTTGTTAACATGTTAAACATTTGATGTGATTTCACAATAAAACGTACCTATCTATTTGATTTTGGTTGATCCTATTTTCCATTCCATTCCAACACCCCATTATGCATCATTGCAGGGCCTTAGGCCACCCCTTAGAGTGAAGTGGCTTGGAACAATCCACCACGCTGCTCCAGTGCGGGTTGGTGGATCTTATCTAAATAAAAATATTTCTAATAAAAATATAAATAGTTTTATTAAAGTTTTCAGGGCGCTGTTGTTCTAGTGCTAGATAAATAGGTGGAATTCATATATTTATATATCAAGAGTTCAGACGGAAAACCAAAACAAATAGTCAGTGTGCACAGTAGAAATTATACTTATGGTAAAAATTATATTTAGCAGAGTACCTACTTAAACACACTTCTGAAGTACAAACAAAATATCTGGGGGCACGGCCGTGCCCCCACCAAGTCGAGCGAAAAAGCGTCACGGCCGTACCATCCTTTTCTCGAAGCAATTCAGACCATTTTCGACCCCCTGTAACTTCGTTGTGGATAAAACTAGAAGACTGAAATTTTCAGTAACCATGCAGGCATATTATATAAGCATATTTTCAAATTTCATTCAATTGGAACCAGTATTTTTAAGAAATTATAACGGGTCAAATTTCTTCATTTTGTCACTCACTCACTCACCGATCATCAAAATTCTAAGGCACTTCTAGCAGACCTAGAAGCTTCAAATTTGGAATATAAGTAGTGTTTGGTGTATGAATCAAGAAAAAACTAAAAAATCTAGAAAAGACCGCAAAAAAAAAAATTAAGCCCATACAGCCAAGTCTTCAGTTAAATTTTTCAATATTGGCTTTATTCGTAACGATGTTTTATTACGGCAGTTATTATTATATTGCGTGCGAAGCCGCGGGTTTAAGCTAGTCCCATATAAATATAGGCGCATGGTAGTGCCCCTGCCAAATCGAGCAAAAAATGGGTATTCCCGTCATGAAAACACGTGTATTAAATTATTTATTAATGCAAAAAACGTACCTACGTGCGTATTCGTACTTATTACGAGTGCGTAAGGTTGTATGATATATCTTAGAAAAACTATATACATATAGATATACATATATACAATAAGTAGAAGGTACCGAAAAGGAAAAAATAGAACTGTCTACAAAATACAAAAAGAAATGAGATCCCATCAAAAACAATACTTGTCAAAAAAACCAAGTCTCGCAACTCAGTTGTTCTGCGGTAAAAAGTTGTGAGATCCATGTAATACCAAGTCGGTTATTAATTTATTCGGTTATAAATATATTGAGACTTGGCCATCGCACTAAATAATTGAATTTACATGTGTTTTCAGGCGATTGAATTTACACGTGTTTTCAGGCGATGGCCAAGTCTCAATATATTTATAACCGAATAAATTAATAACCGACTTGGTATTACATGGATCTCACAACTTTTTACCGCAGAACAATTGAGTTGCGAGACTTGGTTTTTTTGACAAGTATTGTTTTTGATGGGATTATGGTTTGACTGATTAATGTTTGGTGTTCAAAATTGGTAGTTTTATCAATCTATATATCTAGGTAACAATATTTAATTTTAATAACATTGCAATCTACTGGATGCTTTTATTACGACGACCGCTTAGCCTAGTGGGTGGTGACCCTGCCTGTGAAGCTGGAGGTCCCGGGTTCGAATCCCAGGTCGGGTCAGTATTTATATGATGAATATTAATACTGGCACCGGGTCTTGGTTGTTATATGTATGTGGTGTCTTCGCTTGGTACCCAAAATACAAGCTAATGCTTAGTTTGGGACCTAGACGTTGTTGTGATTGTGTGTGTTATTATTATTATTAGTTCTCAGGTAACATGAAAAATATGGCACGCAGATAAAACATTTTCCTATAATAATTCTAACGAAATTTACACATACGTTGGACATCCCACACAGCGCCATCTAGTCCTAAATTAAGAAAAGCTTGTATTATGGGTAACAGACAACTAATATACATACCTACTTAAATATTGTGTATAATATATACATATATAGATATTTCACACCCAGACACGGAACAAACAGACATGATCATGCACACAAATATTTGTCCTGGACGGAAATCGAACCCGCTACTCTTGACTCCGCAGTTAGGGTCTCTAATCACTCGGCCGATCGATCAGTCACGTGTCGTTCCTTTATGACCCTGTCTGACATAGGTATCTATACAGTATCATTCCATACCATCAGCCCATTAATTCCCCACTACAAGAGCTTAGGCCTCCCCTAAAGATGACGGAGTTTGGAGCTTAATCCAATACGCTGCTCCAGTGCGGTTCGGTAGATTTTAACTGGGACCGACGGCTTAACGTGTTCTCCGAAACACAGAGTCACTGATAGTTATGTACATAAGTAAGATAAACTCATTGGTACATAGCCTGGGATTCAAACCACACCCTTCTAAACAGGAAGCGGGTTCGCAACCATTTGGCTATCACGACACTCTATAAGTACTTATTTACTATTAAATAAAACATTTTGAAAATCTTTTCGAGTATTTTCTTTAACACATCGACGTGCTTTTATACATAGACATCAAATATTAATACGTGAAAAACAAACTTTGTATTCCTTTTAAAGCATCTTACGGGTACGGAGAAGTATGAGATTTGGCATAGTTAAAGTTTAAATGAAAAAGGAGCGCCAAAAACTAAAATTTATTTATAATATGTGTTATAAATACTGTCAACCATACGAGTATAATAAATTGTCTATCATTTGATGCAATTTGAATGGACTTACTCTCGCCTATTTTTTATTAGTGGTTTAAAAAAAATGAGTACTGTCGATTTTCGACCACTGTTCGACTACTAATTTTGAACAATTATGCTACATAGCACTTTGCGGAATCAGAGAAAATATTCCACGTTTCAATACCTAGTTTCGTAGACAATTTTCAGTGCACAGACAAATTTACAAGACGAAAGTAATACTCTATTCAAGGCACAACGTCTCGGCGTATCTCGGTTCATTGTTGCGATGCAGCGTGGAAACTTGTGCAGTGGCAATTTGTCCAACTATATTACAGAGACTAAATTGTTGCATACTTTGTAAAAGTGCATGAGCAAAATACAATTCCTTGTTTAAATATGAGAAATATTATGCTGGTTGGAAACAAAAAAATTCCATATTTGTACCACTGTTAGATTTTTAACTACTGATTACATAAGTTTCTTCAACTAGATTCGTTTTCTAGATTTATAATATCATGACAAAGTATTCTAGGTTGCATAACCTTAGCTACGTTTCTTCTCTTTAACGGTGTGGATACTTAACGATTTGTTAAAAAAAAAACTGATCCATCTTACCATTTGTGTTATATGAAATACCAATTTCAATCTATTTGATATTGAGTTTCGCGAAATAGAACTTAATCCTGCCTAAATGTACCCTTAAATAAAAATAACACCTGTAGTTTATTTATTGATGCCGTATAAAACTTTCATTTTCTACTGAAATAACTGTTTGTCCCAACAAGTTGGTTATGTATTTGTAGGTATAATATATAACAGGTAGTAATACTAACAGGACATATAAAAACTGATAAATAAAAAAATTCCAAAAAGGTGGTCCTTTAGGAATAGTGAAATAGATAAATAACTATATATAGGTATTATTGTATAAAATGACCTAAAACAATAAAATTCAATAGTTAACTCTCGTGCGTAGTTCGTGTACTACAAAGTAGCCACGCACGGCGGATAATTAACATGTTACATTTTATTGGTTTAAGTCGATCATAAGGTAAAATATAATTATTTATTAAACAACCTTTTTAATATTTTTGTACCTAACGGTTTTTAGGTCGTAAGAATTGAAAAACTTTATTGTTTATTATTATAACCTGATGATGATGACAGCCCAACTGGCATATTAGAGTTGAAAACTAATCAAGAACATGCTCTGAGATGATAATACCTACGTCACGCAAAATACCGCGTCAAAACTAGTACAGACGTTTTAGAAAAACAAATTTGTCGCAACTCTATCTGGTGGCTTACAACCGTAAAACATGCTAAGAATCTGCTCTAAAGTGATATCTTCTTAATACGAAAAACTGCATAGAAATGGGTGTTGCCGTTTTTTTTTTTTGTGGCAAATGGTAGTAGAAATACAGACAATCACACATTCAAACCAAAGTAGGTTAAGATTTTATAAGTAGAACATCTTCGCGATAAATAGGCGGCACAAGTGGGAAGAAGCGGTGTGATGAGGCAGAGGACGCTTTCTGGCGATCACTACCATGAGCGCCGAGAGAGCGGACGAAAAAGATATAGCTAGTTTAAAAAGAAAGGTATTAAAATTTCACAGAAGTTTACGCGTGCGTAATAGATTTGCTCTATAGTACATATGTGCGAAGCTATGAGCAAAAAAGATATTTGTTCATATGTACGTACGCTATGTCGACGTCCCTAAACGTGTGTCTTGCGCTAAATATTCGTAAACCGGTGTTAGTATCGAAGATGACTTACTTACTCGGGACCGCGCGCTCTAAGTGCTTTGCTCAAACACACAACTTCTGACCTCCAAATGCATGTATACTGCCTCCGTCCCGTCATGCGTAAAAATGTCTACGAATCAGGTCTCAAGTGATACTAATGTACAAAAAATGGCATTAAAACTAATTCCGTCGTTTTAATGAAGACTTCTGCTGCAGCGCCATCCGGTAGCCTTTAACCGGTAAATATAATCAAAGACGAACTAGTCGGTTTAGACAAACACGTGTACTGTAGCGCCCCCTAGTGGACATTACCTAGGTACCGTCAAACATGTCTAGAAATTTTTTTTGAGGTAATGTACGTAATACTAAAAACTAGATCGAAAGCGACCTAGCCATTTTAGATAAATCAACTGCAGGGATCAGGTGCTCATAACCGTAAATCTAAGAACCTACTCTGAAGTGACAGCTATTCAATACACACAACCACTGCACACAACTATTCAATACAAGAAACTACATCTAAACCGGTGCAATTTTTTTTTGAGGAAAATACTAATAGATGGGACATCCCCTACAGAGCCATCTAGTTCTAATGTAAGCAAGTATTATCCTTGTATTGTTTATTGGTTACTGAAATAAATATTTATATATTCTTTATAATATATAGATACATAAATGTTTGCGCCGATTAGTGGTGACATTTTGAAATGACACATCACCCCCCTCCTTATACCCTACTCCAAAATTGTTCCTACCCGCACTCACTGTTGAAAAATCGCTCGCTTTCAACGCTCGCATCCGCGCCGCTTAAATATAAATAAATAACTAAAATACGCATATTACATTATCTGTTTTATACATATAAACTTTCCAAGAAGGGTGATACGGTGGCCACCAGTAGTGAAAGCTGAAAATACCAAGGTCAGCGAATTGGAGCAACATATCAGGTGAGTCCTTGTTTGATCCATTCCTGTTCGGTGTGTTATTTCTGTGTCACCATTTTCTTGGGCAAGTATTCAATCCGCTTTTAGTCGTAACAGGGAAACCAGAGTCAAACGCGCATACGTCATTTTTTTTGGTCACTTCGAGCGTGGATAGGTATTTTTTGTTACGACTACCTACGTCGTTTTCCAAAAAATAAAATATTTTTTTTTCTTGATATTCAACGCGATTATTTAATAATATTATTATAAATCGTTATTTATTACCGCTAGTTCTTTCTATACCGTTTAAATTTATTATATAAAATGAGCTCAAAGGAAGAGAGATTGTTCGATCGCAACTTACATAAAATTAGAAGTAAATTACAATTTTATTTTCAACGCGTTCAATCTATGTATGACATTATGTCGCAGTTGAATAAAGACCCTAGTAAAACGGAGTCTTTCCTTGCGAATGCAGCTACAATTGACGCAGTTCATCTTAGTTACGTGACTACATTAGACGAGATAAATGAAATGCTCGCATCCAATTTAGAAGCCTCAGAACCAAGTTACGATTGTTTGATAGCATTCGAGGAATTATATTGTCTGGTAAAACATAAGTATAATGAAATTTTATCGCAAAAGAACGCACAACTCGCAAAAACAGTAGAACCCAACACTTCGACTAGACAGGTTCCCAAACTACCACGTTTAGAATTAAAATCTTTTGATGGTGAACCTGAAAATTGGCCTATTTTTTACGAGACCTTCCGCACTATTATTCACGAAAATAAAGATTTAACTGATAGCGAACGAATTCAATATTTAGTAGGAAAATTAACTGGCAAGGCTCAGAATATCTGTCAGGGTTTTATGCCGACCGCTGAAAATTATGTTGTATTATGGAACACATTAGTTAATAAATACAACGATACGCGCTTATTGGCTGCCACTTATTTGGATAAATTGTTTGGTTTACCGATGGTTAATGAATCCACTCCTGGTAATTTAGAAGATTTTATTGATAAGTTTTCCACTATAATTTCCGCTTTAAAACAACTTGATATACCTAATTTACAGGAATTTATATTTATTCATATCGCGTCTAAGAAAATTGGAGTGGAAACATTAAAATTATTCAAGATGTCTATTAAAGATTATAAAGATATGCCCACATCATCGACATTTATTGAGTTTGTCCGAAGTCAATCGCGATCCTTACAACGCGCCCATAATACAATTAAAATAAATACGCAATCTTCACAGCGTAATATTAATAAGAATTCTTTTTCCAACTCAGTCAAACCCGCGCCCGCGCCGCGATCTACTGGCAATATAGTTAAAACTTTTGTTAATATACAGGAACAAAGTTGCATTTCCTGTGGAAAGGTTGATCATTTTCATTTATACAAATGTCCTAAATTTATCTCGATGGATCCGCATGACCGTTATAATTTGGTTAAAAATAATAAATTATGTGTAAACTGTTTAAGTAATAAACATGTAGTCCGTAACTGTAAATCTGAAAGTAGATGTCGCACTTGCGCCCGTAGTCATCATTCATTGTTGCACTTTGTTGACAAACAAAGTGATGTTCCGCTCGCACATACCACATCTAATATTTACGTTCCCGCTCCGATAACCGGTTCCACCCGTGTCGACAAGGAACTTGCAAACGCCACTACCGCGGTATCGCTGTGCGCATTCGGCCCCTGCGCCGCTGTTGGCGCTACGAAGTCGAGCGCTTATACGAGTACCTCTGTTTTGTTAGGTACTGCTCAATGCAATGTGCTCGATAGTAAAGGTAACATACACACAGTACGTGTGTTAGTAGATAGCGCCTCACAGCGAGATTTAAATACCATTTCTTGCTGTAAATCGCTCGACTTGCAACTCCACCCGCCGCTTACTAATGTGTTAGCAGGTGTCGGTGACGTCACGAACAATATTGAAGGCGTCACTTGTTTAACAATACGCTCGCGTTTTGACGATTCGATTCGATTCACGATTCAACCGCTCTTAGTAAATTGTATTACCAATGAACTTCCAACCGCTAATATAGACATATCTCGTTTAGATTACTTAAAAAATATTCCGCTCGCCGATTATCAATATTATAAACCCACAGAAATCGATCTTATTTTAGGGTCAGATTTATTTGCTCGCATATTACGTTCCAATACAATATCCCGCGCTTCTGGAGAGCCTGTCGCTATCGATACCTTACTAGGTTATTTAATTGTAGGTGAGGCTCCCGTGCTAATCGAACCCGCTACTAATGTTATTCGCACCTTCTGTACATACGATCAAATAGAAACATCTATGACTAAATTTTTCGAATTAGAGGATGTGCCTAATGTATCGCCGCTATCGCCAGATGAAAATGAGTGTGAGTTGATTTTTTCCAATACGACTACACGCGACGACACCGGTCGATACGTCGTGTCGTTACCGTTCAAAGGCGATCCTACTTTATTAGGTGATTCATTGAAAGCGGCCGAACGTAGGTTCTATTCTCTCGAACGCAAATTGTTATTGAACCATAATATTAAAAAGGAGTACGATAGCATATTTTTTGAATATTTAAATAAAGGGTACTTAAAACCTGTTAATAAAATTACAGTAATAAATCGTGAAGTTCAATATATTATACCACATCACGGTGTCGTAAGTACCGATAAATCTACGACCAAATTACGCGTAGTATTGGACGCTAGCATGAAAACTACTTCCGGTCAATCATTAAATGACATATTACACACGGGGAAAAATTTACAAACTGATTTGTTTCAAATAATTTTGAATTTTAGATTATTTCCTATTGCAATCAGTTCCGATATTCGACAAATGTATTTACAAATATTAGTAAATGCCGACTTTCACCGCTACCAAAGACTACTATATCGATTTAATAATAATGAGCCGCTTCAATTATATGAAATGACCCGTGTCCCTTTCGGATTTCGGTGTAGTCCATATCTTGCAATGCGTACGGTGCGTCGTTTGACCGCCGATGAACGCGATCGCTACCCGCTCGCTGCACAAGTCGCTGAGAGAGATATATACATGGACGATTTAGTCTCTAGCTGTCTCTCTGAGGGTGATGCTGTCGAATTGTCTAATCAGTTGATCGGGTTGTTTCTTGCTGGGGGGTTTGAATTAGTTAAATTTTCAAGTAATTCTCCTCGGGTCATGGCTGATATTCCACCCGCTCACTGCGTGTCCGAAAATTTAGAATTTGGTCCTGACGATCATTTCAAAATATTAGGCCTTCATTGGTTACCCGCTACGGATTTATTTACGTTTTCAGTAGAGTCCCAAACTCGTGATTGCACGAAACGCAATATTTTATCTACAGTCGCCCGACTATGGGATAGAATGGGATTTGTTGCCCCGGTGATCCTCATGGCTAAATTATTTATAAAATCACTGTGGGAAAATAAATTAGATTGGGACGATACTCCACCGCAAGATGTCGTCACTCTATGGAGACAATTTGAATCGGAATTGTCGCTGCTACGAAACGTAAAACTATCACGCCACATAGGAGTGACTGCCGATTGCATACTATCACTTTTAGGTTTCACAGACGCCTCGGAGCGTGCATATGGCGGTGTGGTTTATGTTCACGTTTATTATCCACATAATAATAGTTATAAAATAAATTTATTATGTGCCAAATCCAGAGTAGCACCAGTACGCAACGTATCTTTAGCTCGTTTGGAACTCTGTGGAAATTTAATACTCGCCAAATTAATGCGCACTATAATCGATACTTATTCGATGCGTAAGTCGATTGACAACGTGTTCGCGTTCACAGATAGCACTGTAGCTCTCGCTTGGATACACTCCTCTCCCTCGCGCTGGCAGACTTTTGTAGCCAATCGAGTCACTAAAATTCAAGATTATATCCCATCCATCAATTTTTATCACGTCAGTGGTAAGGATAACCCGGCCGATTGTTTGTCGCGAGGTCTGCTGCACAGCTGCACAGCTAGTAGACCATCCACTATGGTTTCATGGGCCCCGATTTGCTCACGCGCCTATTCAAGAATGGCCTGTTATACGGTTCGATCCGTGTACAGTCGCAGAACCTCCGGAAATAAAAATTAAATTACTCACTTTCGAGGAAACGATGACCGTTCTCGTTCAGATTGAAGCGATTCTTAATTCTAGGCCTCTTTCTGTTTTAAGCTCGGACCCCTCGGAGCCTCAACCGCTCACACCCGCTAATTTTTTAATACTATCGCCATTAAAATCGTTACCCGCAAGAGATTTATCCAATGAAAAAATCAACCTTCTCCGAAGGAAACGCATACTAGACCATCTAGTTCAATCATTTTGGAAACGATGGAAATTAGAGTATCTTAATACGTTACAGTCTCGTCAAAAATGGACCAATTCCACTGAGGCTGTGCAGATAGGTACTGTTGTTCTTATTAATTCTGACAATAGTGCGCCTTTAGACTGGCCGCTTGGTATCGTCGAGGATGTTTTTCCTGGTAAAGACGGAATAGTTAGGGTCGCAAACGTTCGCACTAAGTCAGGCGTGTATCGTAGACCTGTAGTCAAACTATGTCCGTTGCCATCTCAGTAGTATCGCGAAACATACAGTCCACTTAATATAATATTTCTTTTTTTTAGTTTTACGTACTTTAATAATTAGCTATAATTACATATATTTATAGTTTGTTACGAACGCACTTTTTTTGTTTATAATCGCTCTTTGATTAATAACTTATTTAACCGCTAGGTATAAGAGTAGGTTTACCGCTTTGTATATAATTCAATTATTACTTCCTTGAAGGACTTTGTCCTGTCAAGCTGGGGGGAATGTTTGCGCCGATTAGTGGTGACATTTTGAAATGACACATCACCCCTCTCCTTATACCCTACTCCAAAATTGTTCCTACCCGCACTCACTGTTGAAAAATCGCTCGCTTTCAACGCTCGCATCCGCGCCGCTTAAATATAAATAAACTAGCGACCGCCCGCAGCTTCGCTTGCGTAGACTACACATTCCTGTTTTAGGTAGCTTTAACATTCGAAACGGTTTATACGTACTTTTTGCTGAAACTAATATTGGGTACACCCATTTAAACTTTCAATCTTCATTCTCCCCACTCCTTTAAGAAAACCGATCATCATCAGCCCATTTTACCCCACTGCAGGGGCTTAGGCCTCCCCCAGGGTGAGGAGGGGGTTTCGGAGCTTAAATCCAACACGCTACTTCACTGCGGGTTGGGGATTGTAACGACCGCCATCTATTGACAGCGTTAAGAAAACCGATACTCACATACTTATCACCTCACGTTTCCTACCCTTAAAATGTAGAAATCCAAAAACCCTGAAACACGTCATTATTTATTTATGTTAAAATTTTTGTTTCTAACTTTAAAAAACAAAGACTCTCATACAAAGCCCCTCCATCCCTCCCTCCTTAAATTTGAAATTTCCAAATATTCCTTTCTTAAAAAATTAATACTCATGTTATAAAATAAACCATTAATCCAAATTTCGGCTTCCCAGACTTAGTATTTTCAGCTTTATCTACGCTGATAGATCAGTGAGGACAAACGACAGACAGCCACAAAAAGTAACTGATGTCACTTTTGACAACCTTCTTTCACGTCTGCAAAGTTTCATTAAAATCTGTTCAGCCGTTTTGGTGATTAGCTCGAATAGACACATAGACGTACAGACAGACAGACGGACAAAAAGTAGCGTATGTCACTTTTGACCACTTTCTTTCCATATTTGTGAAATTTTCATACCCGTGAAATTTCATCAAAATCGGTTTAGCCGTTTTGAAAATTAGCTCGAATAGACAGATGGACGTACATACAGACATACAAAGAGTAGTGTATGTTACTTTTGACCACTTTCTTTCCATATTTGTGAAGTTTCATCAAAATCAATTTTGCCGTTTTGGAGATTTATTCGAATAGACAGACAGACAGATAGTATCATTTGATACATATAGCCTATAGCCTTTCTCAATAAATAGGCTATCCAACACAAAAAGAATTTTTCAATTCGAACCAGTAGTTCTTCAGATTTGCGCGTTCAAACAAACAAACAAACAAACAAACTCTTCAGCTTTATAATATTAGTATAGATAACTAAAATACGCATATTACATTATCTGTTTTATACATATAAACTTTCCAAGAAGGGTGATACGGTGGCCACCAGTAGTGAAAGCTGAAAATACCAAGGTCAGCGAATTGGAGCAACATATCAGGTGAGTCCTTGTTTGATCCATTCCTGTTCGGTGTGTTATTTCTGTGTCACCATTTTCTTGGGCAAGTATTCAATCCGCTTTTAGTCGTAACAGGGAAACCAGAGTCAAACGCGCATACATCATTTTTTTTGGTATTTTACACCCACACACTGAACGAATAGACATGTTCATGCCCACAAATAATTGTCCCGGGCGGAAATCGACCTTTGAATCTGGTTCTCTAATCACTCGGCCAGTCGATCAGTCAAAAATGGCAAACCCCGAACTTTAACCCCCAACCGCATATACTTCTTCCGTCCCGTCATGGGTGAAGATACGTCAGTAAAATTGTTTGCACATTTATGTGTACCCAATTACAAAAAACCACAGCAAAGGCAGACTAGGTCATTTAAAATTGTATCGTATTTTTTTGTATTTCGAATGTTTCATTACATTGCATTGTTTCGTATTGAACTGGTCACGTCGGAGGTTTAGGCAGGAAGCTTGTTCAGCAGTATTCGTTCGGCAACTTAAAAAATGACTGTTTGTGATTATCTCTGGTTAAGCATTGATTTCGCGATTTTAAGGATTTTGTGCTTAAACTTAACGATCACGAGAAATATAATTTTCAGTACTAAAATAATAGTAAGATATTAAATATTTCATTCAAACAGTTCAAGTAAAACGCTAAAGCCAGTGCAATCTCGTGCTCTTATCTCGAACAACAAACTACAAAGAAACTTGGGATCGCTGTATTTATATAGTTGAAACTCGACATTCATTGTTGCAAGGAGTTTAAAATTTTCAGTTAAATTGTATTATATTTCTGAAGTGTTTGTATATTCTGTCAACATTATTTATTTTTCAATTAAAACGAAATATTTTCGAATACTCTAACAGAATAAATCTATGGTATTCGGAGTAAAAATAATGTAATATAATCAATAAATATGATGAATATAAAACAATAAAATAAAATAAATTTCCTGTACAATTTACATTTCAGTTTAAGAAAATTTTTAGTACGAGTAGTATGTAATATCACTCACATATTACAAATACGTGTTTCAGTTTAAAACACGTATTAAAAATATTTTATACTATCTTTTCAATTTAATTCATTTAGTCATTTTAGCATGTAAAATAGCATCCCACAAGTCGGTTCCAAAATCGGTCAACCGTCTTCGAGATAAACCGGAACAGATAAACAAACACTACAACTTTATTAAAATCGATTAAAAAAATACTTTTCACTCCTGACAACGCCCTCTTTATGTTTGCATAATTTCAGTAAAATCGGATCAGCCGTTTCGGCGATTAGCCCAAACAGACAGACAAAACCAATTTATGTCATTCCTGATAACCTCATTTTATTTATATTATGTCTGCGAAGATAAATTGAAATGGTTTTGTCGTTTTGAAGATCAGCCGGAACAGACAGACAGACAGACAACCACATGCACAAAAATTTATCTATATCACTCCAGATTACCTATTTTTAATGTCTGCATAGTTTTATTAAAATATTTAAAAGTTTTGCTCGAACATACAGATAAATAGACAAACAGACAAAGAAAAAGTAGCGTATGTCACTCCTCACACCCTTCTTTTCACGTCTGTGAAGTTTCAGTAAAATCGGTTTAGCTGTTTTAGAGTTTAGCTCGAACAGACAGAGAGACGGACAGACAGACAAATAAAGGGTATTTTATGTCACCCCCGATAATGCCTTCTGTATAAACGTACGGATGCATACTAAAAGTACCTGAATCATGACAAACTTGGGCTTTCTTTATAACAAATTTAATTGTTACAGGTTTACTGTTCCACCGTGCCATATTAATGTCGGGGTCAGGCCTGAGTCCATGGTCGATTGTCGCCGACCCCACGAAATACGCGTCAATCGTCGCCACGCACGCCAACTGCTCCCCTGGTATTGTATCCGACATGAATTATTTCCATTCGTTTCCTTTCTAACTGTTAATCGATATTGTAATTGACATATTTTTATACGACTTAGTAATAAAGATCATTGTCTCACTAATGTAATCATGTACTAGATTTAAATATTTGACTCAGGACTGGTAACCTTTCAATGGTATTAAACCAGTTAGGTAGTAAAAGACTTTTTTCCCGATCCATTATTTTCTTCGAAAAGATATGAAGTAGGTTTATGATACAAGCGGGAATTGCTTACAAATTATAGGTGTCGGGTTTAAAAACAGAAATATTATTTCTTAATAATTTAATATTGGGCAAAAAAATTTAGCCTCTAGTTTGGTAATTAGTTTGTAACTTGTACAAGTTTTAACTTCTGACAAAGACGGATGTTATGAGTTTATTGTGTGTATCTGTGTCATTCTGTTCATATCATCTGTTCTGTTTATATCTGTCTGTGGCATTGTAACTCTCAAACGGATGAACCTATTTTCAATATGTTTTTTTTTTTCGTTTGAAAGATGACATGATCGATATTATATGAATATGTGTTCGTAGCTATGATTTAAGAAAATCTGTTCAGGCGTTTGAAGATCATCAGCTATTTTGTAGTTGATGAAGGAATGTGAGCAATTTGCACAGGTCTGATCGTTTTTAAATTTGGTATCCTGTTATTTCAATGATATTGTAAGACATGCAACTTTGACTTGCTTCAGCATCACTTGGAAACTGCACGATGCCCAATTCCTCACAAATTAGAGCAAATGTCCCATGTTTGGGCTAATTGGGATGGTGTCAATGAATAGGTTATAGATAGATGATAATCAGGGTCTGATGATAAAGCAAGAAAAAAAAATCACACGACATGAAATTTTGGTATACGATGTACCTAGTATCGTTTCTGACGTATTTGTGTATAAATGTGTAAAGTGAATAAAAGAATGAATGAATAAACACGAATTTATATGTTATGGTGCCTAATAAGGTTCAGTGGGTTATAGTACGGATTAAGAACGTAGGTGGTAATTAAATAAAATTAAATTAATTAATTTATACGACTTGTTAAGATTATTAAAATAAATAAATCATCACAACTAAATTTCAGATTAAAAAAAAACCCTGACACAAAAAAGAACTAAAGTTTAAAAAGTCTGAAATTTACAGGCTTAATAATTTTCCACTTCAAATGATTTTTTATGCTTATAGACGTCGAACATCGTTAATTAAACTTATATCTAAGCACATTATTATACCTATATTTCATTGATGCAATGTGACGTAACTTTGAGATTTTATTAAGGTTAAGGTACTTATAGAAAACAAGAAATTAGTTTTGGTGCCCCTATTCATGTTCACTGTGTCTGTCAGAACACTTAGTTTAATTTGACAGTTTTTTGTTATATATAAAAAGGTTACAACAACATTTTTAATACTGTGGAATTTATGATTTCTTATCCCCCTTTTATGTCGAACCGAAATATTATATTTTTATTAAAGATGAATCGTCGAATTCCACGAAATTTTGGTGTAGCAGATATTTTGAGTAGATATTTATCCGCCACACTAATGTGATTTGAAAAGGGAATAAGTGACGTTTTGTCAATATCTCACTTTTCCTTGAACTTGCCCCTATACATGAGTGATCGGGAAAACATTTTCATTGTTAAAACTACATAATAGAACTGTTACATACCGAATTCAATTTGTACCATGTTCCACAAAATATTCAGTTTACTGAATAATATTTTTCCAGTATTAGTTATGTTAAAGCAAACGTGAATAGTTTTGATGAGAATTATTATTTTTCGTCTCTGTAGAGCTGGGGCCACACTAACTTGTAAGGCTACTAATAACATATGGAAATTCTAAGTATAGCCAAAATTATTGCTTATGATTAACAACAAGACACGTTAGTGTGGCCCACCATGTTCGCTTAGCTCGATGTTGATTGATCAGACTATTCGAAGTTGATTTTTCGTAGTTCCGGAAAGTATCGCTCGAAATACAGAAGCTTTTTTTTGTATTTGCAATAACCTGATTTGTATTTGAAAAAAAAATAGCACCATTATAATATTCCATGATTTCGCACAGAGTTGACTCCGCCCGCCTTGCTGCGGTGTTTACGCGAACGACCGCTGTCCGCCCTTCTGTCAGCACCTGTCCGTGCGCCTGACTTCGCCTATGCATTTGGTCCTAGTGTCGATGGAGTTGTAATAGGTAAACAATAATATTTTACTTTTATTGATAAGACGTTACACAGAAGAATGAGCCCAGAAAGACGTCCTGATTAAAGCGTTTATATGTCAGTGTGTTTCGGCACAAAGAAATAATATAATAATTGTTATAATAATAATAATACATGGGACATCCCACATAGCGCCATCTAGTCCCAAAGTAAGCTATTATTATGCTAGTGTTATGGGTTACTAGACAACTGAAATATTCATTACACATATATACATATATAAATATTTTACACCCTGCCAGGAAGGAAATCAACATGTTCATGCACACAAATATTTGTCCCGGACGGGAATCGAACCCGCAACCTTTGGCTCCGCAGTTAGGGTCTGTAACCACTCGGCCATTCGGTCATTCAGTTAGTTAGAATGAGATAGCAGAAACATGCGCTCCGGACCATTTCACCACCAAATCTCACCACCAGTGGTCAGTTGAGACAAAAAATTTCCCATCTGACCACTGGTGGTTAATTGGGAGTAATTTTTTCCCAATTCATCACCAGTGGTGAATTGAGAAATTTTTCGTTTCAACTGACCACTGGTGGTGAGATTTAGGGGTGAAATGGTCTACCAAATCTCTCCACTGGTGGCAATTTGGCAGTCCAATTTCTCAATTATTATCATAAAGATAAAGGCTTTAAGCTTTATTATTAATACAAAAACGTGCAATACACAATTAAACCGTTAGAAATAGTCTGCTTGGAGGCTCAACCCAGTCATTATTTGCTCACCCCAGCAAATAATGACAATGAAGCATGTATAATTTTCCTCTAACTTATAATGAAACGACAAATAAAGTGGTATATGTCTAAGAATCATAGGTAATGAATTAAGGCTCCCTTCTGATTTGAAATGAAAAACACTATTTTTTCAGGTCAACTCAATAACCATTAATATATTCTATATTTTTTTAATGCATAGTCATACATCACCTATTTATCTAGTAAATATATGATATTTAATTTAGATAACAACATAATATATGTATAACAATATATATAACAACGTAATATAAATAAGTAAAAAATAAATTCAAATATACGTTTTTGATAAGCACGAAACAATAGATTTTTCAGGTTTTTTTTAGCGAACTGGTTGCGAATACCAATCACAGAAAAATCAAACGTACGAGGCATATAGTATATTTGTAAATGTACAAAAAATTGTCTTATTATTTAAATAGTATTGTAAAAAGTATGTGTTCCATGCTGAATAAACGCAAAAAAGTTGTGTAAAATCGTCGTCTACGCGTTACAATTTAATGAAAATAACATGAACATCTATAAAAATTAAAATTTGAGGTGATATTTTTGCTAATACTATTATTATATTTTATTTCTGTTTGTAAACCCCTTTGTAATAAAATTTAGAAAATTATCTTATTAACTTATGTATACGCTCACAACGTTCAATCGGACTCGAAGGCCTACTCGACGACAGTCAACTTACAGGGACTCATAAATAAGATTAAAAATTGTTCCTAATCGACCCCCAGTAGTTCTATGCCCAATTCATCACCAGTGGTCAAATGGGACAATTCACATCACTGGTGGTGAAATGGGAATACTATCGTGTCATTTGATCACTGGTAGCCAGTTGAGACATCGAAGTGCCAACTGACCACTAGTGGTGACTTTTGGTGGTCAGTTGGTCCGGGGCGTTAACATGTTGGCTAGTTCGTTGATGAGTATTAGACAACTGCAGCTATTATTATCTATAGGGTTCTTTCTAACCTACACTATGGAATTTGCAGGTGCAAACTATTAAGAGTTTTACTGAATTATAAAGCCATACGAATATAAATTTCAAAAACTCAAATGTACACTAAACTACTTTTGCTCGTTGATTGGATGTCACCACCTACATATATAAGTATTCACCTGACGGTACTAGTACAGCACTAGACTGTATGTACTATGTATGGTTCAATAAAATCCGGAACGAAAATTGTTCACATCACGGTTAGGTGAACGACTTTGAATTAAATAGTGGCTTTTGGACAGTTGCATTGCAGGTGAATTACTTTATTTTGTGTTGTATAACATTAACTGAGAAAAATGCCGTGTTGTGTTTTTAAAAAGTATAAAAACCCCGTATCCGGACCCCCCGTACCCAGTAATCAGATTTCGATAAAGGCGTTTAGAATAATTTATCATTCGTAAGTTCATAATATTTTAAAAATTAAGTTTTTATCAATTAAATTTTTGACGATTACAATTTTGACTGAAACACATACATTGAATTAGTTCGCAAGCACAGCAAAGTTATTTCATCTCTTTTCAACCTACTTAATACATAGTTGCACATACCTCTTTTTCTATTTCATTCAGCGGTGTTTCGCGATCGGCTATTTTTGGGCGCATTCGGTAAATCTCGCCTGCATTCCGTGCGACCTCAGAACAATTATTAAACGTGCGACGCGATGTACAAATTGTAGTGTACAGGAGTCATGGTACCATTGCTTCAGTATATCATTCACAGGTACCATGGTACCATGTACCATTAGGTACAATATATGTCGGTGGCTGTCATTTTTATTTGCTGGAACTCCCTTTTTAACCGACTTCAAAAAGGAGTAGGTTCTTTGTTCGTCTGTACCTATGTATTTTTATATGCACGCATAGTGTGTTTGAGTTCTATTTTTCAGTTATTTAGGTGTTGCGCCTGGCAGTTATCATTTCATGTTACTAAGCATGAATGACTTGGCACCGACTTCGTAAACTATATGCCGCTGCCGCCCATTAATATTATTTTCTTGATTTTTTTTGTTTTTGTATTTATTTATTTTTATTTTTCATTTTTTATTTTTATTATTTTAGTTCTAGTTTTCGTTTTTATTCAATTTTTTTGTAAAAAAATTATAAGCTGTAATAAAAAAGTACGCTGCCTTTGTAAGAGCTTTCTTTTAACATTGAAACAGCAGCCATGACGCAACGCCGCGTTCGTCAAGTCTCGAAAGTTTTATAGTCTGATTATCGGAACCCGAAAACCTTCTTGGATGGACATATAAAAAGTAGAATTAATGACACAAAAAAGTTCAACTGTTGGTAGTTTCCCAGCAAACTTTCATTTGTTATTACCGCAAATTCCAACTTCCACGAACAAGATATTCAACAAGAGAGTAGATACGCTTGTCGTAAAGCATCGTATAGAGCACGAGCCATCGTGAATCTAAAAACTTTTCGCTCCCTGCGGCAGAAAAAACAAGTTCCTACAATTTATGTGTGCACTGTTTGCACAATTTTGCATGAATGTAGATGGGCTAAAACTTTTTATGTTGATAATATTTCATCTTAAATTCATTCAAAGTACCTACTCGAAAAAACTGTATAAGTGTAATAATTTTATAAAGTTCAGAAAAAGCTTAGATAAATCATAAATACACTGATACGTATCTTGAGAGTTATCTTTACTGGATTATTTTTATATGTGTGAATTAATTTTCAGAGTAGATTTTACTATAATAAAGTTAATGAAATTATAACAAAAATACGTACATAATAAAAAGCCAGCAATGCAGAAATTGTGAATCTATTACAGTCACATTTTATGGTAGAATCCTTATGCAGCATGCAATCGTGACGTTAGGTGATACACACACCGAACACACATTATCAAAATATCTTCTCGCGATATGAATATCTTGACCTGATAGTTGAGTCTGAGTTTTTCTTTATTGTATCTAATTATGAATGATGTAACAGACATTAGTTTTAACGTTCCTAAAAATGTTGTTTTATATTTTATATAGTCCTCTACATCTCTCTGCAAATAACACCATCTCATCCTTCTGAAAATGTACACATTATTGTATATGCAAGTATACTACGTATATTATTTAGTGTTTTTACTACTAATGAAAGTAATGAAACTCTAAATGAAAATATGTTAACTATTATCCGAGTGATTGGAGACCCTAACTGCAGAACCAAAGAACACGGGTTCGATTCCCACCCAGGAGAAAAAAAAATTGCCATGAACATGTCTATTTGTTCCAATTATGAGTAAGTATAAAGTATCTACGTTATACTACTACTAGCTTTCGCGTGGACTACACAGTTGTACCGCGACAGTTAAAGAAACGCGACGGTCCAAAACATTGTAACACTTTCTAGAACATTCTGAACTTAACTACCTAAGAAATCTCTATACCTAATTTCATAAAAATCCATTTAGCCATTTTAACATGAAGAATAGCTATCCTACAAGTCGGTCCCAAAATCAGTCAGCCGTTTTGGAGATTAACTAGAACAGACAGACAGACTAACAGACACTACGATTTTTTATATGTACATAAAAAAATTTGCTTTTCGCTCCTGACAACGTCCTCTTTATGTTTGTAAAATTTCAGTAAAATCGGATCAGCCGTTTCGAAGATTAATCCTAACAAACAGACAGACAAAAACCAACTTATCGCACTCCTGATAACCTACTTTTTGTGTCTGTGAAGATTCATAGAAATTGTTTAGTCGCTTTGGATATTAGCCGGAACAAAAAGACAGACAGACAACCAGACGGACAAAAAGTTATTTATATCACTCCTGACAAACTATTTTTAATGTTTGCATAGTTTCATTAAAATCTTTAAAAGTTTAGCTCGAACATACATATAGACAGACAGACAAACAAACAAAAATTTGAGTATGTCATTCCTCACACCCGTCTTTTCACGTCTGCGAAGTTTCAATATAATTGGTTCAATTGTTTTAGAGTTTAGCTCAAACAGACAGAGAGACGGTCAGACGGATAAACAAAAAGTATTGTATGTCACTTCTGACAATGTTCTAATCACATCTGTGAAGTTTCATTGAAACAAGTTCAGCCCTTTCGGAGATCAGTTCGAACGAACAGCCGGATTGACAGACAGACAGTTGAACAAAAAATGTTGTATGTCACTCCTGATAATATTTTTTTATCATATCTGTGAAGTTTCATTGAAATCGGTCCAGCCGCTTTGGAAATTAGCTCGAACAGACAGACAGACGGACAGACAGATAAACAGTATCTATGTTACTTTAAGAATATTTGTGCAAAGTTTCATTATGATCGGTTAACTAGTTTTTGCGTGAAAGCGTAACAAACAAACTTACATTCGCATTTATAATATTAGTACGGAATGCTTTATATTTCGCTTTTATATCACAATATATTATAAAATAAAGTCCCCCGCCGCGTCTGTCTGAACGCGAAAAACTCAAAAATTACCAAACGGATTGGCATATTATTGACACCAATGGACAAAATGATTCAAGAGGAAGGTTTACGTGTATAATTTATTAATGTTTTGTGCAAATCAGTTGAAATATGACGGTTATAGTTGAAGAAGTCTAAAAAAATTAACATGGCTGGGAGCTTTTATCGAAAACGCTGTTTAATCCCTTTGAGATATAACAAAATAATGTATAGACGAATTATTCCTTTTGTATAGGACTACAAAAAAGTCCAGAATAGCATATGTCTATCTTTTATAGATAGCTTACTATATCTATTTTTATGTTTAAATAAATGGTGTCATATGATGAGGTAATTGGAAAGCAATTTAAACGAATACAGGATTAATCCTTATCAAATTAAATATGATATTTACCTTAAGCACTTTATGCACTATATGATTCCCCTTTACACTATACAATTTAATTCAACATCTTAGGAGGAGGAAATATATATATCGCGCGTCAAAAAGCTGGGCGCTGCGGCCAGCGCGCTGGTCGGCCATATCGGACGATTTGTTACGCGTGGTTAGGCTGAAGTTATCAATGTTGTATACAATGAAATATTGTAATTTGTTTTTATGTATTTATTCTTTACTTTTTCAAATATTTATAGAATTAAAATAAAATACATTAAAAATAATCCAAGTAGGATGAACTTATGTTACATTTAAATCTAATTAAATCCAGTCCACATGTTCGACGCAACAAGCAGATATGACACTACGACAGAAAAAAACATTATGGCTTATGTGCTCTGCTACCCGCGCGACGCCGGGGTGGTTCGCTAGTATATACATATTTCTATGTGCACTGAAATATACACCGAATAACAGTTCTTACATTTTTTTTATCAGGCTTTTATGCCTCCACGCCTGGGATTTAGCCTTACTTCAGTATTGAATTAAGGGTTTTGAACCGTAAGCCCATCATGCTGCTCGTCTCGTACGGGTTGGGAGCTTTTACCCTCCACTGCAACACAAATGACAATATCGGCGGAATTTATGATATTTGTTTAACTTTAAAATTTATAACTCATTTACTCAACATCTATTTTTTTGGTCAGAACGAAAAATATCCTTTCCACACGCAAACACACACGCATACACATCCTCACATACATAAAAACCCTCAAACACACACACACACACATCCTTACACATGCATACACACTCATAATATTAAATTGTATTAAGGACGTAATTACAAAAAGTGACAGCTCAAAAATAGGTTTTACTCGATAGCTTGCTTACGCTTCTACACGCGCATCTGCACCACGCACACATACTTGGCGCTATTACCAGAACTAATTAGTCTTGATCATTATTAATTTTATTTACTGAAGAATTAGTTTTCCTTTATGTCAGCTTTATAAATGTTGATTTATTTTAGATAATAATAGTAATAATACCTGGGACATCCCACACAGCGCTATCTAGTCCCAAACTAAGCAAAGCTTGTGTTATGGGTTAGGATGTGTCTAAAAGTTTTATAGCAAAAATTAATTACACAATACTATACTAGTACACTGTGCCACAGTTATCCTATGAGGAGTTTTGCAATACGAGTGTATTTTGTTTGCGATGGCGAAGCCGAGTTCCCATTGAATGAGGTGACTTTTTCATTTCCATTTCATCAAATTTTACTATTTTTGATTCTGAACTGCTTTCAAAATCAATTTCTAAGAGTCTGTATGGTCTCCGATTATGAATCTGTGGTCAGAACTAAAAAAATTGCTGCCCTTTGAAACTTTTAGTGAAATTGCATATTATTAATAATTTTTCGACCACTTTTCTGTTTATTATCAAACTTTCTTCTAACAGAAAGAAAGGATGATGTATTAACCATACTTAAATGATTTTTTAATCTCAAAAAAACCTTGTGATGATGGTGTAATATATACCGCAAAATGTTAATTTTCGGAGATTTCGGCAAAAGTGGGTTACAAAATAATGTTTTTTCTGTGTGAAAGAGTAAATATAAACAAATGTTTTCTAACACGATTGTAAATTAAGAACTATTCTTTATTTCAAAATAAGGTTATTTAGGAATTTGTAGATGGTACTTATTAATTTTGTTGCAAATGGGTCATAATTATTTCCCGGAGCCCACGGATCAGACTCATTCCCTATTCAGCATTAATTTGGTGCGTGGTAAGCCTAACGAAGTTTTCAATTATAAAAGCAGTCGCATTATATCTAGTTTTTATTGTTTTGTAGATATTTTAAAATACTTCACGGGGTGTGTGCGAGTGCTCAGCGAGACGGGTCGAGGCGTGCGTTGTTTTTCGAGGCCGGCATTCTTCGCGCTTGTCAGGCAGCGCGCGTCCGTTCGTTATTAAATTGTCTCGGTAAAGTTTTCTCATCTCGCCCCCACCTAGTACAGAAGCGTCGTTGATGTCGTTGTAGCTTGTTCAGTTCATTGTTAACGGGAAATCCGAGATTATAGTTTTATAAAGTTCGCGCAGAATTGAGTTTGTCAAATTCATGACGGGTGGCCCAGGGAAACCGTTTGATTCTGTTTACTACTAGGTATCTGTCATTGTATATTTACTATTTACGTAATATGTATTGGAACGTGAAAAAATCAGATATTACAGCACAGAAAATATTTCATCTATACTTTTTTTTTCTTATTTTACTACACATTTCCATAGGCGCGAAGCCCATGTCTTTAGAAGAGCTTTGACTTTACATAAATTTTTATATATATTTATTATTTCTACCGCATCTGCTCTACGTTTTGCTTACTGCTATCCTATAATGAGTTTGCCGCAATACTACTAACTTTTTTTTTTTATTATTATTATTATTTTTTTTTTTTTATAAAGTTATATCTATACTTCTATACTATATTATATATTATCATATAATATATTATAATATTATATATTATTATATATTACTATTATTATTTATTATTTTATTACATTATATTATATTATAACGTTATAAAGCTGAAGAGTTTGTTTGTTTGTTTGTTCGTTTGTTTGTTTGTTTGTTGGAACACGCAAATCTCAAGGACTACTGGTTCGAATTGAAAAATTATTTTTGTGTTGGATAGTCCATTTAACGAGGAAGGCTATAGGCTATTATCACATCACGCTACGACCAATATGAACGGAGCATCGCATATTCCTTTTGAAAGCTTCCGTTACGCGCGCTGTGTAAACCGCTGATGTTAAGCAATAACCATGTATTACGGAATTGTTCCCCTTTAAAAGTTCTAACCAAAAGCCTGCGACACCATATGTGTATTTTTTAAGGTTGACTTACTATAACCTTTTTTATGGCAATCAAGTTTGTTGCTAGACGCGCCAGAGAATTTCTTTGTTTGGATGATGATGATGATACTATAGTGTAATGATACTAATGGTTTGACTAACTACTCACCCCGACTTCGCACGGGTGCAATGTACTAATGCGAGGAACGGGAAGAGGAACGTTTCCGTAGTCCACCCGGGCGAAGCCGGGTACGACCGCTAGTATTATAATAAAATGCTTGTTGAACACAATTATTCTACGTTCTAACCAAAATTGTGTTGCTATGAAGATGGAATTTTTGTGTTTTTACTTATCTTAATTAATCGGGATGGACTTGCCTTACCCTGCGACATATTTACTTCTACTGTGTCCCTATCCTTTAACCCTACTAATACTTATTTTCAAATATCTTTTGCATGTAGTGCATCTGACTATTTTGCAGGTCGCAGAAATCACCCGTTTTTGGATAGCATATCGCTAGGTGCTTCATGCGTAATACCCCTAGTGTTATACTGAGGTTGTGCAGCATTGTCACTTCCGCAATACCACATGCCATACACAGCGATGTCTCTGTGAGTCTCATGTGTTGCAAGAGGCTTTTGGTGGTGAAGTGATCATACAGTGCTCCTGTGACTAATCTTAGTCGTTTCCTATCTTGTTCTAGAAGTCGCTTAGCCTTAGCAGGTTTGTGTTCTCTCAGGAACATTTTGGCGTGTACTTGCCCTTGAATTTAAAAATAATCACCCTTTGATTGTTAGTTCACAATTTAATAGAATGTGCAAATGAAAACTTTCTGTGATCTACGCCGCGATGGTAAAAAAATTAAATGAAACATTTTACGGAATTTTTCTATTTTTGTTCATTTATTTTAATGTGTTACATACCAACATTATAATATGAAATATAATTTTAATATTATGTAAGGCATTATGAGACAAATAAAAAGGCAGCAGTAAAAAAATAAAGGTACCCTCAACCCTGGAAACTTTTTAACCTTTTATGGAAAATGCTTGAAATTTTATTGCAATTTTATTAATAAATATTTTGTCACTTAAACAAAGTCAGTTGCAAGTTACAACGTTGTGATGGTATAATTTGTAACAGACACTGGTGACTTGTTGGCGAACCCAGAGAGCTACGAGTGGGGATCGGGTCATCAAGCGCCTCGACCGCTGACACCACGCAATGCCATCAATATATTAAACACCGTTTTGATGAGGAAGAGCGCAATCGCACAACTCACCAAGTAAGCTATAAATGTTTTGACAGTTTGTCTAAGAAAACTCACACTTTAATTACTTACAATTGTCAGGTAACTCCAGAGTATGGTCACTCCACGGAATATGGAAGGGATATAATTGTTTTAAAGTAATTTCATATTCATTTGATCCAATGTCTCCTAAAAACAAACCGTCTGTTAATACTTGTGGTACAAAACAGTTATATTCGTGCTTTTCGAGTTTGTAATAACCTGCCGACTTTTTAATATTATGTTCTTTGGTGAAAATAATAAAATACGAGTTTTTTCTTTTAGTGTTACTCAGTACTAAATTATTGAGATAAGGCGCCACAAAGTTATTGTGAAAATACGCGGACGACAGATGAATGTGCCGGTCGACGGCCGCCGTCGGGATACCTCGCTATTTTTTATGCGTAGTATTTACGCAAAACTTAATAACTAAGCTGCTCCAAAAAAAATTTTAGAGATAAATATTTGTTGTGAAAAAATTTCTTAAATAAAAAAATATATATCGAATATTCCCATAATACATGCCTAGGGAAAATTTGAAAAATGATGAAAAAAAAAATCCTGTTTCGCAATTCTTGTTCTTATTACTGCGTTGTGTATGACTTTTTCACAAGCATATTACGTCCTCACTTTTGTATCAGGACCGCTATTCGAGTATTTACTTAGTCGTGAAATAGTGAAACACAGACATGTATTCCACCGTGAAAAGTAACCTAAAGTGTTCTTTCTTAGTCAGGGTTATCATTAAAATTGGAGCAGCTGTTTAGATTTAAAAGAGTAACATACCTGCAAACACATCATTTCCTCAATAAAAAGTAGGCTAAATGTTCTTCTTTAGAATACAAGCTATTATCCTACCAAATTGGGTCTAGGTCCGTTCATTAGTTTCCCCGCTAAAGGGGACAAACATACGAACATATATTTGCTCGATTAAAAGTAGCCTATCTCTTTTCTTAGGTTTCAAGATGTTTTGTCTATCTACCAATTTTTATCAAAATCGGTTTAACACTTTCGTGCTTATGATATTAGTATTTATTAAACATTTTAAGCACTATCGTCAATTGTAACCACTGCTTAAGGCAAATTAACTCATGCCCCTATCGAGTGTTCCAAATACATGCAATTTCCAATCTCTTCTGAGTTCTGTTTTTCTCGTCAACTTATTTGAAAATATTTATAACAGGTACGATTTAATGCTTGGAGTAACGAAAGCAGAGGCGTACTTTGCATTCAGCGGCGATGACGTGCAATACGGGATCGAGGCAGATCGCAGATCAAAAATACTTAAATCTTTCGTGCGAAACACTTACAGCTACCACCTTTCTGAAATATTAGCTACAATTATCAATGAATACACGGACTGGGAAAGGCCCGTTCAACATCCAATAAATATACGGTTAGTACCTTAGTAAAATTGTAATAACGTTTTACGACTTAGCAAATGAAACTTGTAGTTGATTAACATTTAAATTCTTTGCTCAAAACAATAATTAAAACATAATCCAGAGGCATTCCTGAATGACATATTTAATTTTTATTCGTAATAATAAAAATAATCATAATAAGGCTTCGTGTGGTTGTCGATCGCCTACGTAAGTGGATGAGCGCACTCACTTTACAAGTGCTCTTTGGCAAACGATTAGTTTAACCCTATTCCTCACTGTCTATATATGTTATTTATACTGTTATACTGTATAAATATTATATGTTATTATATGTTATACTGTCTCAGCCTAACCTTTAACCTACCGTAACTATTATAAAGTAACCAAATTTTGTTCCAGAGATGAAACCTTAGAAGCTTTAAGTGATGCCCAAGTTGTGGCCCCAATAGTTCTAACAGCCGATACACACTCGGCCTTACGGAGAAATTCTTATCTGTACGTCTTCGACTATCAAACCAAGTATGGGGACTATCCACAAGTAAGAAATTTGCCAATAATTTTATTCGTGACAAGAAACAAAAAAAAAAAACAAAAAATTAAAGAACACTTTAGCGAGGTAGTGAAAAACGAAACGGAAAAACACTTTTATTTTTGATAGCATTGTGCAGTCTATAATTATTTTTTATCGTTAAATAATTAGACACATCTATGAATGAGTCTTATGAAAATGATCTCATAAATTAAAAATTTTATTATTATATAATTGGCCTTTTGTGTAATTCAAGGTGACTGATGTATTTATTTATAAATTTTTAATTGAAATATGATTTGTTACATTTTACTGTCATCTCCGACAAAAGGACAAATTCGCCTGTTCAAACGGGCAACTAATTAAAATTGTGCAATCAAACTTTCTGTATTTAGTTTTGGAACAAAACAGATTAAATTTCGCTTTAAAGCGGAGAACTCGGAGGTCAGTTGCTGGAGCTTAATTACCAGTTTAGTTACACGGCGTAGTTAACAAACTTTGGGCAATTATTAATAGTGGACACAAACGATCGGCCAACGATCGTGCGGGCAACAAATCGTTGTTTAACGAGACACTTCAAAATGTACTTCCACTGAAATTGAGCGCATTTGATGGACAATACACCGCTTATAGTACTGTTATCAGGATTTTACTTATTAGCTTGCTATTACTAGTCTTAAATTTAGGACCATCTGTATTATAGTATAATGACGTCTGAGAAGAACGACATCCACAAACGCGTATTTACGAACGCTTCTACAGGCGAATACAAGTACATCGTTGTTATCTAAAAAGCGTTTGTACAACCGAACTTTAAAACGCGATATATATTTTTTTAAAACAGCATATAAACAGTTCTGACCCTAATAAGGGTCTGCGCGTAACTCAACTGCGAAATAAAATCCAAAACTGCTTCCACTATTAATTTCAAAAGCACTATTGATACACCGCGTCACTTTTAACGAAATATTTTAATGTGGATGATTAAATTATATTACTTTCAAGAAAGAAGCTTTTTATTTAAAATATTGTAAGTGATTCAGCTGTTTGAAAAGTATGATATTAAATAAAAAAAATCACAAAATTAAATAACACATCCAAACTTTGTAATAAAGTGATGATGTTTGTTTGAATGATGTGTCTCACTTGGATGTTTTTTTTAAATAAATGAATATTTTTGATCAAGTAAGATATCGTACTTCTGCGGTAAAATAAAAAATAAAAAACTGGTATTGCGCTGATTAGGACAGAAAATTTTCGAAATTAACATCACTAAATTGGCTAGTGAAAAGTCTATTTCCCAAAATATAATTTATCCATTTGTGTTTGTGTTGTTGTTTGTTGTGTGTGACCGATGTTTGTTTAATATCACACTTGGAACAACTATGTCACAAACATTTATTATAATAAAATAACTTTTCATTGCAAATTATGTAATTTAATGGATTACATTAAAAAAGAAATTGTTCAAAATGACATGGCGCAATGAAGCTTTAATTTTGAACGATAAAAGCTTTCGGATTTTAGTTTGCAATTTAGTTATGCTAGTTATATGTTTTATGATTCCTTCCTAACGTCTAAATTTTTTTGGTGTTGTATTTAATAAAGGTACGTTGCTTGGTTTTTAAATTATGTTTGAATGAACACTCCTTAGATAAAACGATGTACAAGTGTTCGTCTGAAGGAGTATTCGTAAACACGCTTCACGAATACCTGCTGTAAATACATGTAAAAAATTAAAATTTGGTAACTATGCAGGTAAACATTGTTGATCCAAAAAAAAAGTAATTAACCGATACTGAAAAAGATATACTTCTTAAGAAAATTTAAAAACAGGCGTAACATGAATTGGTGTAAGATCTAAAGACAAAATATAAATTGATTAATAAATAAAATTTAAGCTATTGAACCTTTTTCTGCCTCTTTCTTGCAAAATAAAATTTTGTCTGTATTTTAAATTTCCGTTTGACCATGGTGTGACCTCACATCACAGTTTTTCCTTGGCTGTCTTGTCTAATATTTTTTTTAAATAGTTACAACTGCGCTATTGCTTACACCCATTAAAAATTATTGAAAATAAATGTTTATTAACGCTTTGAATAATTTTATAAAAATATATTAGCTATCCTATTGAATCAGGCAATTTTGAGATGTTGCTTGAATTTGTGGCATGAAATCCTATTAATAATATCTTATTAACTTTTAAAAGGGTATGTACATTTGTAGTTAAATTCTAATTTCGTATCCATTTTTTGTGCAGAGACAAGGCTGCATTCACGGCGAAGAGCTGCCTTACATATTTGGGGCGCCGTTAGTCGGCGGTCTAGCGCATTTTCCTAAAAATTATACGAAAGCTGAGATGGCGCTTTCGGAGTCTGTGATGCTTTACTGGGGGAACTTTGCCAAAACGGGGTAAGATCGAATTAATTCAATAGCGTTATGATAATCCAGTTTACGGCGCCAATTTTAAATTCGGTATTTTTCGATTTTTTAACAGGAACCCGAATGAAGCTCAAGAATCGGATCCTATCAGAGCCGGAAGACAAGAGAGGGTGCGAATGAAGAACATCGAATGGACAGCTTACGAGGCTGTTCACAAGAAGTACTTGAACATCGACACTAAATCCAAACTCAAAAACCATTATCGAGCTCATAGGTAGGTAAACAATTAATCTTTTAAAACGAGCAACTCTAACATGTACCGCCATAAACTATCTCATTACTTGTGTTGTCTAAGTATGTGCTTGCCTTCAAAATGCAAATTTTTGTGTGTTGCTACATTAATTATAATGCTACTAACACCATAACACTTAAGTTTGTCCCCGACAAAGCGATTATCTCTCTAATAACTGATAATAAGTTTGAACCTTTGTTCTCAGATTATCTTTTTGGTTAAACCTAGTCCCGGACCTCCATCGACCTGGCGGTGATGATGTACCGCCCTCACATCACCTGTTAGAGAACGACGATGGCACGTCGCACTCTACTATCAAACCGTTTAGCCCGCCGTTCAGAAAATTATCTACAGACAGTAGTCTAACCGAAGTCGTTGCGCCTACCAAAACTCCCGCTACGGGTGTCACTAACATAACGTCACCTTTGAATTTCAACATAGTAGGAATCAATCGCAACGTACCAACACAAAGCAACCCTGAAAAACCGGAACATACCGGCTCTACTAGTTCCACTCCGGAAGACGGTTTTGCCGCGTATTCTACCGCCCTGAGCGTGACGATCGCGATCGGATGCTCACTTCTCATACTTAACGTACTCATATTCGCCGGTGTTTACTACCAGAGAGACAAAACGAGAATGAACGGCCAAGACGGTCACAACAACGGCTCCCATAGTCTTAAGAAGCGTGCTGAAAACGGCCAAATGCCGAACAACATATGCGGGGACTTAGAAGGTGCTCTAAATTATCAGACAAGTTTAAAAAACGATCCAGCGACTATACTGAGCCACCACCATACTCATTCGCACCACCAGCTACCACCTCCGGAGTTTGCGGATTTGCCTGGGAATAATGTTGCAACTTTACCACGAGCGCCGCCACCGCCGAAGTTGGGGAAGAGCAATATAAACACTCTGGCAAGTGGACAGCTTCAAGAGAACCAGCCTTTGCTGTCGCATCAAATGCAGATGATGAATACCAGTACGTTGACGAAGAAGAATACCCAGTTGAATGCCAAATCGAACGTCACGATGGAGGAGTTGAGGGTGTGACGGCAACGCGCCTGACTGCAGCGTGCCGGCAGCTGCGGGGACGTGGCGCACCAAGACGAGATCGTTTGACTCCCGCCGGTTACTCTTCTCACCAGTGCACTCGGCGCTATCTCGCTAATACGTCATGTGCTCTATGAGTGTGATAAACTGTCATGTGTTATACCATATCTCGTATTGTAAAAAAATGAAGTATACTACATATAATAGACTGAGAAAACATGGACCGTATTTATTAATTCTCGATTAGTGGATCTCTGACGAAAACACAGTTGTGAATAACGACTTGGACATACATGTAAATAAAAAGCACCGCGGTCGCAACCATACCACAAACATTTCTAATAACATCAGGTATTTTTCTCGATCTACAGAACACGAAGGTATAATATAATATAATTCACATTGTAACACCAAAATTAGCTCTCTTCGACAGCTATGTTTAAAGAAAAGCAATAATAGAAATCTGTGCATCTGAAAATCGTTTCAAAATACAGAAATAAACTAATTTGACATAGAAGGACCAATAGTAATTTGTAAATATGTACATATTTGTACGTAAATACGTCAACCATCACATTGTATTTTGTAATGTATATTAAAAATAAATCAGGAAAATTATGGAAAATTATTGGACACTCAAACAAGTGCTAATTAATTTATTAGTTAAAAGAAAATTGTATTAAAATTGAAACAAATCAGGGATTAAACATTTTCATATTTGTTTGTTACATTTAAAATTACTTACAAATCAGAAATAAAACTGTAATCAAAGTATAAAAGTATGTTACTTGCAATTTTTTGTCTTAACTGCTCATAGATGAATATCGAGTATTCACTAAACTAAGTCTGTACAAAGACTTCATCTTAAATTATATGAATACTGAAGTAACAACTGAAAGTTTTAATAAATAAATTGAAAAATATATATCCTGTATTCTTTTTACCAGGTCGTTATAAGAAATCGGAAAAGAAAGTCCATTCACACAAATATACTATGAATGCGAATGCCGCATGAAAAACGCTTCAATGATTTCCGTTTTCGCATTCATACAGCCAGAGCGATGCAGATGTGAAGTTATTATAGGAGAAAGTAACTTCCCGAGAAACGTGATTATTTTAATAACGATGAGAAATGTCCTAGTTAGGAATTTGAAAGCTCTTATTAAGCACAGCACTCTCTAATTGCCACTACTCCCTAAATATTAGTCAACTGTAACAGTGAACAATTTGACGTGGCATCAGTCACCGAGCGGTGCCAGAGTCGGGCGCAACATTAATTTTCCCGCTCAAAAGCGCTCGCCAAGAGAAAATTACGTCGTTTTGGTTAATAGCTCGACATTTGTTTACGACCGTAAGCACGCGAACTCATAAACTTTTAATCATGCTTACAACAATTTAGATAATCATCGCGGATAGGTTAAACGGAGAATGTATCACACGAATTTGTTGTTGTTGGTATAGAACGGATAATTGATGTATACATTGCAAATCCGTGTTCTTTTCTCTGGTAAGTACAAATTATAGTACATACGTACAAGACGATCTGCGCATTACATTTTTTGTTTCAGTTAATTACTAACATAGTCCCAGCGCAGAGAGAATATATATATCAGTGAGTGAATTAGGCCTAGTATTATAACTTACATGGTAAAAAATAAAAGTTTATAAAAATTAGATAACATAAAACAGTATTTAGTTTATTTTGTATCGGTGACAGTCAGCTAGATATCATACAATAATAAATACAAGAAATAACAAAGAAACAAAACATTCTTATATAATTATGTGTTATTTCTAATATTTATTTTATTTATCAACTAGCACATTATATAATTACAATTTTTAAAAATCAAATTTAATTTATATATTTATTGTCGGAATAGTTTTCAATAAACTATTTTATGAAGCGCTACAATAATATCCTACAGATTTTTATTCTTGGTTCACAAATTGTAGACCATATTGCAAACCACTTCAAAGTTGGATGTTTAACAACTTCAAAACAAAAACACATCTAAGTACTTTATTTAAAATTAACATGAGATGCACGGCAAAAATAAGAAATATATTCTTATTCAATTCGTATTAAACGTTTCATTTCGCACATTTTGTTGACGCTTCAACGTCACATGCGTATTTCACGTTTCTGTTATTCTAAATGACGTAATTCTGCCAAATTAATTTGGGATCAAATGTTAACAATATCTGTCCAGTGACATCCTACTCAATGGGTTTACCTACACGGAGAGAATACACCACATTTCTGATACTATTTATACTATGACATAAAATTGTTGTACGCATGTTTGAGATGATTTACTTCAAAAACTATTTGACGGCTTTTAGTTAAACTTTTTAATACATTCCTTATGATGCTGGAGTGCTATAGGCTATATTTTACTGATAAAGGACAGCAGAGGTGCTGCAGTAGATGTGTTTTTTTTTTTAAACGGCTAAGCTGATTTTGATGTGGTTTTTTTACTTACATAGGTATCACCTCAAATCAGATTCTTAGATATGTTTTACGGTTATAGACATATGTGTTTATTTATGAAGATTAAACCGATTTTGATGCGATTTCTTGAATTACTAACTTCAAAGAAGTTTCTAAAATAGGTTCCATGGTTATACACCAGGGTGCGCTGCAGGACAGTGTTATTTCGCATTATATGTAATGTAATATGTTGCAGTTATATCTATATAGGTAACACCTCAGAGCAGGTTTTTTGATTAGTTTACAGTTATAAACCGCAATAAAGCTCGAGCGCTGCAAATCTTTATTGTTGACTTATGTGGCTAGTCTACTACTGGTTAATTTTGAGAGAGCTTAAACTTTGAAAACGTTTGTAACTTTGATAAAAATACACTAAAAATATACAATATGACCCGATGCAGCAAAGATTGTGTCTGCACGAAAACACTCCTCAACGGTCAGTAGCACGAACACAAAACTTTGTACATACATTGGATTTCGATAGTTTACTATGATTGTCACCGCAAATTGATGCTGCAGCTATATGAAATTGGCTCCTCATGCAGGCAGTCATCGGCGGTTAGTAATACGAATGCGAAAGTTTGTATTTAGGTTGGTATCCGATAGTTACTCATGATTTTTAGCATCATCTGATGATACAAATAAGATAATTTGCTCACGAGGTAACTCTTCAGCAATTAGTAGCACGGAAATGACACTTTGTACACGTATATAAGTTAAATTTAAAAAATTAACGATCTTTTTACCATTAACTGATGATGTAAGCAGAACTGTCACTATATGTCACTGTCACTATATACTCCTCAACGGTTAATCGAATTCAAATTTTAAAGAAAGGAATAATTTGGATGACAATCAATAATTAAGGTACCATAGAGCTGATCCGATAAAGCCACTGAAGTGCCTTCGGCGGGGCTAAGTAAGATAGGGGCATGGCATGAGAGAAACCATGTTACGAGTAATTAACTACCCAGGCTCAAGGTGGGGCACGTGCAGAGGATCTGAATAGCCGAGTCAATAAACATAGTAAGTCAGTAACGTACCAACCTCTGGTCATTTAGCAACATACATATAGATAAGGTTAGGTATTGTGAAACCAAAAAGTTGAAATAAAACATATATATATATATATATATATATGTATATTTAAATACGTAAAATCTTGTTTTCAAGATGATTTTTTATATTATAGAAACTGATTATAAAACAAGGTTTTACTTAAAAAGTTATGTGCTAAAGATTAAAAAATAACTATCAGTGTTTAAATCTCAAAAGTACAGTTAACAAAATATGAAATAAATATTTTAAAAGCTTGAGGGGTCAAACGTCATAGATAAACGTCATAGTAGGTACGATCTTAAAAAAAAATATTTCAAACGAAGTTTCACGCTTATAATGTATATATTACATATTTAATAGCTCTGCTTTCGAGATTTAAGCGTTGATGATTATTGTTTAATTTTTAGTGCATTGTTATATATGTGCATATGTATTTTATTCCTCTGAATATGCTACCCGCTGCCTGTATAAAGAATGTCTAATACCTAGAATGGCAATTGTTTTTTTAACCTCTATTATTATTATATTAAACGTAGGTAAACACGGCGTATAAATAATATGTCAAATTATAGTAAAGTTCCAATCAAAATTCTCGCAAAAACCTAACACAGCTACCAAATGAAATAAAACTACCTTGAAGTAAGTAACCTTTCTTTCAACACTTTGCTACAAATATATTCCCCATATCTTCCCACAAGTGCCGCAGAAACAGGGTTTTCGTTTCAACAGGTAGAAGTATGCGCCTCGAAAAGTCTACCGCTACACGCACGGAAGTATTTGCTTAGCCATTAAAGGGATGGAAAAGATCACGAAAGCTTTCAAGTTTTATATATTCGCATGTTTTCACAGCCTCTTCGACAGCCCTGATGTGAAGTGCAGTGGACCGTGTAAATTATTCGAACGCCAAAGAGAATTTTATTTCCCTTTGTCTATTTCGCATTTATTTTTTCCGCCATCGCCAGCGTGTGTGTCGTGAGAACGGCTCGATAAATATTCAAAGGATTAAAATATTAAATCTTTAGCGTGCCACTTCAATTAGAAAAATATTACTATCCCTTAGAACAGAACTTTCCTCTGAGAGCTAAATCAAAAATGTGCTAATAATGCAATGTTTTTTTAATAGAGTAATATTGAAATGAAATATAATTTTGATAAAGTATAAATTCGTGCTTACAGTAACAAAAAGTACATAATTATTTTTCAAGGTAAAAAACATATAAGGACGTTCCCAAATTCTAAAAAGTTTTATCATGTTTTTCTAAAAGTAAAAAATTCCCCTTAGACTCATGAGCAACAATGTAAATTTAGTACAGCAATTTTAAGTATTTCATTCTCGGATAGTAAGAAATCTTTAATCCGCCAGCTTAGAAAGACAATGACGTTTCGGTTGAATAACGTAATCCCAAATTAGAGTAATTAATAAATTAATTGTTTAAAACGACAAAGCTTCAAAAGATTAATAATGTAACAAAGAACGGTTATAAAACACAAAGAGGACTCCTGAAATATTTCAGTAGAAATCATTATTGAGAATGCGAAAAATGGATTCCCGTTTCTGCCGTAAACCTTGCGATATCCCATTTCCAATATTAAAATGTCCAATAAAAGACATGGAGTTAATATCTCGATTCAGTTTCAAGATTTTCCTCGACATATATTTTCAGGCTTGAATATGTATAGATAGAAAAACTGTTTAGGCGCGTTTCGGTTTCTGCAATAAATTATATATACTATACTAGCTTTCCACTACAATTACACGATCTACATATTAGTGTTACTCCTGCTTTAACCAACGTAGTGGTTGCCCGTGGCTTCACCGTTGTATTTCGGTTTTAACACAAATCATATTTATCACCACCATTATTGTGATGATTCTAGGCTTAACTTTACTAAACGTCTAATTTAATTACTTTTATTTTGGAAATTATTTTTCATTACTCAATAAAACTCTCGTAATTATCGACGACAGGAAAAGGTAACAGTAGACAGTTGAAAATTGAACATAGCCGAAATAGAATAACAAAGTTTCCCGGGAAATACGTATTTTCGGCAAACAACAATTGCTATCTTGAAAATTACTGAGTTCCGAACTTATTCAAAGTTCCACAAAACAATCTCAGGAAATAAGGCGTCCGATGAAGATGAACATAAACATGAAACAAAAGGTTTCTAAGCTCCTCCAGGGAAAAATATATACTTTGATAATTAATACGCTAATTATTACCTTGTAAGTTTCTAGAAAATGTCTCATGAACAAAAAAAGGAGCAATATTTTAGCGGCATGGTGACAACTGTCGCCGCATGATAAGTCATAGAAATATTACAGTAGGTATTATGTTCATTATTCAGGAGATGTATCGAGGTTCAATAGTTATGTTATATTTGGAATATGATTGTAATAAAATTAAAGTAGCGAAAGGATACACAAAAGTTTGCCCTTTCACATAATTACTAAGAAATCTTAGTAGAAAATTTATTAATGACATTTTATTACTTTTGATGAAACCTATTTAATGTTATTCCTATATTTTCCAATGATGAATTGAAAGAGCAAATCATTATAAAGTTTGATTTGATTTGCTTAATTTGCTTATTTGCTCTTTGTTTTATTTCTGTTTAAAAAAAAGTATGAATTAATTGGTCAAAGAATCTGTTAAACAATATTTTTTTCCAAGTTACACTCATTATAAAATTACAAAGGAAAAGTCCATAATTGAATTTGTCGGAAGTAATGTTGGAAACTACTGAACCGATTTTGACGAAATTGACCCAAGAGGTACCACCTAAAGTCTGAAGAAGTATATTCTAGTACTTTCGAACTCAATTAAAGACTCAGTTCCCGAAGGACACGAAGAACTCGCATTTGTGCATATGTATAGTTGCAAAACTAAGTTTCTGTGTTAAGTACGTTTCCCCACCCAAATCCCTAATATGATTGTGATGGCTTAGCCAAAGGGGCTAATACCAACCCGAAGAAAATATACAGTGACAACATGGGAAATTGAGTTTGTATATTTGCTATTCTTTTGGTCAAAACTATTTAACTGATGGCGATGTCATTGGCAAATTGGTTATTGGAAAATCCGGAAAAGGACATGTAATCATGGTATGTAATCATAAATTTAATAAGGCACTTAATTATTCGGGTCATCCCTTGATATGGGTATCATATGAGAAGGATTGCCGAGTAGAATACGTAAATTGGTGAATAGCATACATCTTGAAATCTACGCGAGCGAAGCCGTAAGCTACAGTTGGTATCGTATACAATAAATTTTAAATAAGTGAATTTATTTAACTTCCCTTTTTTATCGTATTATAGCTAATTAATATATTGTATATGATTTTGCCATAATTTTATACGAACCAGTGGTCGCCCAGTAGTAAAAATTCGCCGGATCACTTTTTTGAAACCACCAATAATAATTAGGCGAGAGTAAATCGATTCGAATTGCATCAAATTACAGATAATTATACTTGTATGATTAATGGTTTTCTTAAGACGTAAAACAAATAGAATTTAGCTTTTGGCACTACTTTTCCATAAAATTTTATATAACAAAGGCAAATCATACACTCATCCGTACCCACAACATGCTTTATAAAGGGTACAAAGTTTTTTTAAGTAGCCACTTTTTGAAAAATGTGAATGTGCAGTTTTTGTGTGCTGTTTTTTTCAAAAAATCGAGTTAATGACTCCTTTGAACATTTTTCGCTATTTCTCGTAGTTTAGCATTTCGCCATACAGTTCCATTTCAAAAACTCAACTTGTATGTATAGATTTTGACTTTCTGCACTCCTTCTCCATATAAACTTTAAGTATATCAAATCTCACGCTCTTACGTGTGCGTAGTATGCTTAAAAAGGGGTATTTATAAAGTTTTTTCACGTATTAATATATAGATAAATTTTGTTACGTGAATAGTGTTTCATGCCTTTATTCACCGTTTGTAAAACGATAAATATTTCATTGCAGAGAATCTAGCAGGAAAAGGACTATATAAATTGAATTGGAAACAAACATAGTTAGTAGAACGGTTTAGCACAAAAACTAAGCTAAATGGACACGGTGCTACGTAAAAAGAAACAAATGAGGTACTCGAGCAGTGTACCCTCGTCAGGGCAGGTTTCTTGTCTACAATCTCAGTAGATGGATAGAAACACTACTTACAGACTGCCACAGATAGTGTTTTAACATAAACCTTTTCTGGGGTACATGGCTTAGCCCTAATGTATTAGAAACACAAATATGTTTCACATAGCTACTAGACGATTCGGTTTAAGTTAGCCTCTAACTGGATTTGTTTATTCATTAAAATACAAAATGTTAGTATTACATTATTATTAGTATTACAAAACCTAAACCTTTATACATAAATAATATACATATTCATTAACAGCTCAACAATCGACATTATACCGTTATCATCATTACATAGTATAAAACAAAGTCGCTTGCCGCTGTTTGTCCCTATGTATGCTTAGATCTTTAAAACTACGCAACGGATTGGCATATGGTTGACACCAATTTACGGAGTAATTCAAGAGAAAGGTTTATGTGTATAATTCATTAATGTTTTGTACAAATTAGTTAAAATATGACAATTATTGTTGAAGATGTCGGAAAAAATCAAGTCGGCTGGCAGCTTTCATCGAAAACACTGCCTAATCTCATTGAGATATAACAAAATAATGTATGGAAGGATTGTTCCTCTTTCATAGAACTAAAGAAAAGTCCGTGATGGCATAGGTCTACCTTTTATGTATGTATAGCTAACTTTACCTATTTTTATGTTTAAAAAAATGATGTCATGTGTTGAAGTAATTGGAAAGCAATTTACACGAATACAATATTAATCCTTATCAAATAAAATACGTTATTTCCCTTCAGCATTTCATGAACATTATGTTTGCCCTTTACACCATACAATTTAAATTAATATCTTGGAAGATATCGTGAAATAAAAACTATCGCGCGACAAGCATCCGGAAGCCGCGCCGCCACGTTGAGTCGTGCCGGGCGGTCCGTAGGTACCGACGCGATACGCGTGATGTTGAGCAGAAATTATCAAAGTTATATATAAAGAAATATGTTGGTTGGTTACTATGTATATACTCTTAACTTTTTCAAATATTTACAGAATTGGAAATAAAATACATTAAAAATACTCCAAGTAGGATGAACTTACGTTACATTTAAATCTAATTAAATCCAATCCACATGTTCGACGCAACAAGCTGATAGAACACTACGACAGAAAAAAATACTTCGGCTTATATGCTCTGCTACCCATGCGAAGCCGGGACGGATCGCTAGTATTAAGCTTGGAACATTTCACAAGTAGCATGTGAAAAATCACATGAAATGCGTAATCATACGTCGCACCTGCTACTTTCTTTCATATGGTCTGCTACGTGCTACTTCTGCTACGAATTAATACTCAACGAAATCGCCAACCACGCGCATTTCATCGTTTTGGATGAAATTTAACTTTTTCACAGTTTCATTGTGATTTCACTCTTTCACAGTTTCAATATTTTCAATGTGATTTCACTTGTAGCTCGGGAGTCGTGAAGGGCGATTGTGACGCAATTACGTAGTTTAAGTATTGTATGTGTGCTGCGATTTATGTAAAATTATCGTTGGATGTTGAGTCTTAGTGTAAATAAATATAGATTAGTTTAGTACTTGTTAGTCTATTTGAATATAAGTTTCATATTTTTTTTTTAATTGTCCGTTATGGTTTGTGTAAATGTGACTGTTTAATCACTAAAAATTGTTTTCAAAATCGATATCTAAAAATGTGCATGGACTCCGATCACGAATTTGTTGTCAAAATTGAAAAAAATTGGCCATTATTTGGTATATAACTCATATTTCAAATTTAATTTTTAATAGCAAATGGTATATTCTGTAATATTGATATGATTGATTGATATTGATTGAGTGATTGATATTGATTGAGTGATATTAGTATAGTATTAGTAGTATAGTAATTAGCGATTGATAGTATATCACGAGCGTTAAAATTTTGTGGAGTTTAAAAATCACTGTCTGTGCAATTTCACAGGTGAAATCACTGTGAAAAAAATTAGTCATTTCATCAAATGAAAATGAATTAAAAGTAGCAATCATTTCCATGCTTAGCTGGTATACATATATAAGGGTAAAAATAAGTGGAGTTTAACTTCCTATAACAGTTGACATCTGTCAGACTACATTATTTATTGAAAGAAGGGAAGGTTGTCGTGTTCTCAGCCGCGCCTCGTCGACCAGCAGAATATTATAGTAAAATACGGTTAAATCGTAGATGATATAAATGTAATAAACTTTACACGATAACTATGAAACACAAATCTTGACAATGACTTGTGCACCTGAGTGCAGTGATTTTACTGATGATGTTTGCTAGTGATGACAGTGTTTTATAAGAGTTGAAACATTGGTGTTTGACGTGCCGTATCGCTTTTGGACTCTCACGGCAGGACTGATCCATAAATTCAAAGTCGCTCAGCGTGCTATGGAGCGGGCTATGCTCGGTGTTTCCTTGATGGATAAAATCAGAAACACTGAAATCCGTCAAAGAACTAGAGTTGTCGACATAGCCGAAGCGATCAGCAGGCTGAAGTGGCAATGGGCCGGTCATATTCTGATAACCGATGGGGTAGACGAGTTCTCGAATGGAGGCCACGTACCGGAAAGCGAAGCGTTGGACGCCCCACGGCCAGGTGGACAGATGACCTGAAGCACCATACCGGGGGTAGTTGGATGCGAAAGGCGGAGGACCGTGTGTGGTGGCGAGCCTTGGGAGAGGCCTATATCCTGCAGTGGAGAGACACGGGCTGATGATGATGATGATGATGATGATGATGATCGCTTTTTGATTGGCTTAAACGTATTTGACACTTTAGTATTTTGGTCAATCAGAAAACAATTTGTGTGATTCGAACTCCAAAGCATTTAGGCCGTGCAATGACCAGTGTACTAAGCTAGCAAGAAAATATTGTTGTTTCCAATTAATTGATGACAGTGAAAAATGACCGGAAACTATAGCGAAATCGACGTCGCCGCTTTGGTCTTTGGTACATGCGGTCAATACCCCTATACATATTTATAAATTACACCTGCCATCCAAATTTCATCAGTATAGTGTCTTCGAATAAATTGGCTGTGACAGACAGATAGACAAACAGACAGAAAGGACGAAATCATAAGTGTTAGTTTATTTCCATTTCATTACAGAACCCTAAAATGGATTGTAACATCACTGAAACGTTTGACATAAACTAAATTTGTTTAAATTGGCACAAGAATGTGAAACTCCAAAGATGTGTTCAAGTTTTAATCATGAAAGTTTAAACTATACTCGTAGGTTGCGTAGGCGTAACGACGCGGCGTTATGAAGTTGTCTAATTTCTATACAGACGTATATATTTTCATTTCTTTCTCATTTATTCGCCGAAGGTTTCTTTCAAAATGGATGGTAGTCACGGAATGCATGCATCGAATTGTAATTTCAGTTTATTGACTCAAGTGAATTAAGTTTCCCGTGATTGAATTAACGTGCTACGTGCCGGAACGATAAAAAAGAAAATTATTTGACACGTCTGTTTGCGTGTTTGTGTGCCTAATGTATTTATTTTCATTCAGATTGACATAGAGTGTTTGAGTAAATAGAGTTTACTTAAACCAACTTTATAAACTTATAAACACTTTGCATCCAATCAAGACAAATATCGATTTCCATGCAGGGATTTTTTTTTAAATAGTTCCACAAAAATTGTCAGCTCTTATCAATCGATTTTTTTCAAAGATTTTCATTAAAAGTCACAATCGTTTGACCATAAAAGTAGGAATTAACAAGAAGCCCTCTTCTGCGTTTGCCATCTTACCACTCATACTCTAGCTAGCTGGTTTAAGATGACGAGTTTCATTCTGAGTTACAGTGCGCAAGGTCCCTGCGCACCGGTCTGCACCCCCGTGAAATCCCCGCGCACCAGTCTTTAACTCCGCAAAATTGCATAATTTCACTTTGATACTGTGAATTGACATTATCATGACTCTATTAAAATTAAACACGGCTGTCAAATTTATTTACTCTATGCGCTTGCCTTTTTATTTAAATTGTGTTACTCAAGTTGCTTTTTGTAGCTGACTTGCATTTGATAAAATCATCTGTCACCAAGCTTTGTTTCGAAATTAAATAATACAAAAAACCGCATTAAAATCTTTGTAGTTTTAGAGGTGCACATCTACTGCATTGCCGCCTGGTAGTGTTTATCGTAAAACATGTTCAAGGACATACACTAAAACAGCCTACCTATGCAATACAAAAAACCTCATCAAAAACGGTGCAGCCGCTTTATAAAAACACATTTTTAATGGCGCTCCTGAAAGAATATCACTGAAACCATGTTACAAACTTGTTTCGAGTGAGTACTGTAAAACAAAAACTATATTTTTAGGAAAATGGTAACAGATATACATACAAATACACAACTTTTTACCCTAAACCCAATAACCGTCACCGTCGTAAGTGAAAACATATTTTTCGCCGGAAAATACATTTTATTTTTAAAATAAATCACATTTTCTTGGGTGCATACCATTTTCATTCATTTTTAACGTGCATAACTTTTGACACACTTCAATGTCAACGGACTTTTAACGTTTCAATGACATGGGAAAATAGCGGCACAATAAGTTTTCATAAAATTGATACAAAAATATTAACGAAAGTTTTTGGAAGGTAAAAAACACATTTTATCTCAGATGAATGTATTATGGATAAGCAAAGTATCTACATAATGCCTGACCTACACTGTCATGGATTTCTATTCATCCGGGCTAGGTTGTGAAAAATTGGATTTCAAATTAATTATTCTGCGTGTATTACCGTAAAAGGTGTTTTCTCACAAATAAACCACCGTCCCGGGAGCGGTAATAAAAGTGTCTCAAGGCGAAAATTCTTACGTCTACAAGTAAATCATAATCACCGGTGTAGTGCGCCGCTGGGAGATATGGCGAGGTTGAATCTTTTATATGACGAGGCCTAGTAATTTCTAAGGAACAACTTTCGTTCGCAGTACCTACCTACATAACTAACGTTTATGTAGCTTTATAAACTTGTAACTTAAGTGAATACTTGAGATACATGACAAGTTATGTCTGAAATTTACGCTACAGTTCTATAGCCTTCAATAGTAACATTTCATTCTCAACTGCATTATTTGATACTACAGCGTTGCTTCGTAATAGCACTCTTCGTATACCATAACACACCATCAGCCCATTAATGCGCCACTGCAGGGGTTTAGGCGTCCCCTCGGGATGAGGGGGCTTGGAACTTAATCCACCACGCTGTTCCATGACGGGTTGATGGATGGAGCACTCTTAGCATATATTAGTTAAAGTGTCTACATTTAGTTGCACAAGAGTAGACAAATGTTGAGCTGTGGCCAAAAAAACATATTTCTTTCACGAGGCATTGCAATATCTAGCTTGGAGGAAATACATTTTTTCGTGAAAAGATCACACAATTAAACTTAGATAATCCATTGTCAATTATGTATTTGCGAGTTTTGTTTAAAAAAACTGTAATATCTGTTTGTCCGCATGTGATTTAAATTAAGAACAATACATATAACAAGTAATCATTTTTAACTAAATGTGTACTTCAATTTTTTTTTTACTTGTATTAGTTAAGCTATACTTGTTCCTAAGAAAATACTTAACAACAACATTTAATTTATTCATGTTTTCAATAAAGTTTTACTTGATACATAGCTTACAGTTATTAGACGATAATGTCCAATAAAAATAATGTGTTGTAAGGCGTCAAACAAGTAGTAGGATCTATTTTGGTTTCCCGCCAAAGCCCATTTACATACGCAGCTTTCAGGGTTTTGCATATAAATCGGATCTGAAAATTCGACGGATGCTCGACAGACACGTCGCTGGCGGGCGTACAGACAACATAGCTAAATAATCACGTAATTTAAATATCCAAGTCAAAGTAAACAGCATGTTTGATCTTATACCAAGTGGCTGTTCGATACATCACGCATCATCAGATTTATCATGTTGGTGTACCAGCCGGGAGGATCATGGTGTGAGGGTAGGATCATGGTCACACGTGAATTGCTATTAATTGATTATTAATAACATATGAATTTTCTGCTATTTTACTACAATTGTGTAAGTTCTAAAAACTTGTTAAAATAACATAATAAATTTGAAAATAATCTAATTTTAGTTTGTATCCGATTTTTTATGACTGAACGAAGTAAAACATGCATTTTTAACTTTTGAAAGCCGTAGTTTATGTATCTAAGTACTCGTGCAACATATCCAATAACCACGAACAAATAACCTTTTTAACTACATGACTGACCATTTATGAATAACAGATTGCTACATATATTCAAATCAAAACACGTATTGCATAAATGGCGACCACACATTAAGTAATTATAGTAATCTGTGTTGAGATCTTTATGTCAACTGCTTCCACTTTATTTAAAACCCAAAGAAACTCAAAATTACATTGAAAAAGTCTTTCGATGTGTGCACACTCTTAAAAGTGAGGATGTTGAGGTGTACAAACCACACGCACACATTTACATGTAGCAGTTAGACGTAAGTATTCTATGATACAACTCCGGGCCGAGCCTCCATTTAGACTCACCGGCGCAGGGCGTCACGGGCCAAGTAATTTACGTACCTGGCTTTAAGACGTCAGGGAAGCTGTTCAAGTTATTTGTGACTAGTCTGGCTAAATAGCAATACCTTGCTTGCGATTTAGGAATTTAGTAACCATCGACGGCAACCAGGGCAAATAAGAGAGCATTTTTAAGGGATCAATTACGAATGTATTTACATAAGAATATTTTTATTGCATATTGTTTAATAGAAATACATTACAGAAATGCCATAACAATCAAAATTTGCATTGCATACGACATGATATTACCCGTTCTATACCGCAAGCGATGACTGATACGGTCCTTGCCTTAGTTATTCGTACTACAATTTTGTGGGTGCGCATAGTTCACTAATTTCAGTTTCACTAATAATAAATTAATTTAGGCGGCATTCCTCCATTACCATCCATCGTAACTCAAAGTGACAGAGTCACTGGAGTAATTTACGCCCCCGTCGGAACAAGATGTCGCCCGGCCGAGTGTACACACGCGTACACATATTATGGCTCGAGCCCTAGTACTTACGAATTTAGGTTTTGTATTAGTCCTAGCGATAGAACAGGATCAGCGTAATTAATTATTTACAACTGTTTAAAAACACTACTTGACCTATTCACGCTGTACATTTATTGAGGGAATGTATGTATTCAGTTAATGGGCAACGACTAATCAAGAAATAATTTATAAAAAAATTAAATTGTACTAAAACGAATAATATGCGTAATTTTTAAAAATTGCCTGAATATGCGTTAATAGATATATAAACATGTCACAAGTAGTTGAATGACGTAATCTATGTTTTTAACTTCACGGTAACATAAAATTCGGAAAGTTATTGTTTTTATTTTAATAATTTTCAGTTTAATATCGACAGTGTGATCTAGACTGTGCTGCGAATATCCAGTGCATGCGCACCGAAAGAACTTTGTGATATACTGAAAAATCGTCTTGGAGTGTAGATATTAACGATGAGTTTTATCGTAATAATTATAGAATCTATCTACATGGTATTTATAAGATTCAATATATAGTCACTCAATAAAGTTAGCTTTTTGATTATGTTTCTTATCCATATTAAGTAAATACTTACCAATATAGGAAATAAATTGGACAATTTACTCTTTTATGTAAATACATTTTCAATAAAGTCCTGCCGCATAGATGTGCCTCGCGACAAAAAAGGCTCTCTATACATAGTATACTATGCCATCTAAGGGTGCTTCGGAACTATAGATGTTTTCAATAAGATAACTGCCCTCAGACCCTGCCTGATTTTCAACAGATTATTCATTGGGAAAAGGTGCGAGAAAAATACAGAAAACGCAAGATAATGGTAAATAAGTTAGTTTATAACTTTATTTACAAAATGTGTATAAAAAACCGAACCATCCGCCATAGAATTTCTTCTCAACAAGTCTTCAACATGTGACTTCAGATAGAAAACAAAGAGCAAGTCCTACTAGTCGGAGAGGAAACAGCCTAAAATACTGAAACATCTTGTTTCTCTATCATTCGAACCCTGTACAGCCCGATCCGGACATATATGTAACGGATCTTCACCGTTTACATTTTACTAATTCTCTGTCTAAATTCCAACAAAATAGATGTACAAATTTTTTTTAAACATCTGGTGAAAAACGATATGATATCCGATCGATGATAAGCTAGTGTTTTAGCATGACACATTTCGTTCTTTCGCTTATGCCGCGTATATTAATTTTCTTTTTGAAAGCCGATGGCGTCATAATCGTCCCGCAATATTTCCGAACGCCCCTTCGCACCATTGTTCGCCACGTCACGCCTCGATTGATGAACGCGACTCTCGTTTGCATACTATAATATTTCACGCGCATTTACCACACGTCATGCGGATTATTTTTAACGGCGCAAATGACGAATGGAAAAAATATTTAACGGAAATTTTGAGGGTTATATATACACAAAACTCGAAAACATTTATTTTCTCTATTTGGACACATATCACAAATGCAAAAGCAAACTACTAAAAAATTCACAGATCTCACGTCAAACCTGACTGGCCCAAATCGAAAAGTGAATTTAGAAATATTTATTGGTAAATAAAATGGAAAAATGTTTATCTATTTCAACACATAAACCGATTACTTAATATATTTTTTTCCTTTTATGTATTCCATTTGTGAATATGTTCACGAGAAATACGTTTTTCTGATTGTACTAAGTATAATATTTGTCAGTAAAAGGATTTTTTATGGCAGGAACAAAATTACAGTGACAGAAAATAATATTATTCCAAGCGCAGAGACGTTTTGAGAAAATGACCAAATGAAAATGAAAAATCGATCCTAAACTCACACAAATTTCGATACACAAGACTTTGTTGTTTGTGTACAACATACACACATTTTACATATTCTATATATACAATTATGAATCATCATCATCATCAGCCCGTGTCTCTCCACTGCAGGATATAGGCCTCTCCCAAGGCTCACCACCACACACGGTCCTCCGCCTTTCGCATCCAACTACCCCCGGTATAGTACTTCAGGTCATCTGTCCACCTAGCCGGGGGGCGTCTAGCGCTTCGCTTTCGGGTACGTTGCCTCCATTCGAGAACTCGTCTACCCCGTCGGTTATCAGTTTTACGGCAAATGTGACCGGTTCATTGCCACTTCAGCTTACTGATCGCTTCGGCTATGTCGACAACTTTAGTTCTTTGACGGATTTCAGTGTTTCTGATTTTATCCATCAAAGAAACAACGAGCATAGCTTGCTCCATAACAAGCTGAGCGACTTAAAATTTGTGGATCAGTCCTACCGTAAGAGTCCATGTTTCGGCACCGTACGTCATTGTAGGTAGAACGCATTGGTTGAAGACCTTGGTCTTCAGACATTGTGGTAGTGGCGACGAGAACAGATGACGAAGCTTCCCGAAAGCAGCCCAGCCCAGCTGAATTCTTCGGTCGGCCTCTTTGTTGAAGTTGTGTTTGCCTAATTGGACAGTCTGTCCTAAATAGACATAATCTTGCACAACAATTATGAATATTAGCTAAATTTTATGAGAAATATCTGGTTTATGATACACTGATCCTATATTTACAGTTTTTAAGATTTTTGTCGGTGTGTTTTTTTTTTGTATCTGCATTCTTATACGTGTAACTCACCAAGACTCAACCGATTTGAACAAAATTTGGTTTTCAGACTAACTCATTGCATAAAACGTAAGTTTTATATATACCTAACTAACTATAAACTCAAAAACTGATTCATACATATGCACAGTATGCACAAAATCGGTCCAAAGTGACCAGTCGACCGATTTGACATACACAATGACCAATGTGCTACATGTATTTTACTTCTGACTGCTTCTTATGCGAAAGAGATTCGCAGGTTTAAAAAACCACTTAACGAATATTACATTGTCCTTAACACGTTTTTACATACTTTCAGGTGAATTTACTGAATTCAGTGTTGCTGAAAAAAATATTTTAATTTATGGCAGACTTAAGGCAATAGAAAGTCAGAGCGCAGAAGTGTTTGCTTTAAAGTCCACCATCGTTCAACTGGAATCTTAGCTTCACACTCATGTTCAGGGTTCTCCGCGCAATTAAATTGGAATGTCAGTTGTATCTGAACATGCTACCAAACTTACATTATCTTGGTTGCTGCTAAAAAAAAAATGGTGTAGATTTGGATCTTCGTGATGTGGACTGATGTAGTCGATCAGGACTTCGTCTTGAGAAGACAGAATATAAAAGTACAAATTGACTTGGAGCCCTCTTCTGCGCTTACGGTCTAACCACTCATGCTCTAGCTAGCCGGTGGCTAGCTGTTGTACCCGTTTGGTAAGATGGCGCGTTTCAAACTACGAGGTCCCCACATGCCGGCCTTCACCCCCGCGAAATTTCGTTTGACAGTTTCGATACCGTAAAGTGACATTTTTGACTCTACTAAAACCAAACGCTGTTGTCAAATTTTTTTAATCTATGCAGGGTATAGTCGTCCGCGCTCAGTCGCTGTTCGTTTTTTGCACCACTTAATGATTTCAAAGCCGCCAAAATTAAAGGTAATATTAATAGTAAGGACCAGAGATTTTACAGTCTCATTAACTAAATATATTTTAATAAAACGGCACGGCTTTTAATATTGGAGTAATTTTGCTTCAACTTATATTCGACCAACCTAATTAGCCACTCAGCGATACTAATTAGGAATCATGAAGCTTTTAACCGCTTGTTTGAATATGAACTAATAGGGTCACTGCCACAAATGATTTATCACGCACACATATTCATACATACACAATACAGACACAATATTAGTATGTTCCTAAATGATAATGATACATTGAGTAATGTTATTACTTAATGGACGAATCCTGGAATCCTGGTGACCTGGAACACAGGATCACTCCTATCTCAGGCAGCAGTCTCCCAGAAAACAATACTTTTCGTAATGTTATTATTAAATAATATGTATTACTTAGTGTAAGTTTTGGGAGAAATAAACATTTATTATTGTTATTATTATCTAAACAAAAATAAAATTTTGCGCAACGGTTTACCTTGCAAAAATTAAGTTTATTTTACATCTTGATTATTTACTTTCCACGTTTTATGTCCATATTTTAAATTATACTTTGTTCATTGCATTCGATACAGCTTTAACCTATAGCCATAACATGAACCAGGACTGGGCATAGCTATTTAAACTAACAACAGAATGAGCATTAAGTTGTTAGTTTAAGACGTGTGTCAACTTGAGATTTTTTAAAAATTATTATTTATTATTATATAATTTAAATTAGTCAGGTCTGTTAATTCTAATATTATTACTTATGACTATAGACTTAAAATTAGGTAGGTCTAAAAATAAAAAAATCTATAATGAATTTTTGCAACAGAGAAATAATAATAAAATATCGTATTTATAATTAATTAATAATGAAAATGTCAAAAGAAAATATAATCATTTAAATAACATGTCAAGCTGTAGATAACTTAAAAACTCGTCTCAATAAAACTCGTGTAAATATTAAAAACATTTTTTTTAAATTTAGGTAGTCTAAGATAAAACTCATTTCTGACATTTCTCGTGTTTCTATGATATTCCCTTGATGCCCTGCCTATGCCTATGCCTAACTTTATTTGTAATGTTTGCAAATAATAATGTAAACTTTATTTTCTGTATGAACTCTAAACAAACCACTATTTTGAACTTGATAGAGATGCAGGGGTCCTCTGATAGAAAATTGTCAAAAAATGTGTTAAAATAAGAGGTATATACTTGATCGGTTTTGGGCGTTTAATTACACAATTTTATTTATTTTATGCTCAATTCATTCTAGTTAAAATCAAACACGCTTATAAATAAACTTGGAAACAAGTCACTTCCATAATGCAAGTAGTCGATTGGAGTCCATGAAAGCCCGGATGTCCTATTTTAACGCAGCCGCTTGCTAATTGACCAATTATGTGAGTTACAGGTAGTTAAGTTCCTCATTGGAAGGCACCCAAACGCAATATGTTTTAGTAGGTACTCATAATTTTATTGATGATTACTTTTCCGAGAACTCTGAGTTTTAAGGCCCGGATCTAGATAAATTCAGAGGGAGAGAACCTAAATATTTGTCGCTTGCTTATATGTATTTTAAAATTAAATTACAAAATTTTGATTAATTTGGAATTAGAACTATAAACAATATTATTGGTTGCTTAATAATTTTGTTACGTATCTTATGGAACTACTTATTGTTACGCGAAGTATACTATGTATATTTCTCATATTCAAGTTAAAATAGCAATAAGAGTCATTTTTAGGTGCAACTTGTACCGATATTTAAACTACTTTTCTTATTTCTAGCATTTATTCGTGGCTTTAATTTACAGTAAACACATATATTTTTCATAAATATAATAATAAAATATCCTAGGCCGGCGCTTGAAAACGTTTGAATTGGAAATGTAAACCCAGACACTGAATCACGGGTCTTATAAATCACACGCGATAACTCGAAGGTCAAATAAGGTAGGTACCATAAAAAAAGAATCGACTTCACTGAGCTAATTCGTATACCAACATACCACTCAAAAAACTTGGCAAAAAACAGCTCAAACCCTGTGTTTAAATACAATATTTTTTCCAATACATTGTCATCCTGTGACGGTGGAAGACAACAGCCATCAACCTGCACCGGACCAACGTAATGGGCCCCATACTCAGATTTTTTTTGCTTTAGTATATGATTTTTGCCTCTTCAAATTGTCATAATATTCTGGGTTCCTATAAACTTCCTCATTTAGATGTGTATTTATCAGTTACCGTTGCCAAACCCACCGTTTTTGTGCTTGCAGACCATAAATTGGGTAACAAAATTTCAAATCACTTCCCATATTTATCCTCTGAATAACGGTAGTTCGACTCCTACACCAGGAAGTATATATTGTTATATGTTCCACACTGCCCTTTGTGCTTGGAAACAAAGGCGTAAATCTGTCAGTTGATGTCATAGAGTAAATAAATTTGAATCATAAATGTCAGTTATGGTCACTTCATAGTATCGAATATGAATACGTGGGGATTTCCCGGGGTTGAAGACCGCCACGCGGGGATCTAATATACTGAAACTCGCCATCTTACACCAACTAGCTAGAGTATGAGTGATTAGACGGTAAACGCAGAAGAGGGCTTCTAGTCAAGTTGATGTGTTCCGTCATCGTTTTAGTTATGATTTTATTGCATTGCGCAATTAAGAAACGATTACTAAAATTTACATTTTGTTAATGATTCTGTCAGTAAGTACTAGACGCTAAAAGTAGTTAAAGGAATGCTTTCAGTGTTGTAGTCTGTAAACATATACATCGGTCACGCCAGGGAGTTGAGGGTTTGTGCATAGAGAGCCCTTTCCGTAACTACTGAGCAGTTTATAATGGGAGTATACTTGGTGAAAGGTAAAAAACTATGAAAGGAAAATGTAATTTTATTACGTTTAAATACGAAACACTTTTTTTCTAGTGGATTTTAAATTTCTTCTGACATTTTTTAGTATTATATTAATTGTTATTATAAAAATTCACATTAATAATAAAATCAGATATAAGCTCACGTCTGTTTCCAAAAAAAAACAAGCAAAGACTGTAAATTTCCTCTTCATGCGGTTCTTACATACCATTTTTGTTTTATCTATTTTGTCGCGCACGCTCATCGATCTTGAGTGCGTAAAAGGCCTTTGTTAAATCTGTCACCAATTTCTCTAGAACGCTCTTTACTGACTTTTTCATCATGCACTTGTTTGTGCTATATATTTTTTGTCACTTTATTGTTACGAGCTAGTTAGTCAATCAACCATATTCAAGGAACACGAAAAACCCGATTTGAATTGTACTTATCATGACCCCCACATCCTGAAACCGGGCCCCAGGCTAAAATTATTAGCAGGCCCCGGTTAACTTTTCTAAAAGAATTTGATTCAAAGACAACACGAACAGTATAAGAACAATCTCGTTCACACGGCTTTTCGTGTCGAACTCGGTCGAAATTCCATATTTGAATTGACTTGATTGAATTGATTGAAACCTACAATGTTGGGCCCTGCTTTCTCCCGGGCCCCTAGGCTAGAGTCCTGTTAGCACCCTTCCCTCCTTGTGGGGGGCCATGGTACTTATACTTTATTACAAAACAAAACCACAAACAGCTATCACACTTGCATCGCACTCTCAGTTACGTCAGTTACGATCGCTCTTCAGTCTAGCAAAAAAGAGAGTCCCTGGGGCCGCGGCGACCTCCGAATATGTGCCGCAATCCCCACTCCTTAGCATCATGAAGTTTCCATCATCAAAAATTCCATTTTATAATTATATTTACAATTTATCGTGGAAATAATTCATACGCTTGGCACCATCTTTGACCGGGTCACGATGCCGTCTCTAAAATATAATTTCGAGAGTAGCATTTTTTTGACTCGCGCCGCCTCTTAAATACAATTTCATTTATAATTTAATTTTATCTCGAATTTCTAATTATTTCTGCACTCGGTCGACGTGCTTGTGAAGCTGCGTGATCATTCGAGTACTGTCTATAAAACATCGACGTGCTCCTGCCCATAAACACACATTATTCATCCTTTCCACATAGATAAACCAACTCATCATACTTTACTCAATCATACAATAACTTAGCTACATAATATTCGTAATAATAATGAATTCAAATCACATACAGGCGAAATCATGAGAAATTGCTAGTCGTTAGAATGATTTCCTATTTGCAGTAAAACCTGAAATATATAAGACAGAGGTTACATATAATGGTCTTAAGATAACCAGATCCTGAGACTTACCGAATATCCGCGTTCAGAGCAATTGACCACTCGTCATGAATATTAAATAAGGGATCAATTCGCTTCCCCGGACTGTATCTAAGATCTCGGCTTAATCGATTTTCAAATACACTTACAAATCTAACGTTCTTCTTACATTTATTGATGGCTTGATTCGATCCGGATAATTCTACCGCTTTTGGGGCTATAAGTTAATATCAAAAAGGAATTACAAATTAAAGTTGTGAAATTTCTATTATCGAGAGAATCGAAGAAAAAAAAAATTTTAAAGCGTTTTTGCAAATATTCAATACGATCACACAGGAATAAATAAATACAATGAAAAAATTTATTCCATTTAAATATTTATCTCAATTATAGACTAAAATAATCTAATCTAATCTTTCACCTTCTTAATTCAATTAACGTGCACAAATTACTCATTTCTTTGAACTGTCAATTTTATATTGAGTAATCAATGATTCTTCTCGATTAACACTTAATTATTTATGAGGGTCGACAAAATATCATGCAATGGTTATTACCATAGAATTAAAAAAAAAAAACTATTTCACATCTTTTGAAAAGAAAACTACTATTTATAGAATAACAGTGACAGGGATTTATGTATAAAACTTTTTTACTCGACTGAAGAGGGTAATGTGTTCGTCAACCTATGATGAATGTTGAATGTTCATCCAATGTTATAAATTATTCGTCTGTATGCGTATGTTTCTCTTTCACTCTCTCTTTCTTGTGCGTGCGTGTGTTGAGTTAGAGTGGATGAGTGTGTGCAAGGATGATTTAGTGTGGGTGGTTTTTTGTTTTATAGAAGAAGAAAATACTTACGTATCGTCAGGGCTTGTTGATATGTTGGACTCGTATTTCCCCATAACAACTAAAAAGCTCCTGTGTGCTGAATTGTTTTACTTTTGTTTTTACAATTGAAAAACAATTGAACACACAATTATTATCCTTATTTTATGCATGTACGCATTTTTTCATATACACAGGGAACCATGCACACGTATATTTAGGTATGTCTTCAACCATGTTATTATAACATTATAAAATTTAGCGATAGTGTGGAGTTCTGATAACAATGTGATAATATGGTTCCATCGGAAGTTTTGATGAAGGAACCAGAAGGTAGGTTTTAGAACTCCATAACAGAACAAGTTATGCTACCGTCTTTAGTCTTGTTGCAATTGTCTTGAGATGCACTCTTACCATGAATGGTTTTCAGGATCTAATGATGGAGCCGAAAAGTATGTGTGTATGTGTGATATAATAGGGCATTAAGCCTACTAATATTATAAATACAAAAAGTAGGATATTTGTTTGTTACTCAACCACGACGAAACAAATTAACTGATTCGGTAAAAAATATACAAATAGAACAAGCCCTCGAATACAACATAAAATAAAAACGTTTCATCCTGGAATGATTGAATGGATAAGATAGACCTTTTTCTTGAATATTAAATACAAGTAATATCTAAGTACTCCAATGAAAACATCTTTCAATTTCTTAACTCCGATCCATGTTACACAAAACTTCGAACATACTCGTACCAAAATTATAGCTCCAAAAAAACCTTAAAGGCGCTTGAAAAACACAATAATAATTTATTGAACCTGTTTTTTTCTCTACCCTACAGCCATGTTTGTAATTAAGTATAATATTTAAGTGTAGAGCGCTATTTTCTCAGTATAAGGGTGGTATCAAATACTCAGTTTTGAAATGTAACAAAAATGTTAACCATTTTCATTCATACAACAATAATTTGAGAAACAAAATTGTTTACAGACAATAAAATAACCGACTGCGTAAAAAATGAGTGACTGAAAAGAGAAAAACTAGCTTTTTTGAACAATGTGGAATGCACCAGGCAGTATTTTTTTCTTCGATACCTACTTAAGCAAATAATAAAATATTGTAACGTATATATATATATATATATTGAAAAGCACTCGAAAAGATCACACTGCTATTCAAACACATCGATCAAATACATAAACATCGAGAAATTGCGAGATAAAAAATAAATTTCACAAATTAAATTCATTTTGAAGGCGGTTTTTACTCAAAGAGAATTACGCGCTCGATAATTCGATTTTTGAGACGCATTTTGGCGACTATACAAAGAATGGCGCCGTCGCCAGAAATTTCCCAAGGTAAATTACAAATACAACACAATACATAAAGTTTATTTACCAATAAAAGATTACTCATTTATGTAGCAACAAACCTTGCATTAAAGATGTCAACAACATTTGCACAGCAACAAAAAACAATAGTACAATCATGTTACAATGACACAGAGACATAATATACACTAAAACATTTGTAATAAAATTTCAGTAATTGTAACAATTAGAGATTACTATGCGTAGGTGTGTGCATGCGTGTGAGGAAGTGTGTTAGTGTGTGTTTGAATTGAGATTAGAATTTTGAAATTCGACGATAGAATATTTGAGATACCTGGCATGGCGGTGGGGGATTTCTGAGGCCTATATAAGAAGGACAACGACGAGACGTAGGGGTTTAGAGTTAACTAAATAGTGAAGTGCGATCAACTGCAAACTATAAAGTGCGACAACAGCGTAATTCGTGATCTGTATGAACTGTGATTCAAATAGTTTGTGATTTTGTATCATAATAAAATAAAGTACAATTAAGTCGGTGTTCGAGTGCATCTCATATATCTATACCGATAGCCCGTAACAGTATTCTACCATATAAACAAGACTTAATTAAAAATTAAGAAACGTATTTTTGTTACTAAGGGAATAATTTTTCCTTTATCAAATGGCTGTTTCATACTTCAGTCTCCAATACTAACTAACGAACATATGTCTCTACTTACACCATGTTATCAGAGATAGCGCCAAGGGTTTGATTTGCATTTCTAGTCACATGAGTCCCTGCACCGAATTAGTTGTGGCCACTTACCCGAATATTAAGTGGCTCGATTTTACAAATTAATTTTGTAACTTATCTGTGGGTAAAATTGTTCCGAACGCCCTAAGTTCGAGCTTTTACTATAATACACTCCTAGATAACATAATAATCAGGATGAAGTGTGTAAAAAGTGAGCAAAACGTTAGCTCAATGGTATGTACATATACGTCATTATCATTGTTTTTTATTCATTCATTATCATTAGCAAACATTTTGGTAAATTACACGTGAAATGTAATTTAATTTTTTTTTTTAAAGTACGAATGTCACACATAAGTCATACAAAATTCTACTCACAGCAAACATTTCAAAACGTCAATTGGTGTATTTGTTTTGCGTGGTATATTTTTCTGTTCAAATATTTATCATAATATGATTACAATATGCGAACTAGAATTTTTTTTTAAAAGTTACTTCATTTTAATTTTTACCTTCGTGCAGTAGCACATTATAATCTTGTCTGTATTTTGATAACATGCAAGAATTAAAACTGAGTATTTATTTATTACAAATTTACTTGTGGACCGTAGTGAGCTGAATAACGTGCACTGTATACGTCTTTTTAGGCGAGCCCAGTTTAGACCTAGTCTGCCCTACCAAAATATGCCCGCCCACCCTGTAGAGTAGATGTTAATCTTTAAGTATTTTAAAATATTTATGAAAAATATTTTGGCCAGTACAGTGAAAATATTAGGTACTGCTATCAATATGCACGTGAATATTACTTTAAAAATAGGTTCCTTTTTTCATTTCCAATACAATAATTTTACCAAGCGAAAAATGCTATTCACTGAAATTTCACTCTAGCATTTGATCCCGATAACATAACGTGATCAAAGGATTTTTGCTTCCAAATACAAAATTACGTATAAACTGTTACGAGTATAATCGATTTATTTTGTGCAGTGAAGTAAGCACCATAACCCGAAGAATAATTTGATTTTTAGATAAGTTTGACCAAATCACCTGGACGGGACCTTTCCAGGGTTATCCAATCAACAAGCTAAATAGGATTTTCTTCGTAACGACTATTTACTTTGACATTAAAGCTGAGTGTATTTTTTTCCTCCGAAGATTAGTTAAATATTCAAATATAATTTCATTTAATTGACTTTAACGGCGTCATTAAAACGATTTAATTTTTGACATTAATTTGGCAGGAATTAAAAAAAGAAAATTATGGCAACTTGTAATATGCAAAGATAAATTATGATTTTGTATAGATTTTGGCCCTGATGTTGTTGCACGTGGTGACATACCATTTTTAGGTTTCCGTACCCACGATGTACCATCATCATCATCATCAGCCCGTGTCTCTCCACTGCAGGATATAGGCCTCTCCCAAGGCTCGCCACCACATACGGTCCTCCGCCTTTCGCATCCAACTGCCCCCGGTGCCTACTGCCTACGGTGTACTAACGAAAAACCTACTACTAAGGCTCCGCTGTCCGTACGTCCGTCCATCTGTCGCACGGCTGCACCGTCTGAATCGTAATAGGAAAAGACGCTTTAAATTTTTACAAAGTGTATTATTGTAGCCGCTATAACAGAAATAAAATAAATTAAAAAATTGTTGGTGATCCCCATACAAAAGACGTGATTTTTTCGACGGTTTCGGTTGAGAGATTATTGCTTACACTTCATGAAATATGAATTACTATAGCCGCTATAACAATAAATAATAAAAATATAATAAAGTAAAAAATAAAAGAGGGTCCCCATTCAAGCAACGTTTCTTTTAAAATACACGGTGGTATGGAACCCTTCGTGTGTCCGACTCGCACTTGGCTGATTTTTATTAAATTCGACACAAATAAAATTAATAATGAAATACTCATCAACCTCATTTTATTGAATACTTTTACACTTTTTTATTTCCATTCATCAGCCCTTTTTTATACTCCACTGCAGGGGCTTAGGCCTACCCCTAGGGTGAGGGGGCTTGGAGCTTAAATCCAGCACTCTGCTTCAGTACGGGTTGGCGGATTGTAGCGACTGCCATCTATCGATAGCAACCGGGACCGACTGCTTAACGCGCTCTCCGAGGCGCGGAGTCAGTGATAGTTATGTGCTTAAGTCCGAAAAACTCATTGGTACACGCTCGGATTGGAACTACGGCCGCCCAGCCTTATAATGGAACAGGTTCGCAGCGCTTGGGCTATCACGACTTTTTTTAATCTAAAATACTAATTATATTTTCCAAAGTAATCAATTTGTAATATTATTAGTTACTAATCTAAATCGTTATTGCAAATTACGTGGACTGTACTGTAATTAATGTACCTATGTCGCTCAGTTAAACTTGTGTAGTAATAATTATTTAAGGTCTTTAATGTATAAAAATTATAGGTTTTTCTATAAAAACAACTTGATTTAATTACATCTCTCAGTTAAATACTATACTTTCTGTTAAAACCGTACTTACACTTAATTGAAAGTTTCTGGAGTTGGCGCATAAACAATTTTTTTAAAGTAATTACAATATTTTAAAATAGAACTTTTATAATATAGAGTAAAGTTTGTTCCATTCAACTTCAATTTGTTTTTCATTATGGTGTAATTTAAAAAAATATCTGTCGATAACACGATGGATTCAATTCGTGTGAATCGTGATATGATTGTCTAAGATTTTAGGTGTAATTTAAGAGTTCAGCAATACTTTTCTGTCGAGCAAAGCTCCGTGTAAACGTAATGATGGTCAAACTGAAAACATTTTTAATAACTATATATCTGTAGAATACATAATAGAAGAAAATGATTAGTTCTTCAAGACCTTTAGATCGATAAAACTTATGACATGTGTCAGAACTCAAGAGCGGCATTCATTTTTTAAGATTTATTGTAAAGTTCTATACAGGCTGAAATTTTTATTACCATCTAAATTTTAATATTATGATCTTTAGTAAAACATGAATTTTTTCCTTTTAATGCCACTCAATACAAAAATATTGGTATATAGCGCCATAACAGTTGTCGATTTACCGTCGAGATGCGCAGGTAACTGATAATTGTGTCGATCAGCAGTCACCGGCGGAATACTTTTCTCCTCTACACCCGCCATTACACCTTTCTTATTCATATATAAATTAGTATCCACGCTGTATCGATAATTCTCTCGGGAAAAATATTTTTAATGTAAAAAATACGACCTAAAAAAAATTTTACTGACGATAAAAAAAATCACTTGTTATATAATATTTTGTTCCTTGAAGCACGTATATCAGGCAATAAAGATGTGTTGTACGGAAAGACTATTTTCGCTTGGGCTATAAACCGAGACCAATCGGGCAGGTAGCGACGGTTCCAATCAGCCCGCGTACGTTTCTTTGGGATAATTACATTGGCTTGATATCGTGCTTGCCAAATTGCCACCTTTATTTTTATTACTCATTGAATTACTCGATTCAACTATCTACTTGTGTAGTTTTCTCAGAGATTGGACGCAGGAGTATTTTTAAAATAACAAAAGTCAAATTATTCGATCCTTTTATTATTTTTGAATCGTAATAAGTAGTTAACCCATGATTTCAAATAAAATTACCACGTTTTTTTTTTTATTATAAAATATATAAGTATGTGTAGAAACAAGAGTAATCATATGAGAATAATACGTGCGACATCACACATAGCGTTATTTAGTCCCAAATTAAGCAAAGCATGTATTACGGGTACATAGACAACTGATATACATACTTAAATATTTTTGTAATATATACGTATATAGATATTTTACACCCAGATACGGAACAAATACACATGTTCAGGCACACAGTTATTTATCCCGTGCGAGCATCGAACCCGCGACTTTTGGTTCTGCAGTTAAGGCTTCTAACCACTCAGTCATTCGGTCAGACGTGGAGTGAATCCAAGAACGGAAACAGAAATCCACTAAGACTGCCCAGTCCAGTGTGAAATGGTAATCAAAAATGGTAGGCAGCAGGAATTGTAATCAGAATATATACTGGGATTTTATAAGGCAAGTAGCCGGGGACAGTAGTAAAGTGGTATAAAAATAAAAGGAGCCAAAGTACATCTGGGCATAGGCAGAACAAACCGCTAGTAAGTTATATGTATGTAAATGGTATATCAAACTTTTGAGTGGCTGTTGCTAAAAGGTGAGTGGAAGTTTAATGTTTCCTGTGGAAATTAATTAAACGAGAATTGAATTTGTGAACCATTCCTGTACCCGCATACTTCGTGGTATTGGCATCACAAGTATTAAAACGTTTACGTCGTAAATTAAATCTTAAAATATATAAAATTCAAACAACTCAATCTGATACTTGCAAAGGTTTTAATCATTCTTTTCTATTGTGTAATCGGTTTTGACGACTTGTCTGCTTTCTGGATTGAAGTAGTCTAATTTTTATTCATTTATTTTTAGAATTTTTAGAACTGCTTTCAATCAAACCGGCATTAAAAACGCTGAATAACTGTTCACAAACAAATCAATTTTGGTTGATTTTGTGTATCGATTTTATGTAATAAGGACAGTGTACTCATAAATGTGTAACCAAAAAAATAAAGTCGAATATCGTGTCGTTCTATACGTATTAATAAGTAACTTTTGAAAAATTACTTTAAATGTGTATATTCATTAATGTTGTTTTAAGACACATTTCGTTGAAATCATAGAAGTACGAATTGACTAAAAGCCCTTTTTTGCGTTTTCAGTCTAACCACTCATGATCTAGCTAGCTGGTGCAGGATGGCGACTTTGTTCGAGTTTTTGTCCGCCTGGTTCCCGCGCACAGCCCTTCATCCCCGCGAAATTGCGTTTGACATTTTCGATAATGTAAACTGACATTTCTGACTTTATTAGAACCAACGCTGCTATAAAATTTATTTACTCTGTGGTTGGAATAATGCAAATAATGTTGTTCTTTTTTAATATATCTGCCGAACTTTATTAACCTACTTAAGTTATCAGCACATTTTTACCCCACTGCAGGGGCTTAGGCCACCCCCAGGGAGAGGGGGGGGGGGGCTTGGAGCTTAAGTCCACCACGCTGCTCCACTGCCCTCTGAAGCACGGTGTCAGTGATATTGTGTACTTAAGTCAGAAAAACTCATTGGTACACGCCCGGATTCGAACCATGGCCCTATGGGGCCTTATAAATTTGAGACAGGTTCGTTGCGCTCTGGGCTATCACGACATAACCTACTTAAGTATATTTTAAAATTCTTAAAAAAATCACACTACAGATACGCTTATGTATATGCAGTAACTTATTCATTTTCCTGAAAAATTCCTAAGATTTTAGAAACGTTAATAACTACTTGACCAATTTGAAGTTATTGATTCTCGATAAAATTAAGCAACACATTTTATGTGCATTTTCCTTTCACTGATATTTTCCGTTTTCATACTATATATAGACTTATTATACTTTTTGTTCAATATCTATTAAAGCATATATTTAAAATCATTTAAATACTTTTATTATTAATGCAGTTATTGTTGCAATTTTTTTTGTTTGTCTCAAAAATTTTCTCTCAAATAAAAGTTCATTAGTTGTTTAAATTTTCCAGTATATAATTTAAAAAGAACCTATATTTCCTCTTTTTATTTTTATTTGAAGTGCAATAGTGTCAGAGATAAGAAGGAGAATCATCTATTTTCCTATATTTACTTATTATATTTACAGCATAATGGGCTGGTAAAAAACTTAAATTTTATGTGTCACAGTTTATTTAAATTTTTTTTATATTTCCCCCAAATGAGAGTTCAATTGTTTAGTGTCTTAAGTTAAATTTAATGTTTTGTGCTAACAAAAAAAGATGCAACTTGGCAAGTTTTATAGTTTATTATTGGTAGGTGTTAGACTAAATTATATAGTGACATAAAAAAATGGTGTGTGTCAAGTTACACTATTCAGTAACACAGAACAAAATTATGTTTTGAAGCAACTGAAGAACGTAGTGCATTTTTGTAGCTATGATTCAAAGACATTAAAGTTATATTAAGTGATTTTCTACTTTAACTGATAAAGCGATATCATGGAACACATTAAATCTTAAGAATTAAAATCAAATTTTTTATATATTTTATGGCCAATTCGTAGCGTTCTAAATTCAAAGCGTTTTTCTTCACTAAGTGGGTAAAATTTACTTTTGCTCACTGGTTTCATGAAACAAAGGCCTGTTTTCAAGCCAGTGGGATGAAAATGTCTTTGCTTGCCTGTCTATGTGTTTACTTATTCACGGATAAACGATTGCATAGAAAGAGTTTTAATTTTCTACTGAGGGAGCACTACCACGAAACTTTGCCCTCCCTAGAGAATGATCTTAGGTCGTGAATGTATTTTGAAGCCTTTATCTACACAAAGCTTGGTTGCAAACCACATATATCGTATGAACTTTCATCAAAGTGTATTACGTAGATTGTGTTACAACACCGTAAATCTTAACATCAAACAGCAGTTTCACTAAATTACGTCAAACCACAACGGCTTTATATATTTATTCATTATAAATGGTACTAGAATGTTTTCTTGTAATTAATTTCACGTTTTCAAGGTTTGTTTTCCCCTTTCGTTGTAAGACAAAACTTGTTTTTACAAAAAATTAAATTAAATCAGAGAAATATTACAGGTATATTTTTAATTGTGTTTAATTGAAAAATAAACAAATATATATATTTTTAGTGTTATGTTTGCTTAGTCACAAAATAGTATAAAATTTAATAAAATAAATATTTGTGGGATAGGTAATCAAGACCATCTTACAAAGGGATAAAATTAATTAGGTAGTCCTTTAATAAATACAACGTAAACTAGTAGATTTATTGCAGCCTCACTAAAGTTCTCATGATTCACGTTGTTCCGAGTAAAGGTTCATGTTTCACTTTTAATTTAGAGTAACTGTCAAACGTACAACGTGTTTGCCAAATGCAGTTATACGGTTTAAGGAAGATATTTGAATTTGTCAAGGAAACAACTGAAAGCTTTTTTTTTAATGTACGCTTTTAAAAGCATCCATACTAAAGTTTCGCCAGCTTTATTTGCAGTCACAAAGATATAAATACTTCTCGCTTTGTTTGGAAATTCCTGTCTAAATAAAATTATTTTGTTGTTTTATTAATAAGTATTAAAAGAAAGATATATACGTTCCATTTTTCTGAATGCGATATATTAATATTGATAATCGCATCGTTCGTATTGGATCTGTTACATAAAACGGTGGGTTGCTTGAGGAATCCAATAAAAGGTTCAATCAGTCATAGCGACATTCCTCGAACCATACTCCGATTTTTCATATCTGATCTAATTATTCTAATACAAACAACATTTATTGTTCATATGTAACATCTGTTTCAATATAGTTATTTTGACATTACTTGAGCTAATTTACTTAAAAGAATTCACGTCTGTCATTTAATAACATTAATAATAATAACGTATAAAACACGACAACGTCTAGGCCTCAAACTAAGCATCAGCTTGTGTTTTGGGCACCAAGCGAAGACGCCATATACATATAACAACCACCCGGACCAGTATCAATATTCATCATATAAATAATGACCCGACCTGAGATTCGAACCTGGGACCTCCCATTCAATGAAAAATATACAAATAATATCAAACGAAACTAGAGCCAATACACTTTTATTCACGTATATACGCATAAAGCACTCTATTGTTACGGAAAATTACAATAACTCAGCTTCATTGTTCGCGGAAATTAGTTCCAAGACATTTTCCTGGTAAAGTTCGTGTGTAGATCAATATACATGTATTACGCTCTTTCATCTTAGAATTTCTTAAAATATTCCCGTTTTGAGCTATAAATCGAATAACAAATTGAATATTGAGAGATCAATTGACAAAAAAATTGCTGAGAAGGCCAAGATGCACGACTTACATCAAAAACAAATGGTGTAAGCATAATATCGACTTCTAGAACGGGACCGGCGATAGTAGTGCGGCCATCGGAACTTATAACTTTACTGACCGCCACTGACAACGTGTTAAAAATAAAACAACAAATATTTTATTATCTATGGTTTTATCTTTTATTAGTCTGTGCTTTTCGAACATACATTCTATGGTAATGGCGTCCTAAAATATGTTTGATTGTAAGATTGTATTTCACAAAAGGTATTATTATAATTCCTAGTCCATGCAGTCTTGAGTTTCATTTTCATCAGTACAAACTGCACCCTTTTTTTATCTGGTTATGGGCCCAGAAAACGCTGATAACCTGGCCTGGTAAAGGTGCTGAATAGTTTGTATTGAGCTGCGGAGAAATCACGGCGGTAAAGTCGGATAAGCGGCGATTTGCGGTAAAGCAAAAATATGGAGACCATGGAAACCTCGATGTTGGTCGGCTCAAACGGTCAAACCAAACTAGAAGGTACGGGTAATTGGGGAATCTGGAAATTCAAAGTCAAAACAATTTTGAGAGCAGTGGATGTATTTGACGTCGTGGACGGCTCGTTACCGTGTCCTGATCAGAAGGAAGAAAACAAAAAAAGTATCCTGGATTGGAAAAAGAGGGATGCCAAAGGGCAAAGCATTATAGTCACTCGATTGGCCGAAAATATCATCAGCCAAGTTATTAGTTGTGAAACGGCGGCGGAAATATGGATAAAACTTCACACGATTTACGAACAAAAAGGTGAGCTGTCAATGCATTTGGCGCAACAGAAATTTTTCACTTTACAATTCAAGGAAACTGATACTGTAGCAGAATTCCTGGGACGTGTTGAGGAAGTGTTATCATGCTTAAAAACAACAGAAACAAAAATGATCACACGCTAATACAAGAAGGTATTATCTTAGAAAATAAGGAAAATCTTGATTCTTATGAAAGTGAAGAAGATTTAACATTAAATCAGACTACTAATAATAATGAAGTAGAAACAATAATACCAGATATAAACGCTGATAATATGATAGAAAATGAAACTGAAGAAGAAGATACTTCAGATAAAAGAATAACAGAAGTACCTGAAATAGAAGGTATACAACGACCTGTGAGAAATAAAAAAACGCCTGGATGGTTACAAGATTATGAAATGGACCTGTTGACAATTAGCGCTGAACCATTAACATATGAAGAAGCGATAAGTAGTGAACAGAAGGAAGAGTGGCAGGAAGCCATTAATAAAGAATTAAATAATCTAACACAAAATAACACTTGGACTGAGGTGACTGAAGTTCCTGGAGACACAAAACTTGTATCAAGTAAATGGATTTTTAAAGTTAAAGAGATGGATAACGGCAAACTCTACAAGGCGAGATTAGTTGCCAGAGGTTTCGAACAATCAGATATTGATCTAGAAGTATATTGTCCAGTGGCAAGACTATCGACATTTAGAACCTTTATGGCCGTAGCTAGGACAATGAAGAGTCTTGTGTATCAAATGGATGTAGAAGGTGCATTTTTACATGGTGACATTGATGAGACCGTCTATCTAAAGCTACCTACAGGTGAAATTTGTAAACTAAACAGATCCTTATATGGATTGAAAAAATCTCGAAGTATTGGAACCAAAAGTTTGATAATTTTATGCAGAGACAGAATTTCACTAGATCCAAAAATGATTATTGTTTATATTTTAAAAGGGAAAAAGACAATTACATGTACGTTCTAATATATGTTGATGATATCTTGTATTTTGGTACAAAAGAGACCGAGATTCAAAACTTTAAGCAGCAGTTGTGTAATACTTTCAAAATGAAAGACATGGGACTGGCTTCAAACTATTTGGGTATTTCTATTAAACAAACTAATGACAAAACTTTAATTAGTCAAGAACAATATCTATTAAAAGTTTTAAGTAGATTTGGAATGTCAAACTGTAAACCTATAAACACACCTATAGACCATAATTTCAATTTTAACTTGCTTAAGCGAGATCAACCTGAAAATCAGGAGGTTGAGAGGAAATGTAGACAGTTGATAGGTAGCCTGATGTATGCTGTATGTGGTACTAGACCAGATTTATGTGTATCTGTGTACTTTCTCAGTAGGTTTCAGCACTGTGCGAGTGAAATGCTGTACAAGGCCTTAAAAAGAGTGTTGCGATATGTCAAGGGCACGTCACATCTTGCTTTGGTGTATCATAGTGCAGAGATGGGTTTGCATGGTTATGTCGATGCAGACTGGGGAGGAGATTGTAACGATAGGAAATCTACAACCGGTTACTTATTCAAATTTAACAATTGTATTATTTCTTGGTGTTGTAAAAAACAACCCAATGTGTCACTATCATCCACAGAATCAGAATACATAGCCTTAAGTGTGGCTATATCTGAGGCATGTTCAATTAAGAATTTACTATGTGATTTCAGAATTGTCATTAATGAAGGGATTGAAATTTTTGAAGACAACCAATCTGTAATAAAGTTGGCTTATAATAATGAAAATAATAAAAGACTAAAGCATGTAGACATTCGTTATCACTTCATTATGGACAAAATAAAAAATGATGGTATTTCTTTAAGGTATGTTCAAACTGAATATAATGTTGCAGACATGTTGACGAAACCTTTAGGAAAAATATTATTTGAAAAATTTAGATGTCTAATTTTAAGTGAATAATATTTGTTCGGATTAATATTCCATTACTGTAAAACTTATATGTCTTTTAAGGTTCTCATGCACAGTTTAATGAAACTTGTATAACTGAAAGTTAAAAATACATTGTGTGAAAAGTGATTAAGTAGCGAGGTACATTTTAAGGAATAATTCAAAATTACGGTGAAGCTATTTTAATATCAGTTAATGGCTTCTGAGATTTTAATAAAGTATTTGTTGAGGGGGTGTGTTAAAAATAAAACAACAAATATTTTATTATCTATGGTTTTATCTTTTATTAGTCTGTGCTTTTCGAACATACATTCTATGGTAATGGCGTCCTAAAATATGTTTGATTGTAAGATTGTATTTCACAAAAGGTATTATTATAATTCCTAGTCCATGCAGTCTTGAGTTTCATTTTCATCAGTACAAACTGCACCCTTTTTTTATCTCAACGACAATATATCGGCCTATTAATCAGCTTTATTTAACAGAGCTGCTTTGTCACGAACGACGATGGAATGGGAACGTATGCGCATCAATCTCTCGACTTTACATTCTGATACCGTGACAATTTTTTTTCTTGGTTTTTTCATGAAATGTGAAATGGTTTTGCCGTAATAATTTTTCTTATTATGGAAAATGCATATATATCTGTTTATTGAAATAACTAACAACGTGCACAAAAAGAAACACAAAAGCAAAACGACATTGTTCACTATTTTATGCCAATTACAGATTTCAAAATAAGAAACAGAATCATCGTGCTTAGTACAATAAAAATACAACTAAACAATAAATATTTTATACAATACAAACACGACTGAATGTGATAAAACCAGAAACATTAATAACGATATTTTTACACCATGTCATTTGAAGTATTTTAATACTGGGGAAATAAAATTTTCATGCATTTTAATATTATTATGGGTAGGTACTAGACAACTGACAAGACATACATATTTAAATGACGCTTAAATTTTCATTTAAAACAGCATCCCTTCTTGATTTTGACTTCAGATTCAAGTTTTTAATACAAAATAGTCTGAAAATGGCAACTTACTGTCACGTTAGTGTGCCCTAAATCTGTTCTTATTGACTAACTGAGAGTATAAGTATTCAGAGACATATATGATGATACGTCATATACGTCTCATTTAATTTAGGTTACCTAACTTATGACCTAGCTTGAGCTATATTGTTTCTAGGCAACTGTCTTATATACCTGTCAAAATCCTGTTATTTCTTATTTACATCGCTATCTTGCTAGAAATACCGCAAATATTACAATCTTCTGTATTATATTCATCATGTGCTCCTTATGTGATTTTACCAATTATTCTGGAGTGTTATGGATGGTAGAATATTACTAGCACTACTGTTACTTACATTTCCTAATTTTATTGATTTCTTAATAATATAAATTGTAAATAACTAAGTTCCATCGTAAAATACAAATTGTCAAAATATGCCAATTGTCATAATAATGTTATACTTTCTTTTCTTCGTGGCTTTCAAATGAGTTTTTCTTTTTACTAGCCACGAATATTTCCTTAGGGAAAATATTGGAGATTTTTGGATTGTGCTTCTGGCATGATGTTGAATGTAGAATGTCAGGAGAGGGCTTTTTTAAAATAGGAAAGAAAATTGAAAAATGACGTGAAGGAACACAGAAAAAAAGTAGAGAGGTTTCTGATGGAGAAAAAAATCGAAGTTGAATTTTCAATGACGAATTATAAGAAATTATGTTGAGCTGATTTGGAAGAGAGCTCTGATGAGACGACAGAAGTAATAAGGTTTGCTGTCGGTCTGCTGGTCTGCTGAATTATTAATTAGAACGGACACTCTTCTAGGTCGACCTGCCGTTGTTCCTTGGTCACGGAAAGTAGCTGACCGAGCTGAAGGCTCTGTATTCTGTGATTCTATGAAGATACTTGGCTGGTCGTTATTGTCGGCCACATCTTCTGCCACATCTTCTGACTGGTCGGCTCCCAGCCTGTCATCCGGTCTCCCAACTACGATATAGTGTGGTAACGCTAACAGGAGCTATATCACGAACTGTAAGTGCTGTCACAATTAAACTACTGCTGACTCTGTGATTCGAACTGTTTGGGAATAATTAACTGGGAACCTGTTAATCTAAAGACTCTCAAGTTTGTTATGCTTAATCTTGTACTCCTACCAGCTTGTACTGAATCTTGTAAACCTTATATTAGTTACCTTAATCTATTCTATATTTTTTCTTACTAATAATAATAGCCTGTTGTACATAGTTAATAAATAACTTTACGAACCCACTTTTTCTTTTAACTGTCCACCACTCACCCTGAGAGAGAGTTTCGTGACATTACCAATGCCACTTTTTAACCTAACGTCTTCCAAAAGGCTACCTTCGTAGTGATAGGGTTTCGTTCGTATCGTACGTACCTTTGGTTGTCATATTATCTTTCTTGATTTGATTTGATTTGATTTATTATCTTAAAAGTATTTTGTCACACACGCGTTTGGATTTCATTAAAATAATCCGTCTCCATTTCTAAAGAAGAAAACTTCAACAAGTTGAAGTACCATGACTAAATTATTGTAGTTATGTACCATGAGCCAATGCCCAAGGCACATTCATACTATATTTTCGATGGAGATCAAAAATTGGTAGGTAGTATTATTAGTCGGTACGAAAAGACTCATTTTGTAACTGTAGTCTCCTAGTCTATAAGTAACAAACCAAATGTTCTTTTAACAAATAGGTCGAATAAATTTCGCAAAATCTAAAGAACTGCAAACCGTCTGAATTATGGAGTCAGTCCTGTGTACGTTTCGATATTGTTTTGACACTGGAATAATTGTAAAATGGTGGATGGGTGCATGTAATTAAAAGGTGCTATGGCAGGACATAAGGATTTTTGTTTTTTTTTTTTTGTACAAGAAATTGTATGTAATGTTTGTAATTTTTATTGTTACATGTTAGAAGATGGGTAAACCTATAAATAAGACGCAATCCCTTGGTAATTTTTTTTAATTCTCTTAAATATGCCATTTTTCGATATATGTATATATAAAAAAAAACATTATTAGAAAAGACGTTATACTGACTATTCAAACTCTTATTATAAAAACGATAAATTTCATTCATTGCGTGATATATAAGAATTTAAAAGAAATATCTAATACACTTTTATGAAAAAAATTTTACTGTACATAGGTAGCACTACTATTTATTTATTTATTTAATAAATTCACAAAATAGACTACAATCAATACAGCACCAACACAACTTAAAACAATTTACTTTAATCTAGATTTGCAATCAGATATGTGAACATAACACTATACTAGAACAAACTGTGGTTTATATTCTAGTATCAGTTGATCAGAGGCTTGATAACAGGGGTGAATATATTGATCCCTAATAAGGGGGATTTTCAAAGTAGACATTCGTTCGCCTCTTAAGAGCATGGCTTAAAAGATAGCCACGTTGAAGTTTTAGCAGGAGCAATTTAAATCACGAAAAGTATTCAAGCCCATGGGAGTAATTGCCGGCTTCATTTAACAGCTTTTATAATAATTGGATGGAAATCGTGAACAAAAGTAGAAATTAAATGCAGATTCGTCTCATTAAATGTAAGCGAGCCTGCGGCGGCCGCGCCTATTGTCTCCGGCAAACCGCTAAGTAAATTTATGAACCGCAAAAAATCATTTTTAAGTAATAAAATGGTTTCGCCTTTTTCAACATTTCCACGTCTTTAAAGATTTTCTGTGCGGCTTAAGTTTAACTCAGACTAATAACATGAGATATTTCAGTGATGTTTAAACTCGTCCATAAAACAGAGTCACTGGTGATTATGATGCATTCCCTAGAAAGCGTACAATAAAGCTTTAATATTGACTGACCGATTAGCCGAGTGGTTAGAGATCCTAACCGCGGCGCCAACAGTCGCGGGTTCAATTCCCGCTCAAGACAAATATTTGTGTGCATGAACATGATTTGCTCTGTGTCTGGGTGTAAAAACATCTATAAATGTATATATTATAAAGCATATTTATGTATGTACAAGTATATCAGTTATCTAATACCCCATAGCACAAGCATAATACTTGCTTACTTTAGGATTATGTGACGCTGTGTGGAACGTCCCAGGTGTTATTATTGTAATTAACCAATTGATTCCTTTAAATTCTCGTCCGTGAACAAACTAATTAATTGTGAACAATTTTCTTGATTAATTTTTAATTTAGAGTATATTTGATTAATAAAGTTATGATAGTTTTGTATTAATAAAAGTATTTATGAAAATTTTCTTTGTTTGCAAAATAAGCATTCCAATAGTTTATTAAAAAAGTTTTAAGTTTAGTGAGTAATTGTTTATATTTTGGTAAGTTATTTAGAACAGTAAATTATGCAAAATATTTAAACACGTTGACGTAAAATTCCTTGGATTTTTAAAATATTTTATCATGGCCCTTAGATAATACTTAACACAAGAGAACATGTAACGTACCTACTTTCAGCACGATAGCTGCCCTTGGATGCAAAAATATCCAAACGCGGGAAAGGCAAAAGTAGCTGATGAAGAGCCCGGAGATGTCCCAGGTATTATTAAATGAATAGGCTCGTCTATGGCATTGAACCAATTATGTTCATAGACGTACTCCGATGTCGAATTATTCAAGTGGCCGTTACTATAAGAAGCTCTTTAACTAAGAACGTCATTAAAATTCAATTAAGATAAAAAAACGCAGACTTGTGTACGAAATAAATGAGGCACAAATGGAATAAGGCCTATTTAATTACAATACATAAGACATTCCACACAGCGCAATCTAGTTTCAAAATAAGCAAGTATTATGCTTGTATTATAGGTACTAAACAACTGTTAATTAAACATTCTTCGTAATATATACTTGTATAGATATTTTACATCCAGACACGGAACAAATAGGCAGTCCATGCACATAAATATTTGTCGCTATGGGCATGGTCAGGTGAATATAAAAGATATTCCATTATTCAAAACATCGAACTCTAGACTTGTGCAGCGAGATCTTTTGTCATTGAAAATGACTATCATATCCATTTCACGGGAGACGCATTTTTAGCCATAACTCCGAGGGTATGGGGTCTAGCCAAGATTTTAAGGTTTTAAAAAATTAAGAATTTAGTTGTGCATTGTATGACATCAAAATTTTGGAAATCGGTTAAGTAGTTTTTGAAAAAAATTGGAAAATGTAAAAAAATCGGGATTTTTTCGGTTTTTTTTTTACTAAATCCACAATATTTCAAGAACGGGGACCGATATCGAAAATCAAAAAAAATGGCATCTCGGCCATTAACGTAGCTACGATTTGAGACCAAGTTTTTGGAAATCGGTTGGTAATTGTAAGAGAAATTATTTCCGAAAGATGAGATTTTTTGGTCGATCGCTTGTGTTTGTGGATATAAGTTACTATATTTCAGAGGGTATTCGTCGGATCGCTTCAAAGTGTTATACCAAAGGTTAGAAGGCGTCGGTAGCTACAGTTTAAGACCAAAATTTTGAAAATCGGTTGGAAATCGAACAAGAAATTTGACATCATATGTTACATTTTATGGACGTTCGGGAACTTGTTAACATTACGGTCATCGCCTTTCGGCCTGTAATCGTTCGAATGCTTAATTATCGAGTTCAGAACGTTTAAGGATATCAGAGGCTGCAGTTTAAAACCTAAATGTTTCAAATATGTTGAACTAGCGACCCGCCCCGGCTTCGCACGGGTAGCAGAGAATTTTTTCCTTGATTTATTTCTGAGTTTAAAGAGTTGAATAGAATAGTGCCACGTTTTCGTGGCAATCTATACTAATATTATAAAGCTGAAGAGTTTGTCTGTTTGTCTGCTTGTCTGTTTGTGTGCTTGTCTGTTTGTCTGTTTGTCTGTTTGTCTGTTTGTCTGTTTGTCTGTTTGTCTGTTTGTCTGTTTGTCTGTTTGTCTGTTTGTCTGTTTGTCTGTTTGTCTGTTTGTCTGTTTGTCTGTTTGTCTGTTTGTCTGTTTGTCTGTTTGTCTGTTTGTCTGTTTGTCTGTTTGTCTGTTTGTATGTTTGTCTGTTTGCATGTTTGCCTGTTTGTCTGTTTGTCTGTTTGTCTGTTTGTATGTTTGTCTGTTTGCCTGTTTGTCTGTTTGTCTGTTTGTCTGTTCGTCTGTTCGTCTGTTTGTCTGTTTGTCTGTTTGTCTGTTTGTCTGTTTGTCTGTTTGTCTGTTTATCTATTTGTCTGTTTGTCTGTTTGTTTGTTTGTTTGTTTGTTTGTTTAATTGTTTGTTTAATTGTTTGTTTGTTTGTTTGTTTGTTTGTTTGTTTGTTTGTTTGTTTGTTTGATTGTTTGTTTGTTTGTTTGATTGTTTCTTTGTTTGTTTGTTTGATTGTTTCTTTGTTTGTTTGTTTGTTTGTATGTATGTTTGTTTGTTTGTTTGTTTGTTTGTTTGAACGCGCAAATCTCATTAACTACTGGGTCGAATTAAAAAATTCTTTTTGTGTTGGATAGTCTATTTATTGAGGAAGGCTATAGGCTATATGTATAAAATAATACTATCTGTCTGTCTGTCTGTCTGTCTGAGCAAATCTCCAAAACAGCTAAATCGATTTTGATGAAACTTCACAGATGTGGATAGAAAGTGGTCAAAAATGACATACACTGCTTTTTGTATGTCTGTATGTACGTCCATTTGTCTATTCCAGCTAATCTCTAAAACGGCTAAATCGATTTTAATGAAATTTCACGGGTATGAAAAGGAGGTAGTCAAAAGTGACATACGCTACTTTTTGTTCGTCTGTCTGTCTGTACGTCTATGTGTCTATTCGAGCTAATCCCCAAAACGGCTGAATAGATTTTAATGAAACTTTGCAGACGTGAAAGAAGGTTGTCAAGAGTGACATCAGTTACTTTTTGTGGCTGTCTGTCGTTTGTCCTCACTGATCTATCAGCGTAGATAAAGCCGAAACTACTAAATCTAGGAAGCCGAAATTTGGAACAGTGGTTTATTTTATAACGTGAGTATAAATTTAAAAAAAAAGGAATATTTTGAAATTTCAAATTGAAGGAGGGAGGGATGGAGGGGCTTCGTATGAGAGTCTTTGTTCTTTAAAGTTAGAAACATAAAAATTTTAACATAAATAAATAATGACGTCTTTCAGGGTTTTTGGATATCAAGGGTGGAAAACGGGATGTGAAAAGTATGGGAGTATCGATTTCCTTAAAGGAGTGGGGAGAATGAAGATTGAAAGTTTGAATGGGTGTCCCCAATATTATTTTTAGCAAAAAGTACCTGCGTATTAACCATTTCGAATGTTAATACTACCTAAAACAGGAATGTGTAATCTACGCAAGCGAAGCTGCGGGCGGTCGCTAGTAAAATAATATAATCTGTGAAAATCGGGTTTGGGTAGGTTCATTTTCAATGAAACCGATGGTTGCGGGGACTGCAAGATCTGTGGATTTTTTTTTTTGGTAAAACAAAATAAAACGAACCGTCACGCAATGATTTGATAAAACATTACTTTTTAATAATTTTTAAAATTTCTTTTGTCACAGTCGCCGTAGGGTGTTATGACCGAGAATCATTAATTGAAATTCTCCAACGACTCACTGAATATGTGGAAGCATTAATCTTTAGTGTATGTCGAATCGTGAAATCCTGAATTTAATTGATTGTTCGTAATTTATACTTTTTAAGCAAATTATCACTCGAATTTCCGTTTTGTTCCATTTTTCTATACATATTCGACAACGTATAAACAAATACCTCTTTGTTTTATATAAAACGGTTTCAGTTTTTTTTTTTTTTTTTAATCTGATCTATTATTTACAAGCTGCTAGTGTATTCTCATTCTAACTTGATAAAAAACAACAACAACCAATACTCACTGGATTTTTAAAATTTTCTTGTTTTTTCTTGTATTGATTTATAATTTACACTATGAGGTAACCTAAACTCGCCCTGTAATTTCTGAATCGTACTTCAAATCACTTTGAAGGCTTAATGTGTTACAAACGAGGAGAAATAAAATACATTAGGTCGGAGAGGGATTTTCTTCTAATTTTTTAAGCAGATTAAACACACGGGCATTAGAAGGAAGTTATTTGCTTATTTAAGCTCATTTAAAATAAAAAAAAACAAATATTTTACGATCGGTGTGACGGTGTTTACGCAACTGGTGAAGTTTGGAATTTTTCTCGACACGCGACACACAAAGTGGCAAGATTTTGTGCCACGACGGGGGATTCATTCTACAAGCGACAGGCTGTCGGAGTGGGTAGTTATGCAGATAAAATTAAAGCGTCACTTATTTAAGCGATACATTGCAAAGAATAGTCATAAAAAAAAGGCCGGAATAGCATTGTAAAGAAAAAGAGAAATATTTTCGATTTTATTTAATTTTCCATATTAAACCATACTATATTGCACAGGCATCGCTATATAAAAGAAACGTGTAGTAAAATAACATTATTAGTAACCTTAAATGTGTACCTATACGTCATTTTGGTGTACGCTAACAGCCCGTTTCAATAAAATCCCATGTGTTGCCATAAAAGTTGATTACGCCCTGACCTCGCGACCCAACTGACGACAGATCGATCGAGATAATCTTGATGTCTCGACTTTAGCACATTTTTCGTCTAATCCTTACATACACACAAGAAACTAGTTAACCATTGCTGCTTCGCTTGAAGTTATTCTTTCCCGTTGTACTAATTTCTAGAACCTACAAAATAAGATGTGTTAACGAGAAGCAATCACTTTGAATATAAACAGAGGATTGTCACGGGAACATCGCTTATCGTCCCTTTGTCATCAGTAATTTTATGCCAGAAAGTTCTGTAAAAACAATTGACAACTTATTTGATTTTATTAGTTTAATAAAGTTTAAGAGTTTAATAAAGAGCGAACTGTCGAACGTAAAAACTAGTACGCTTGTCAAGTCGTTGAAATGCGTCAATGATATTTGAATTGATGGTTTAGAAACAAAATATATAGAAGAATAATAAGTAATTATTTATTAAACGTCGGAATAAGTGTGGATTTTAGCTTCATTCTGTAATTGTGTTTAGCAGAATAAATGCATAAAGACCGTACCGCTAGTTTTGCAGAGCGTAAATGTCAACAATGACCAAGCGGTAACAGTATCCTTAATTTAACCTGAGCTCATGGAGATTTAACAAAATAGTAATATGTTGCATTGTTTGCTAGTGGTGTAAAAGATAATATGGCAAGCTGTTGATATCTGTGCCATCTGTACAGATGTTTCGAGAGTCTATTAAAGACACGTTCCATAATATTTTTAACCCCCGACATAAAAAGAGTGGTATTATAAGTTTGAGGTGTATCTGTCCGTGGCATCATAGCTCCCCAACAGATGAACCTATTTGGATGCGGATTTTTTTATATGAAAGCTGAATTAGTCAGAAGTGTTTTTAGCTATGTTTGATGAAAATCAGTCCAAGATGGCCGCCGCCACAAAATGGCGGATATCATATTTTTTGTTACTTCATTAATATAGGTATCAAATGAAACGGTTTGACTAGTAAAATATTATACACTATGACAAATTTCAAATCCAAGATGGCCACTACCACAAAATGGCGACATTTCTTTCACTACTCCATCAATATGGGTATCAAATGAAAGGGCTTGACTAGTAGAATACCATACACTATGACAAATTTCAAATCCAAGATGGCCGCCACCACAAAATGGCGAAATACATTTTTTTTTCACTACTCCATCAATATGGGTATTAGATGAAAGGACTTGACTAGTAGAATAATGTACACTATATTGAAAGAGAATGAGGAATACCTACTAACTAACGGAATGAAAACTGAAAACTTGAAAATGGTTTTTTTGTCTGATCAAGTATGAATTAGTTAAACTAAATAACTTAATTTAAAAATTTTTAAATAAAAATTAAATTAGTAAATTAAAAAACCCCCGACAACAAAAAAAAAATTTCCTTTAAAAAGTTTGAAATACTACAAGTTTGTTCATTGTCCAATGATTTTTGATCGTTAAAGGCGTCTGGGATCATTGGACAATGAACTAACTCAAAAATCAAAATCAGAAAGTTTTTATTCAATATAAGATGTTTACACACACTTATTGAACGTCAAAATGAATTGATTAGGTGATTAGGTACCGGTTCCAAAACTAGAAAGAGAAGAACCGGCAAGAAACTCCTCCCTGTTTATTTTATTTAAATATATGTTTTTCTTAGTTAGTTAATTTTTTTTTTTAAATATGCTTACAACTATTACAATGATGTCCATGCGTACTTGTCATTTAAATACTCACTAATACAATAGTAAGCTTTTTTCACGAGTTGGACTTTAACTTGCTTTGTAAATTGATTTGCATTTAAGTTCAACATTTCTTAAGGAATTTTACTATAAAAACGAATACAATTTCCCATGAAAGAATTATTAACCTTTGAGAGTCTGAACCTGGGAATCGATAACATATGCTTATGTCTTGTATTTAAGTTGTGGCTACCACCCACCTTAGAGAAAGCATTTAAGTTTTTATGTACATAAATTATATTTTCATAAATGTACTGACAAGGGACTGTCAAAATGTTGCTTTCCTAAAGTGAGCCTTCACACTATCTCTTGATTTTAATTTATGTACACCTCGAATAGCCCTTTTCTGCGGAACAAATATTGTTTGAATGTCAACGGCGGCAGCGCAACTTGTATAATTTCACACTTATTAAAGGTAAGTTTTTTTTTGTGTCGGGGGTTTTTTTTATGAAAATTTTAAATCGTATCAATATTACGACATTAACAATATTACAACACTATAGTTGTAAATGCTATTATGCACGATTTCAATTTAAGTAAGCTATAATTTATTCTAATTGATGACACATTTGACCACATCGCTTATGGTTTGATGAAGTAATTGACTATGGTCGTCTAATTGTGTGCAAAGTGACGTGTCAGCACCTCAGGCTGCTGGGCCAATGCTAATGCGCGTAATTTAGTGTTTAAACTGTCTTTAAATCAATCGGCACGAAATCTTCTTCTAGTTTATATATTTGCACTAGTTTTTTCTGCGGATTAGTTCGCATGAAAATACATAATGCTTTGCCATTCACTTCCTGAATTCATTGACTTCGTCAATTCTCTCTTTTTCAACTTAGACGTTCACTTCTGTTTTATCTTGTAGTCTGAAACAAGTTTCACAAAAATCTCCAGGATACCTGAATAATCTAAGATAATAGTCTAATAGTCTGACTGACCCAATGGATGAGTGGTTAGAGATTCTAACTGTAAAATCAAAGGTCTCGGGTTTGATTCCTGCCCGGAATAAATATTTGTGTGCATGAACAATGAATATTCTGTGCCTGGGTGCAAATATCTATATATGTATTTTTTCGTTTCTTTCAAGTTTCGTAACCGGAAAGAAAAATTTTATATTCAACTTCGTATAGATAAACATAGGACCTAAATCTTGGCTGTACCTGTACTTAGATTATTCTGACAAAAAACAAGATTTAGGTTTGATTTTTATATGATTTTAATGCTAATGAGAATCAACAAAATATTTATACTATATCTGCACTAAATTCGTCAAATTTTCAAATGTATGTTATAATTTTAATTTACCTCTGTCTGCAAAAACATATGCAGTCTTCCTTCTGTTCGGGGGTAACAAACGTGACGCATATATTATTTTTTATTTCCCTAATATAATTTCTAGCGTTACCTCAACACAAGGGAAAGAAAAACGGTGCCACGTTCTACCTCAAATGAGTGGCAATTCTTCCTTATGAATGCGATTTATTTTCTTTTGTATGAAAATTTCCTTTCTCGAAATTACCAGAGCGGTGTAAAGAACTTATATACGACTTAGAAAGAGATGTAACAATTACCGATGTTACAGTGTAATATAAAAACGTTATTACTTAAACGTTATAAAAACATTATACCTTAACTATTTCTACAAATGGAATATCGTTAAAATGTTTTTTACGATTCTATTGAAAATATTAAACTTCCGTTTTTATTTTGATACGAAATCCGCCCGATAGAATCTACAAAGTTGTTGACTGCAATCTCTGTATGCTTTAGAAATTCTATCGTTTGAATTTATATTATGAAATTCAAGTAAACCTACATATTAAAGGCAAGCTTTTTCTTAGTAAAAACACTCTCTAGGGTGAAACAGAATCGGAAAAAACTAAATGTTACATTTGATTGCACAAAAACGACCTTGGATTAAGGAATTTAAGGAACTTTCACGGATTAGTGCATAAGAGCAGTGACATTCAAACGATTTTAATTGCGAATTGCGATCGCGAGATCTTCCCGCATGTGACGGCAATTAATTATGCGCGAATGTGTTCGAGCTGATTCACACACATTAATGTAATCTTTAATTAGATGGGTACCCATACAGGATGTAAATGCAAATTAATTTAACTATATTAATCCCATATATATTGCCAAAACAATGTAGATTAGTGCTATATTAATTAATAGCTTTTCATGGCCCATGCATTTAAGATTTGAGTTTGAATCTGAATGAAAATGAAAGAATAATTATGTATTAAACAGTTCATATTGTGACATCTATAGAAGTATGTCGACGTGTCATCGAATATACTCGAAAAGTTTGCACAGTCATTCATAAAAACATAAACATGGAAATAAAATATAAATTCCAGGAATTTATAAAATAAATTAGAAGGTGATTATTCGAAAAATCAAAGCATATTTTAACTAGGCGCCAGCGCTAGATATATTCCACGCTCGTGAGAAATTCCCACGCTACAATAGCTTCAAGTAATTATTAAATAAAATATTTGAAAAATGAGACGCCTTTTTTGGCTACTGATAAAGGTAACGCCAGGCACCAGAACGTTCTCACGCTATAATAGGGATGTAATTATTAAATAAAATATTCCAGAAATGGAATATTCGGGATGCGTGATTGGTGGAGAGAATTCTGAAGGTATAAAAGGCGACGACGCTCATCGGACGAGACAGTTTACGAATAAGTCCAGTGCGACTAACTGCGAAGTAAAAAGTAAGATAACGGTATAATTTGTATTCGGTGTTAATTGTTCTTAAATCAGTTTGTGAGTTTGTTCTATAATAAAATAAAGTTTCGTGAAATCAGTGTTTTAGTGCATCTATAATATCCGGAATAGTAGCCCGTAACAATATACAGTGTAGGTTTTGTTTAGTTAGTTTTTAATTTGAAAAGTCCACACTAGTACAGTTATATTTTTGCACTAATCTGATAATAATAAAAGTTTAAAACATACAAAGTCTTCACTTTCAGATTTATCAAGTGTATCTATTGATATTTAATAATACTAACTTAAAGAAACGCTCAGATATGCAGCTTACACTATAAAAAGGATTTGTGTCCTTGAGATGTGGAGACCTCAAAATTAATATACATATGTCAGCGGTTTTCAGAGTTTTATGATTTCTGACATTCTGCTGTAGAAACATGCTGCTAGTGTAGATACATCGTGCTCCAGAAATGAGTTGTACGTGTAATTTATAAATTGAAACCTAAAGTTCTCATAGAGACATGTTTAAGGAAGTTAACATGAAGATATTGCCGTCCCAATATACCAAGTGTGGTTTTAACCTTTCTGTCAGGTTTTTGCGGCTAAAGAAGATAAATAAGAAGAAATTGATTCCACGAAAGAAAAAAATGTTTCTGAATAAAATAAAAGAGTCCATGTTTTCAAGATAAATGTGACAACGAGTAATAGTGGGACAAAGACGGTGGGACCACGAGTCATAAATCGCATAAGTACCAAACGGATTAGCAATTTGCGAGAATATTATCTACTTTGTGCTCCATACAAGCAAAAAAAGCAATGTATTTTTTTAAGATAATAATATTTAAATATGAAAAAAGATAGGTTATTGAATTGTGCCCATGTCTGATGTAGCTTATTAGCATGGCTAAACTTTTATCAAATCATCACATACAAGACAGTGATTGTTCTGTTCTAACCGACTTCAAAAAAGGAGAAGGATTCTCAATTCGACCGTATATATATTATTTTTTAATGTGTATTCGCGGATAACTTCTCCGTTTATAAACCGATTTTGATGATTTATTTTTTGTTACAAAGGTGCTGTCTCAAGGGTAGTACCATGATAAGGAAACCAGGATCTGATGATGGTGTCGGAGAGAAATTGAGGAGAACCTTCAAAAAGCGTAGTTGCCACTAGTGCATTTGTAATTTTTTTTAGTTATTTTTAGCGCTGTCTCATTTGGGTAGCGTGTTTACAAGCCCATTCATACGAAATACAAATAACGTACCTTAACTTATAACAAAAAATTTAGAAGTAAAATAAAATTTTACAAATAAAATTAAAACTGCCTTCAAAAACATAGACTAAAAAGTTAAAAATAATATTGTGCCTTTAAAAAAAGAGCATTAATGGGGGCGTTTACTTTAGGAAGTCGGTGCCAAGTCAGATACTTTAAAAGGGAACTCATCAGGTATATCAATTATGACATTGATATTTTCTTAACTATGACGAGTATGCACCGACTTCATAAACTATATGCCCCCAATAATGCACTTTTTTAACTCCCGACGCTAAAAGAGAGGTGTTATAAGTTTGACGTGTGTGTATCTGTGTATCTGTCCGTGGCATCGTAGCTCCCAAACGAATGAACCGATTTGAATGCGGATTTTTATATATGAAAGATGAATTTTCCGGGAGTGTTCTTAGCTATGTTTGATGAAAATCAGTTCAAGATGGCCGCCGCCACAAAATGGCGGATATCATATTTTTCCACTACTCCATCAATATTTATTGAAATGAAAGGGTTTGACTAGTAAAATACTATACATTACGACAAATTTCAAATCTAAGATGGCCGCCACCACAAAATGGCAAATTACATCTTTTTTTTACTACTCTATCAATATGGGTATCAAAGGAAAGGACTTGCCTAGTAGAATACTATACACAATGACAAATTTTAAATCCAAGATAGCCGCCACCACAAAATGGCGAATCAAATTTTTTTTCACAAATCCCTCAATATGGGTAGCAAGTGAAAGGGCTTGACTAGTAGAATAATGTACACTATATTGAAAGGAAATGAGGATATTAACTAACATATAACATTAACTAACGAAGTGAAAACTAAAAACTAGAAAATTGTTTTTTTGTCTGATCATATATGAATTACTTTAACTAAATAACTAAATTTAAAAATTTTGAAATAAAAATTAAATTAAAGATTTAAAAAACCCCCGACGCAAAAAAAAATATAAAAAAAACACAAAAAAGCTTACTTTTAAAAAGTGTGAAATAATATTGTTTATTGTCTAATGATTTTTGATCTTTAAAGGTATCTGGGAGCGCTAAGTAAACTTAAAGTACCTAATAAATTAGCGTCTTTAAGGATCAAAAATGATTGAAAATTAACAAACTAGTATTATTTTACACTTTTTAAAGGTTAGTTGTTTTTTTTGTGTCGGGGGTTTTTTAGATTTTTAATTTATTTTTTTATGGAAAAATATTATTTTTCGATTTTTAGAGTATGTTTTTGAAGGCAGTTTTAATTTTGTACTTTGTAATTATTAGCCTTCGTCGTTATTGTCGTGATAGCTGAGTGGTAACGAGCCCGCTTCTTGTTTAGAAGGCCGCAGTTCGAATCCCAGGGTATGTACCACTGAGTTTCTTCTAACTTACGTACATAACTATTACTGACTCCGTGCCTCGGAGAGCATGTTAAGGCGTCGTTCCCGGTTTCCATCAATAGATGGCAGTCGTTACATTACACCAACCTATACTGGAGCAGTGTGGTGGTTTAAGCTCCAAGCGCCCGTTATCCAGAGAGGAGGTATAAGCCCCTGCAGTGGGGCATTAATGGGCTGATGGTATGGTATGGTAATAAGGAGGCGACGAGGAGGTCCAATTTTACGGGAAATGGTAAGATTTTAAGACAACTTATGTGAACAAAACCCTTAGTGCATTTGTAGACGTCAATTGACCGTGGTACGCGGTCAGACTCGATATACCTAATGGCCGAATTTCAGTTCTCTTGTTTACATGACACCTCGTGCGCCTCTACCGAACGCGTTAATTGCCAATATAAATTCATTAAGTGTGGCGTATCCATTTTCGTTATATTTAAAACCTGTTTCCAATTATGTTAAAACGATTTTAACAGTCAAAAAAATTATATTGAAACAATGTATTTAAGTAAACGGAGTATTCACATTTCAAAGTAGTCGTATAATTACAAAATACTTTTATCAATTCATATGTTTTCTGTGCTAACATTATAAAGACGAAAGATTTGATTTTTCGTTGGTTACAGATAAACTCAAAAACGACTAAACTGATTTTATAATTCTTTTACCCATAGAAAGCTACGCTATCAGCAAGTAACATGGGCTACATTTTATTTTCAAACTAGATTTCCGCCTGCGGCTCCGCTCGCGTGGTCTACACAGTTGTACCAGGACCGCTATAATATTTGGCATAGATTCACTTCATAAGCTGTAAAGTGACATAGGCTACTTTTCATCCAGGAAAAAAAGGTACCGGTACAACTGTGTAGGCCACGGGACCACATCTGCGGGCGGAAAGCTAGCTATATATAATTTTGAGATTGGGCATTTATTTATTCGAGATATAAAAAAGATGTAGGAAATCTTGGCTAAAGGCGAATTTATTAACGAATTTATCTTTTATAAAAAAACTGAAGTCAAATAAATGTAACAGACATTGTCTCTTCCATGAGGGTGGGGTCAGCAGCCCCAAACCGCATCAAACCAGCGTGGTTGGCAGTCTAACCTCTTCAATTTAATATTGAAAAAGCTGCACATACTCATGTAGTGGAAGCAAGAAAATCCCTGATTAAATAAATATTCGAAATAGTTATGCAGTAAAACAAAATTTTATTTATGGTGGAAATCTCATACTAGGTGTTGATTGTTAATATTGCTATTAAACCATTAACCCTTTAATTTGGCTCAAAACAATGTATATTATTTACATCAACAAAAACTAGGTTCGTTTGTTTTTAAGTTTTAAAATAGGTACTTTGAAACATAAGAAAAAAAAATTTGAGTACGTCGTATTTTTTAAAAATTGTTTAGGTTTTCCACAACAAGCATTTTCACATGTGAAAAATAACAAAAATCGAAAAGGATGAATTTTGATGAAATGTTGTAAAAATGCAATTAATTTCATATTGAACGTGTTGTGAAAAATAAACAATTTTGAAAAAAAAAATCCCGCGAATTTTTTTTTATGATGTATAAAAATTCATATTTCAAAAATTAAAAACGTATATTACCTAGTTTTTGTTAATCTGAATGTCATATATTTTTTTGGACCAGTCGGTTATGGTTTGATAGAATGCAACCGTTAACGCCGTTTTTATTTAAATTTGCCACTACACACTCCTCTTAATAAACTTTATAGAGATAATTCACATTTGGAGCTTTTGACATCGTAATCAAGAACTAAGCAGCCGCAGCAAAAAAATGTAAAAGAATATGTTTTTTTTTATAAATTATTATCGAAAACTTTCCTTGTCGTGTAGCCAAGCGATAATAAATCGTAAGCTCGGGGTGATTTTAGGCTTTTATATGGCATCATACTCGTATCACACCATTACACGAGATACGAAAGAACGGTTGCGTTTTATGGCGTTTTTATAACTCTTTAGTTGGGAACATGGATTAAGCTTACTCATACGCGATATCCCGTCATTTGAAAGTAATCATTTATTCGATGTGAAAAACTGACTATCGCCAAAGATTTACTGGCACATTTCAACAACTAGAGAAACTAAAATATTATTAAAACTCGGATAATCACAGGCTACATCTATAGTAATACTAAAAATATGAAAGATTCGATTTGTTTTTACGGACAAACTTAAAAACTACTTAAACTGACTTTAAAAATTCTTTCACTTATAAAAAGCTACAGTATCAACGAGTAATATAGGCCATTTTTTTATTTTTAAACTAGCTTTCCGTTTGCGTGGACCATACAGTTGTACAAAGATTGCTGCATTTTTTTACATAAATATAAGTTTATAAGGTGAAGATAATTTTTATCCCTTAAAAAAAGGATCCTAGTACAATTGTGTAGTGCACGCGAGCGGAGCAGCAGGTGAAACGCTATTTACTATATTTACGATTTACGGATATGACAAAAAATATTTTTATTTAGTCTTTGATGACAGAGATATTAACATTTTATTTAGCATTTTCTAACATACATCTATGTGGGTACTTATAAATTCATATACATATACCTTTGATCACTGCTCCGTTTAACAGTTATTTCAGGACATCGTAACTATTAATTGTTATCGACATATTACAGTGCTAACAGGTGTTCACAGGTAGATAATATTCTGCTTCGCCGAGCGCTCTGTAATAGATTTAGGTTAGAAATTATTGGCGCTCCTATGTACACGGTGTCTACGCGAGCAGTACATGTAGTTTCATACTATTCTACTATATTATCTCCTGAGGCCTATCTAAGTAAATCTTCGAACCCTCCCTAACCATGCATACCTTGTTTAAGACGCCAATATATCGTCCATTAGCGGCGAGCTATCTAAACCGGATATTTGTGCATTAGCCACAAGAACCTCTTATCTTCTGAGTATCCTTGATGGGGTTTATGTGTCTGGATTTTTTAAAGAGGAATATTTTGTCGTCGTTTTCCAACTAAAATGAGGAAAACCGTTTTCAACGAAATATTACCACTACAAAGTAAAAAATAATAATATCGTAGTTTTCTATTGCTCATACCGAGTATATATTTTTTAAAGTACATTCTACTAAATCTTTATATTGCGTTCTATATTTTTAATAATATTTCGTTACACTACTAGTAAATATTATGATTGTTTGAATTATTATTACTCGTTTTTACCTGGTTAACACGTTACTCATTTAATGTCTGTGCCTTTAGTACCGACTTCGTAATTTATTGGCCGTTTGTACCTATAAAAAGATGATATAAATAAAATAATGGGTATAAGCACTAGAAAGCTTACGATATTACTCATTATTATTAGATATTTACTTTATAGGTAGTGGTGTAATTTTTTTAACAGTTTTAATTATGTTAATAAAAATATCTTGTTTTGTAGTTTTCCTTATTATAAAGTTAATCACTAAAAGTTTCCATGCGTGGTGGGCGACTACCACGGGGAAGGGCAACGTTATGGATTTAAAAATACAAAATATATTACATATTATACATGGATAATAAACTCATAAACATTGCTTTTTCAGATTTTCTGAAAAACTTTATGTTTTACTTCGAAACTAATCGTAATAGAATAGAGTTTACACTATCCAAATGGGTTAAGTCGTTTCCGAGAAATCGTTGGACATACATAAAGATAGAAAAAAAGAAGATTGAGTTTTGTGTAGTAAGAAATAAATAATAATTATACATTATTAATTAAAGTAGCTGCATAAAAATTGAAAAAAAAAACATTGTCTCTTCTAGGAAAATGTTCTATGTGTAATAGGTATCATTTGTTACAAACGTTATATTGATGAATATATATAATACAATAAATAATTAAAAAATCCATGACGAAAAAAGTTTCATGTACTTAAGTGAAAAATTTTAAAAAGTTAGTTCTGTAAAAAGAGCAAAAGAAATTGAATGTAGGTATTTATTTTAGGCATACGTGTACATTTTGTGCAGTAGAATTCAAGTCCGCAAACTCCACGGACTTTTAGATAACATTGTTAGCCCACGATATATCATCTTAATTTTTAATGTTGTAGTACGATTCTAAAATAAAATACAGTTATAAGGAAAAATAAGTATAAAACTCGGCTTCGCTTCGTGCCTATATAAACCCCTCGACTATAATATGCAACTTACCGTACTTGTCTTATAATTTACTGTTACAGTAGCTTTCCCATGCACATCATAAATCCTTCGAGATGTTTCTGCAGCCTTGGTGTCACAGTGAGGCTCGTATTCATAAATAAATTAACGCGATATTTTAAGTTTTCCTTGTGAACAGCACGATGTCGAAGAAAAATCAAATGGTGTCAAAGTCAAACGCCAGATATTTGAGGTAACGACAATTTCATATGTAAGGATCTAATATGAAGCAACCAGGAAGCAACATATAAAAATTAAAACATAAAACATGTAAATGATGTTAGTCTCTCGAGTGAGTGAGTATGACATAACATTCTTCTCTGATATGTATATATATGACCTGTACCTTGTTTGAGCAGCTTCTAACAGCCTGTTACCAATTTCCTTAATATTCTTCACAGCGTACGGTTCCAAGAATTCTTGTCTCGCAAAGTTGGTCTTTGGCGGGGATTCAATATTGTGTATTTCATTAAAATTGGTTCCGTAACTTTTACAGATTGTCTTTTCGGTTCCAAAACTATATTCTCAATATAATGCCATTCCACTAAAATACTAATCTCTGCCTGAGACTTCGTCCGCGTGGCGTAGATAATTATAGTATAGTTTTTATCCGCAATACGAAAAAAGACGGTTATTATTTTAGCAGTCTATGTGAGTATGATAATAATAATAATACCTCAGATCCCACACAGCGCCATCTAGTTCCAAACTAAACAAAGCCTTTGAATATGAATACCAGACGTGTGCATGTATGTATCATGTGACATTGCAACATATAGACGACGATTTTGTGTTTATTTAGCATGGAACACATTTTTTTACAGTACTAATTAAATAAATTTTAAGACAATCTGTTATACACTTAATACGTACAATATACTATATGCCCCATACGTATTATTTATCTGTGACTGTTATTAACGACCAGTTCACTAAAAGAAACATTGAAAAATTTCGTACTAACCCAAATACGTATACGTTTGGTTAAATTTGTAAGTTTGATAAGTTTGGCAAATCCTAATGGTTACTGAGAAATTTGACCTGAAAAAATAGTGTTTTACCTACCATTAACATATATGTCATATATGTTAATACATGGCTCAAAATTATTTCACAAACAAAATTGAGCGCGGTGTACGATGCCAGGGGACACGGGTGAGGCGACAAGTTGGAAAATGAAAAATCTTTAGGTATTATATGTCGTTTTTTTTTCTTACATTTTGTACCTCTTAGTGAAGGTATGTACCTATGAATATTATGTCCTAGGGGAACTGTATTCATGAACTTAACAAGTTGGGCCTGGGGCGGGTTTATCAAAATATAATCTTCCGTAAACGAAAAAAGGAACCTAAAATCGTAACACAAAATATTGCCTTCTGGAATCAAAGCCTGAGATTACTCCATCCATCCATCAGACCTTTTTATACCCCACTGCAAGGGCTTAGACGTCCCCTCAACTTGAGGGGGCTTGGAGCTTAAATCCACCACGCTGCTCCAATGCCGGTTGGCGGATTTTAACGACCGTAATCTATTGACAGCAGCCGGGACCAACTGTTTAACGTGCTTTCTGAGACACGGAGTCGGTGATAGTTAATGTACTTAAGTCAGAAATAACTCATCGTTACACACCTAGATTCAAAATATGGCCACATGGCCTTATAGATTTGATTTGAGATTATTCAAATCACTTAAATTCTTTAATATATCATTGAACATTAATGCGAGCACTAGACACTACTATACCCAACTCTTACTGACTAATAACTTTACTATATTTTTTTTCAAATTATAAATACGATTAAAATTATTAATATGCGTAACTGATCCCGGGACACGACCCGCCTAGCCATGCACAGAAGCTCTCTCGGTCCTATGTCTTCGGGCCTCGTATATTTATCAGACTCTTGCGATCTACATACACACATCTGTGCCCGATTCCACTTAAATATGACAATACCTTACAGAATGGCTTGGCTATACATACAGTAAGTCATTATCGACGTCTTATTTAATTAAATATATGTATGTTAAATGTTCAACCTCGACGTCGAGTATCGATACGTTTACATCAGAAGTTCGGTTTAAAAAACTGTGGTCAAAAAAAAGCATCCAATCAAACCTGAAGCCAATTTCCTAGAGGGCGCGAGAACTTGAACCTTTGAGTATATGAGAAAATGTTGACAAACGAATTAGATTTGAGTGACAATAATAAAGTGTAGGTCAAGTTTACAGAAAGAAATAAATAAATTATTAGTGGGTTTAACGTGACGTGTGGATAGTACGATTGTACGAGTATGACATGTACACAGAAAAAAAGAAAGCTTAAGTTAAGGAATAAAAATGGCTCACAATGGACGGGAAATCTGTTTCTTTAGCCCAACAATCATTTTACAGAAGCTCAGTCATATGAGCTCTTTATGCCCCACTGTAGGGCCTTAAGCCTCCTCTCGGCATTAAGGTGCTTGGAGCTTAAATCCACCCCGCTGCTCCAACGCGGGTTGGCGGATCGTAATAACCGCCATCAATTGACAGCAACCGGAACCGACTGCTTAACGTTCTCTCCGAGGCACGAAGTTAAGTACTTAAGTCAGAAAAACTCATCGGTCAGTACACGCCCGGATTCAATCCATTGCCACAAGGCTTTATAGATTTGAAATAGGTTCGCCGCGTTCGGGCTATCACGACACAATAAGCTCCCTACGGCTAGATCGCAATAATTCTATATCAGCCCATAACAAGAATAGCCATTTTTATGTGGTAAACCAACTTATTGGTGTACTTTTAGGGGATTTATATAGCTGTCTTCGTGGTGCAGCCATGAACCTCCTAGGTAAATCCGGACGTAGCATCGCAAACTAGCTACCGATTTACCCCTAGTATGTCAGCATGCTGTGTACACACGCATCAGTTTAAACACACTCATAGCATAGTAAGTCTACTGACACAGACCGCCAGTATATTGCCTGCCAGTACCAGTCGAAAACTCACACAAATGCGGCCGCCACTACAGAGCTTCAATGGTAGTTCAGTTACAGGGATTCTGAAGTTTTTATACTCTATGGATACAGCCTAATAAACATTTACAGAATTTGCCGTACATTTTACTGAATTTTACAGTAATTAGAATTTTATTTTCATTTAAAATAAAAGACATTTTAGGTATGGGCAACTAAAAAGATTTCGTGTGTATAGTTTCCTCGTGAAGTCGAGGTTCGCTGACTCCAAGGAACTTATTAAGCTCCTTAGCTGTTCAATCAACTGACAATTAAACTGATTCTAAACTTTCTCAGAAGTTGTTCTAAGCATAAGATAGAGTTGCGCTTTTTTTGTGTAAGGTTCTTGAGTAAACTACTGCTTACTTCAAAGAAAATAGCTTTCGAACTATAATACCTTTTCACTTATTTATAGTATAGAATACGATTCTTTTTATTCTTGTTAATCAAAAGTATAGTGACAAGATTGAATATTATAGAGCGGAGAAACATTTTGGCATGAGATATATTAAAATCTGAATCTGATCGGTTTCATAACTACATTACAAATTTGGATATTCTGACATAAAAATGATAGCCCAAAAACTAAATATGATTAGTATTTTAAAAAAATCAAACCGTTTTTCTTGACCAATCGATTTCGGATACATTTAAATTATTTGTGAGGATATACTTTGATGTTGTGTTTTTTTATTTTATTTTGAGACATATAAAAGAAAGCACTGAATTGATAAACTTGTACAATAGAAAAAAAACCTGTTACCGTTTTAGCTTTTTTTTTGGTATTTACTAAAAAAACATATTAAAATAGAATAAATGTTAAACTATAACAGTATAATATTTATTGTATTTTAAAAAGTTTTTTCCTTGTGCAATTCCAAGTCATGGTTGGACGTATTTTATTATATTCACAAATTTGAGGAAATTTTGTTTTTACATCCTACAAATAGAATCATATTATTTAGAGAATAGGTATGTGTTATGTTTCATCATATCTGTCATACTTGTCGTTTCTCGCGAAATGTAATATAGCTGTCTCATGAAATTACAGTGACATATGACATGACGTTGCACTGCACGTTTTTTCTTTTCTCGAATATGTGATTTATTCATAAATTTTTTCCTGTACATTGAAGTGAAGGAATATCACCGCAGCTATCAGTTCAATTTTACGGACCATCGTGTCTTTCGAGGCAAATCGACAAGCAAATTCAGCTGAATGAAGTCAGCTATTCTTGAAAAATTCTTTTTTGAAAAGAAATCCATTTCTACCAATTTCTATGAGAGTACAACATATAATATAGAAAAGACAGCTAATTAATGGGTCCCAATTCGCTATTACTGCTATAGTAATCTTTCTGAATCGTATAAAAATAATTATATTTAGAAATAAATTTTACATATTTATATATTTGAACTAATGAATTCAAAAGATTAAGTTCGTTTAGGGTGTATTCAACATAAGTTTAATTAAACTGAACAGATAAGTAATGTTAGTGTGATGACGGAACTCGTTCCTTAGTTGAAATTAAAGTGTTACTTGAAAATGCTTTTGTCGATTGTTATATACATTAAGTATTGTATAGTTGGTAATGAAAGATCGATTAAAATTTAGTGCACTACTAGCCGTTGTTTGAATAGCTTCCTTTTGTGTAATTCCACAATGATAAGCTCAATATAACCCAATAAGCCCCTACGAAAATGAGCTGATATGTTAAAACCCGCGCATTTAAGTTTTAACATTGAATATGTTTATCAGATCGTTTTCGTGGGGAATGTAATTCGTCTATATTTTTGAAATTTATGATGGTAGATAAAAAACAGTGGCGTCAAAAGATAAGGGCTTATGAGACACCGTATGACACGAAATTTTCTAAAATAAGTCGGAAACTATTTTCGAAAAGTCGAAGATGGCTATAAAAAACTAAATTTTCCAATTTTTTGGACAAAAAGTTGATTATTTCAAAAACTAAAGCCAATATTTTAAAAATTGAAAACACACCCGAGGCAGATAGTTTTTCTATCGTTTAAAAAAAATATTTCGGAATGTGTATATCCCAGGCAACCACAGAGGATCTGATATTTCAAAAAGTTATAAAGGTCGACGAAAGCAGTAGTGTTAAGTGATGCAGGAACTCGCGGGACATCGTATGGTATTAAATTTTTGAAAGTTGATCCAGTATTTTTTTGAAAAAAAATATAAAATTGTTTGACAAAAATGTGTTATGAGTTTTTATTTTTGATGTGCATTTTCAATGTTCTCCGATAGTTGCGAGAACCGCGTATTTGTAGGTTTCTTTTCTTTCGATGTACCAAAATAATTTGAAAAATAAAACGATTGGATCTAGTATTTTGCTGATCTGAATACCACATAACTTTTTTGCAGCAACAGGATAAGATTTAACGGTGTGCAACCATTGACGTCTAAATTCTTTATCTGAACACTTTGACGAAGTGTCACGAAAAACATAGTCGAGCTTCGTCAACGATACCAAGATAATCAACGACTATTTACACAATACCTAAAAACTATATCGAAAACGCCTACTGGCGGCATTTCGAAAAACAGCTAAAGATAATGATTGGGACTTCTCCCGCACGCGTCAGCCGCACGTACACCTCTCGTCTCGAATAACGAGCAGTTTTATCTGTCGCGAACTGTGCGGATTAAGTTCCTTCGAAGTCGCTAACTCGCTCGAACGTCAGCGAACGAACATGATCGTCCAATTTGCTGGCTTCGAGAGAAACTAGATACTATAAGCGTATAGCTCTAATAATTTGATGAAGTATGATTAACATGGTTTTGTACTTAATTCAGAATCTGATACCTTATTTTCGCTTATTTGAAATAGAGCATTTAAAAGACAATTTTATGATTAATTGTTTATGTGAAACTATTTAAGGAAGGGGAATAATATATTTTAATATTTATTGAATATTTTATTATTTATTTAAAATAATCTATCTAATATTATCAAGAGGAAAGATTTGATTTTCTGTTACGGATAATTTTCTTAAACTACCTATACAGTTCCAATCAACCTTTATGGCGGATGTGAACATAGGCACAAGTCGCGTCGCAGTAACCAGTTTTAGGTGTAGCGGGACGCTGTGGAGCGAGGGGCATATGACTGAACCTGCGCAAGCATGCGTAAAGCGTTGTATTCCGATCCGCCATAAAGTTTGATTGGAACTATATAACTGCTTTTAAAAATTCTTTCATCTTTGGAAAGCTACATTATAAACGAGTAACATGGGTGATATATTATTTTCAAAATAACTGTGGAATACACAGTTGTACCGGGACCACTATATTTTTTTGCATAGATATAATTTATATGCTGAAGAGTTTTGTTTAAAATCTTTAGTGAAGACCGTATCTGCATACAGACACCTACGCACCCGACCTTCCGCGCAGGTAGTGCCGGGTTGAGAATTCTACAAAGAAGGTGCAGCCCGACCGGCTAAACGACTCCTCAACCTATACTCCGTAGAATGTATAGGTTTTGACATAAAAGAAGACCGGACGCATTGTGGATACTACGGTACGTTGCATCGTACGTACGGTACGGCATCGGCGTATGACTAAAATGTTAAGAGTTGAGCTGGACGGCCCGACTGTGAGTAAGCAAAGGCTTAGATGCCACTCGAGCAGATTTATTACGTAAACTAGGTGATTTCGGGAGGTAGGTACTGCTCTCCTACGTCAGACTGAAGGTCTGATCTGCCTAAAGTCCTGAAAATCTCAACCTCGGTGGTGAGATCGTCAGGTGGATCTGTAAGTACATTCCGTGGACGTATGAGAAAGTGGTTGGCGGGCGGGGGCTCGTAAAAGACCGCTGCCAAGAGTAGAGGGTTGGGGTGCGCGACCGCAGCGGTGAAGGAGTGCTCTGATGCATCCTTAATGTGTTTGGATAATGTTGGTAAGTCGAAATGGCTGTGAAGCAGACCGTTTTGAACGTACTATGGAGCACCGACGGCTCTCCTACAGAATCTGTTTTGTATGATTTGTAGCGGCATAAGTAAGTGGCGTAAGCAAAGACCGGGCACGCGTAAGCCATGACCCATCTGATAGCCATTACGTAAATCAAAGTTAAATAAGTTGGTATGGCAGGAATTTTATCATAGTATGAAATAATCAAAAGTGGGCATTGAAAGGAAAGTTGAGATCGACGGCCTAACTCGTAAAAAGGGGTGCGGGTACAACTGTGTAGTGCATGCGAAGCACAAAGCAGATAGCTATAATAAAATATTTTCTGTCATTTGTTTGGGTTTATTTAAGTGTTATATATTTTCTTCCTAAAAATATAGGTAGTTAGTGTATGGTAGCGCAAAACAGATCATGCGTTTGTGTACTACGCCCGTCATTGTGCTCAGGCAAGTACCGAGATCAATTATTCAGGCTCGCCTGGAATTGGTTCCGTACCTACTATATACACGTCTTATAGCATTACTTTCTATGTTTTGATGTGAAACATCTATTAGTGCGTTTTGATGAGTAAAAACATTTTAATCGAACGTCGCAAATTGTCATAGTTTTCCTGTAAAATATAAGTGCGACCCATATTTAATTTTTTTTTTTCAAACTTTTAGGATCTATAGTTACGAAGTTAGGGAGAGGGGAATGAACGATTTTCGTAAATTCTTTCCTTAACCTCTTTTAAATTACGAAATGTGAAATTATAAAAAATATATTTGTATTTCTCGTTCCACGAACTTTCATTCAATAGGTATGTCATATGACACATTTGAAAAACAATATTTCCTAATAAAAATAAAAATGTAATGAGCTTGTGTTACACATCCGTAATTGATTTACGAAAGTCTGCTTATGTACCGAGTTATAACTTATTTTGTCTAGTAGATTCGGAGAAAATTGTTTTTGACAAACGGACAGATAGACACTAGAATGCTCCTGTAAAGTATTCGTTTTAACTTTTGTGATGCACAGAATCCTAAAATATAGTGGGTTGCCGTGTTAATGTGAAATAATATAAAACACAATAAGAAAAGCTCTTTAGAATTAACTTGTATTTCTTAGATTTTGAAGCCTTAACTTTGGTTTAAGAATTTCAACTGTTTTATAGAAATGTGTAGACATAAAATGCTTTTATATTGTTTTATGCACCTGTTGTATATTTTCAAGACAGAACTATCTATTGTGCAACAGCAATGTATTGCTTAATTTTTAAGATACGAAATAACCCTGCCTTTAATGTGTAAACGTTTTGAGCCATCTCTCTTCTACAATGAACGAAAGCCATTTCAGACGAGAAAGCATGGAACCAATAATTATACCATGAATGTTGCAGAAATACCAAGTCATGTCGTATAAGACTTGCTTATGAAATTATTATAGTTTTGACTTTTAATTTGCATTCCTGTAATTGGGCACTACACGAGTCATATTAAAACAAAACAATATGGAGTATCCAACACTCATTTTATCGGTTAGTGGAACAAAGAGGCTGCTGTGATTACGCCCCGCGCGGCCAACGAGGACCGCTTGTAAAGGTATAAGTAAGCCATATTGAATTTTACCGTAACCGAAATTCAGTTTAGAATTGATCGCCTGTATGTGTATTGTATTGTACTGTGTATTGGTCAACAAGTAATATTGGCGTATACTTTCAGTTAACTTTGCATTCTAATGAAATTGCGGTAAAGTAATTACGGTTTACTGAATTATTTTTACCAAGCGCCATTGGCTGGTGGACTAAGCGCAATGTAAAATACATAAAATAACAATCCAGCATAAGAGCAGTTGTAACATGGTAACACTTTTATTACTTTTTTTATTATAAACTATAGTAACACTATCGCTTTCTTGTTTCCTGTCTTCTCCTGTAATAGCAACTAAAAACTGTGTTTTTTAATAAATAAATAAATAAGTAATAAATACATAACTAAGGCGTTTATATTAAAAATACAGTCCATTAAATCGCGTTGTTGCTGCTACAAAATCACCACCGCACCGCATTCGAATATATTGGTTTTTTTATATAAATTAAATATTCGGTGCCTCACATAAACTAGATCCAAGCCAAAACAATTGTTATTTTATAATATATAATGTTGTCAAATAATGTTAAAATATTATAAAATTATTTTGAATTATTGTGAAAATTATGTATGATGAACTTTAATCGACTCGTGACGCTTGATTGAAATAAAAACTCCAAAACAAAAACGATTTAACCACATATTTAACACAATTTTGATTTTACATAATTATAACACTTTAGACAATAAAAACAATTAGACAGTTTAAAAGGAGTATTCAACGACATTCCACTAGATGGTAGAAATGTATTTTTAATCAGTACTTGTGTGACATGACAAAATATAAATTATTCACTTAAGCTACGCATCACAATAGATGTCATTTTATAGAAGTTACAATATTTCAACATACGGATGGACACGTTATCACGAAACACAGAAAAAAGACAATATCATGTGGAGCTCGCCAATTTAGAATCGTATATATGTATACATTTCATCAACAAACAGTTAATCTACAATTGTTAAAATATTTGAGAGTTACAGTCTTAACTTTATACCAAATTTCAAATTTCTGCATTGTTTAATTTTCAAAATGAAACGCTTTGTGTCAGAAAACAGACACACAGACACAAAGGTATCTTAGAAGGATTCTGTTTTTTTTCTTCTTTTCAGTTCAGTTTTCACATTCATAGAATTTTTAATAAAACAACTACATTTTTAGCGTTACCAAAAGAAGTAAATTTCAGGTACTATAGACGACTGATTTACGTGTTGTACGCAAAATTACATGCTCCATTTCCATCCGTCTGTCGACACGGGACTTACCTCAATATCGCAAATCGGACGTGAATGGCGAAGGCCTGCCCCGACACAAAGGAGACTGCAACGGGAGGAAGTGGGAACGGGCTCCGATGAGGTGAATCGCCTCTTTAGGTACTCTTTAGGTACAACTAAGCTCAAACCTATATAGATAAGTAATACGAGGTGTTTAGTGAGTGAAATGGGTAAATAAATGTTTTAGGGTTATGTTATGATAAATTCGGCAAGTGTGAAACATAAATGATTACAAAGTAAAATTTTGTTATTCTAAGAGTGTTTAATAAGGTTTGCCAATCACCGATAATACAATATTCAAAAAGTCACTTAAAAAACCGGTCAAGTACGAGTCGGACTTGCACACGAAGAGTCCCGTACTACCGTACAATGTAAAAAATCACGTTTCTTGTTTGGGCAACTCCTTTAATTTTTAACTTTAATTTTATTTTTTTTTATAATTTTTTGTTGTAGGTAATTTTGTAATTTTTATAGTAACACACACTATATAAAAATTTCAACAGTCTACCCATTATGGTTCAGACGATACAGCTCTGTGACAAGCGGACTGACGACTTACGAACAAACCCACAGCAGATCTTAAGTAATATAGTTCCTGTTGAAATCCTTTCGGTATAAAACATTAAAAATGTTTATTTTGCAACTATTTTCGGTACCGATGTATGCGGTGCGTACGTTGCTGGCACCGAAAAAACGACCCAAGAGAGACTCACACTTGTACTGTACTTATTTAATTTTGAATTAATAAACTAAAACTAATCGTTTTAAGAACAGTTTAAGACAGATGAAATCCAATTGCAAACTTTTTAAAAGCAATCTTTGTGGTAAAGTTCACCGTTTAAAGCTTGTAGATAACTAGAGAGCCAGACGATACTGCTGGGGCTGCTGGGTGCCTGCCCGAGCAATTAGTTCGCAAACTGGACAGACTTACTTAACTAACGGGCGGTTTCTTAACATTAAAACAGTATTATTACTGCTTGCTAACGTTGCGTAACGACTTGATACTGTAACAACGTTTATGTAATAACATAATCAACTTCATTTTCCTTTGTAGATAATTTTCGTTTGAACATTCAATAGTTTAATTCGTTATAATTATTATCAAATTATACATTTCCCGCAACATTGCCCGGGGAACATACCTAGGCCTCACAATAAGTTTCCAAAAATGGCCAATTATAACAAATGCAGTTAAAAAGTAGTTACAATATTTTAATAATAATTCATGTCATTGGTTTTACCTCGAGAAAATTCTCGTCATTTTTAACCCCGACGAAAAAAGAGGGGTGTTATAAGTTTGACGTGTGTGTGTATATCTGTGTATCTGTCCGTGGCATCATAGCTCCCAAACGGATGAACCGATTTGGTTGCAGAGTTTTTCATATGTAAGGTGAATTAGTCGGAAATGTTTATAGCTATGTTTGATGAAAATCAGTCTAATATGGCCGCCACCACGAAATGGCGAATTATATTTTTTTTTCACTACTCCATCAATATGGGTATCAGATGAAAGGACTTGACTAGTAGAATACTATACACTACGTTTAATTTCAAATCCAAGATGGCCGCCAGCACATAATGGTGAATTAACTTTTTTTCACTACTCCATCAATGTGGGTATCAAATGAAAGGACTTGAGTAGTAGAATTCTACACACTATGACAAATTTCAAATCCAAGATGGCTGCCATCATGAAATGACGAATTACATATTTTTGCCCAAATCCTTCAATATGGGTAGCAAATGAAAGGGCTTGACTAGTAGAATATTGTACATTATGATAAATTTCAAATCCAAGATGGCCACCACCACGAAATGGCGAATTACGTTTTTTTTTTCACTACTTCATCAATATGGGTATCAGATGAAAGGAATTGACTAGTATAATACTATATTATACACTATGTCAAATTTCAAATCCAAGATGGCCGCCAGCACAAAATGGCGAAATACATTTTTTTTAAGTACTCCATCAATATGGATGTCAAATGAAAGGACTTGAGTAGTAGAATACTATACACTATGACAAATTTGAAATCCAAGATGGCGGCCACCAGAAAACGGGGACTTACTTTTTTTTCACAGATCCCTCAATATGGGTAGCAAATGAAAGGGCTCGACTAGTAGCATAATGTTCACTATATTGAAAAGGAATAAGGAATATTAACTAACGAAATGAAAACTAAAATTTTGAAAAATATTTTTTTGTCTGATCATGTATGAATTAGTTTAACTAAATAAAATAAAAGTTTAAAAATTTTGAAATAATAATTAAATTAAAAATTAAAAAAAACCAAAAAAGAACTAACCTTTCAAAAGTGTGAAATAAACAAGTTTGTTCATTGCCTAATGATTTTTGATCCTTAAAAGCGTCGGGGACCTCTAAGTAAACATAAAATACCTAATAATTAGCGGTCCCCGACGCTTTTAAGGATCAAAAATCATTAGGCAATGAACAAACTTGTATTATTTCACACTTTTTAAAGGTTAGTTTTTTTGTGTCGGGGGTTTTTAAAATTTTTAATTTCATTTTTAGTGTAAATTCTGTTGAGTTAAATGTGTTGGATTGACTATTTACGTCAAACCATATTTAAAACACACCAAGGGCGAATCGGACTCGCACACGAAGGGTTCCGTACCACCATACAATATAAAAAAAAACGAGCGCAAAGTTAATCTAACTTAATCATTAATCGTTATTATTATGTAATTTAAGAATTATTGTTTAAATATATTTCATTTTTATTTCGTTAGTTATTTAGTAGGCGCTCGATCCTCTTTGGCTAGTCCGAAAAGTAATAACTTGAGTGCACTGATAGCTAGAGACAATTTACTTATTACTTATTTTATAACAGAGAACCTTTGACTCTTAGTATCGATTGTGAAGAGAATAAGTTCTGCAAAGTAAAGCGTAAATTTATAGTACCTACCTAGTAATATAATGTAGTTTTCATCGTAAACTTTTTTTTTTAATTATCTCTTACAATAACAACACAAATTTAAAATGCATCTAGTTTTCGCTTATTGGCTATACGCCATCTGTGGTTTTCTATGGGATTTCAAAAAAATTTTTACTTGTAAAAGTACATTTTATAAGTTCGTCGATTACTTGTTAAATTATTTATTTATTTATTTATTTATTTATTTATTTATTTATTTATTTATTTATTTATTTATTTATTCAGGAAACAAACCGTGATATATAGAACATGAAATGAAACATATATATCTAGAACCTATACAAAACAGTTTCCACATTTAAATTATACATAAATACAATAGATTAATACAATAGATACCGCAAAAAATAAAATTAGCAATAAAATGAAATAAAATTACTTACTAATAGTAATAAATATTAATAAGGTCGTGATAGTGTTGTGATAGCCCAGAGCGCAATGAACCTGTCTCAAATTTATAAGGCCCCATAGGGCCATGGTTCGAATCCGGGTGTGTACCAATGAGTTTTCTGACTTAAGTACACAATATCACTGGCACCGTGCTTCGGAGGGCACGCTAAGCAGTCGGTCCCGGGCGCTGTCAATAGATGGCGGTCGTTACAGTTCCCAACCCGCAATGGAGCAGCGTGGTGGACTTAAGCTCCAAGCCCCCCTCCTCACCCTGGGGGAGACCTAAGCCCCTGCAGTGGGGTAAAAATGGGTTGATGATGATGATTAATAAGGTCTAAACACTTAGGTAGGTACAATTAAAAAATAAATAATCAGACTTATACAACAAACTAAGCAAGTACAATAATTAAATCCTAAAATAAAACACAAAACCAAATTACAAATTACAAAAGAGATATGATTGCATTCCTGAAGCCATCCCGGTTAAAAAGAAAATTTCGGCCTCAAGGAAGCGCACATTGTAGCTGTTACAAAGACGCGTAATCAAGGAGTTGCTGGCGTACCTGGTTCTATGAAATTCAATGTAAAATAGATTATGACTCCGAGTACGACTGTAACACAAGATTGGTATGTGACTCAATAGGTACTCAAAGTTCATTTCATTATTTAATAATTCATAAAGGAACATTTGGTCAAAAATAGAGCGACGGTCTGATAGGGACATCAAGGGAGGGAAGGATGTTTCAAGAGAAGCGAGGGAAGAGCGATTTTGTGTTATTAGGTCAGAGTTTTTGTTATTTAAATGTTTAATTAATTTCTGCTGGATGGTTTCAATTTTATTTAAATAGATGCCGTATTGAGGATTCCATACAACACTACCAAATTCTAACAAAGACCTAACAAAAGAAGTATAGAAAACAAAAAAAGTTGATTTATTCTTGAAAACCTTACCATTTCGTAAGATAAAGCCTAATATTTTATAGGCTTTCTTAGTAATGATAGCTACATGTGAATCTAAAATAAGCTTAGAGTCAAGTTGGAAACCAAGATCTCTCACCTCTGAAACACGGTTCAAATATTTACCATTCAAATAATACAGTCTAGCTGTGATACTTTTCCTTTTAACTACGTTACGTATACTCTTGTCATAATCTAATTCATAATTTCATTTCCACATATCTAAAAACAACGGTTTAGCTGGTAGGTTGGGGTAGGGGGGGGACTCATGACTTTAACAAAAATTATGACTTTAGGAGTGCATATCTCAGTTCGAAGTCTTAATTTATATTTTAAGACCTATCGTTTGGTACCTCCCTCCGCATTAATATACGATTAATTTTTTCCGTGCTTCAGTTACATCTATGCCGACCTATCCCAAAAAAATTTTTGCCTTAATTTCCCTACGCCGTTGTGTAGCGGTTCATAGATTACACCTACCTTCCAAATTTCATCTATATATTGCCAATAATTTCCGAGAAAAACCACAGACAGACAGATAGCCAGACAGACAGACGGACGGACGGACAAGGCGAAACTATAAGGGTTTCTTTTTTGCCATTTGGCTATGGAACTCTAAAAAGTAAATTCAAATTTGAAAGTGGATTTGAATATAGAATGAAGTTTGTTTTGACCATTTTAAATATCTGGTATTTATTTTTCTTTGTAAGATTATTTTAAAAAATTGTAATAAAATTTTCTACGATTGTAAACTCTGCTGATTCAGAAGTGTTGTAACCTAGCAGAGCCTCAGCCATAGCAGAGCTTTATTTTTTTTGTCGATAAAACACCAAACAAGACATTTGTTATCTGGTTTAGAGAATCCAAGCTCGTGAAGGCTAGCTACTGAATTACCATACCATATCAGACCGTTATGCCCCACTGCTACCCCCCGGGATGAGGGTGCTTGGGGCTTAATCCACTACGCTGCTCCAGTACGGGTCGGTAGATTTTAATCGGAACCGACATCTTGACGTGCTCTCTGAGGCACCGAGTCAGTGATAGTTATGTATTATGTCAGAAAAAACTCATTGGTACATGTTGGTTTCTAATGTTCGAACCACGACCTTCTACACAAAAATTGGACTCGTTACAACTCGGATACCACGTCCTTACCACTAAACTACCACCATTAAACAAAAACTTCAATGTTGTACGCCATATGATCTAAGTAGACAGACATGTGACATGTCGTGACATTAAGGCATATTTATGGGTCAAATACAATCAATTCTCCATGAAGATCAGGTTTGGCTGAAAAACAAAGCTGTGGTCACTGTGGCTTTCATTTTATTCAACTTCTGTATGGCTCGAAAATCGAAAAGTTTCACTAGTACAATACCAGGCTTACCGAATTCGACAAAAGGGCGCTATGTTTTGGTAAAAAGCGATGAAACATGGATTTACAGCTAGATCCTGAAACAAAGCTTGAAACAGAATCTGCCATTTTGGTCTTTCAAAATAAGCTGAAACCAATTACAGACCGTAACTCAAAAAAACCTTCGCTAGGCATTCATTAAGATCTTGATTTGTTTTGTATCTTGTAGAAACCGCCGATCAGGATAAAATATCACTTCATTTCGTTATCCAGATAATATTAAAAAAAAAACATACACACACTTTTGAATTTATAATTTAGGATGAAATCATAACGACAACGCGAGTAAAATCTAAAACGTTAATATGAAGTAGCATATTTCTTTAAGATAATAATACATTTAAATATTTACACCGAGTATTAATTGCTTTCATGCTACACACATTTATGTAAAGTAGATCGTTTTAGATTAAGACATCGAGTAATTAAGACTTAGACGAAAGCTCATCAACTTAGTCAACTCTGAGTAAACTTCAACATACTATCTCTAATTTATCACTTTTGAATTTAGAGAGATACTGCATATAGAACTCAGGCGCCTAGACTTTATCTTTGATGTATTCGAATTCCAGATACATAACAATTTAAAGGCTCCACTGTTCGTCCGTCCGTGCGTCTGTCACAAGGCTGTATTGTCTGAACCATAACAGGTAGACACTTGGAATTTTCACAGACTGTGTATAACTGCTATAATAACAAACAATAAAAATAAAATAAAGTTAAAAATTTAAGGGGAATGACAAGACCAAAGACCATGCAAGAAACGTGTTCTTTTCGACGTTTTTGGTGATTGGTGGTTGTGAGATCATTGTTTACACTAGAAATTTTATGAAGTGTGTACTATGGACGCTATAACAAAAAATTATAAAAGTAAAATAAAGTTATAAATTAAAAGGGGTGGTCATACAAGATGCCTACGTGTTTTTTTTTTTTAGCTTTTTTGTGATTGGTAATTGGCAGATCATTGTTTATACTGGGAATTTTCACGGAGTTTGCATTATTGTGACTACTATACTATAACTATACTATATACCACCAAATATACCAAAAAATAATTATATGATTAAGTTAAAAATTACACGCATTATCATTCAAAAAACTTTTTTTTTTAAATATATTGTATGGTGTACCTTTCGTGTGCGAGTCCAACAAAAATATATATATATTTAAGTAAAAAAGTGCCACAAAATTGTAAACAAATGCTACAAGTCGAAGCGAATAAAATGTTGTATTTACCGGCTCAACAGTTTCTCGCAATAGACTACAAGGTTTATTTACTCTAAAATAAATGTTTCATTTCCTTAATTTCTATACGAGCCAACCATTCTTAGGACGAGTCGAGTTTGCTCTATAAATCCCGAGCGAACTAACAGAGCAACACAAACACGTGACCTGGAAGCCACTCCCACCCGAGTAGTGTTTCACTTTAACTTTTGACTACAATTAATATGGGCTATAATTAATATTTGTATGATTTATGAAAACAGGGATACATGTAGTATATTCAGCAAATTAAGAAACTATAAGCAGTAAAGGACAACAATATTATATTGGACGGTTGTCTTTACTTCCCTCAGAAGATTTGAAAGTACCTATAAGCATTTACGTAATATAATTTTTTTATTGTGGACTGTCTTAACACTATAACTAACTGAACGTTACCATCAATTTCTATGTAAAACTTATTTGACTAGAAGTAGAAAACTACAGTTTTTTGTATTCATTTTAGTATTTTGTTAACTGATAGAGTTTTCTATTAGAAACAACATATTTTTACAAAATTAATGACAATTTTATTATGTATTTAACTTATTAAGATTCTAAAATTAATATAATGACGTTGAATCTATTTCTGCTACTCTAATAAATTTTATATGGAAATCAGAGTTTTGGTATCGCCAAGGGATAGTCTGAACGCGTTATTGTTGGTTATTGAAGATCTATTGATATTAAAAAGGTGGCAGGAACAACTTGGACGTGGGAAGCAAAAGATAGATCGTTGTGGAGAACACTTGGGCAGGCCTATAAATGCTGGAAAGCAAGACAATCAAGAAACCGGTGTCTAATATGAAAATTATTATTTATATTCAATTACTGTTATAAACCAACTTTCTTTTATAGTAATGAAATACTTTATAATGTGATAAATGAGAATCATCATGTTTCAATGTTGAAAGTGCAGTGTGCAATAAATTTAATAAACATTATTTATTATCAATGATTACTGCTGTGTTAACATATCGAATAACATTGTTCATACATTAAAATATTCGAATGTAAATTAATTAATCAAGCAGAAATACGTTAACATAGTAAGTGGTACACCTCACAGTTCCCCACAGTAAGAGGTCGGTAAAAGCTGCGGCCGTCTGGCTTCCTGCCAGGCTCTATTTGTTTTGGTACTTCATTCCTTTATCTATTTTCCTTCGGGTAGTCTATTGTACATACGTAATGTTTTGTGTCCTCTGAGATTTATGTGTAATGACGGTAAAACGTAATCGGTTAGGAAGTTTGTTTTAGGACACTACAGTTGCGTTAATTTTGTTAATGAATTACTATAGTTAACTTCTTCAAATAAAAACATTCATTTAACACTTACGAAGAATTCCACGTGAAATTGACTTTAGGACTAAGGTTCGATACCCGTATCGCTACTTGTTTGAAAAATTCGTTTCACTATAAGTAAATATTTTTTTTAAATATCTTTGACAACCCATACAGCGCTATCTAGTCTTAAAGTAAGCAAGTATTATGCTTGTGTCATGTGTACTAGATAACTGTGATACCCACTTAAATATTATTTATAATACATACGTATATAAATTACACCCAGACACGGATCAAATAGTCATTTTCATGTACACAAATATTTGTCCCAGATGGTAATCTAACCCACGAGTTTTGATTCTACATTTTGTAACCACTTGGCCAATCGCTCAGTCAAATAGGTGCCTACCAACTTGCCTACCATCGTTTTCATAATTAATAAATGCTATTGTGGTGATACTTATTCATGTATCTTTGAAGGTCACTACTTCAAATGTGTATGAGTAGGTACATGATATAGCTATTGATACACACCGGAATTTGCCCTTCTCAAAATATATTTTGATCGCGTATTATCCAGTAACGTTTTAAAACCCAGTCACGTTCTAGTACTATCTCGGTATTCGTCTAACCCTATTCTTATCATTATGATCAATCTCGCTAGAAGTAATGATATGTGCTGAGCTTAGCGGTTTACTAAGAATCTCAAATCAAATGAACTTATGATCTGGAATTTAAACATGATCTTATAATTCGAGACTGACCGATTGGCCCGGGTGAAATATTTGTGTGCATGAATAAGTCTATTTGGTCAGTGTCTGAATGTGAAAAAATATTTTTATGTATATATTATAGAAAATATAAAAGTTTGTACATCAGTTATCTAGTGCCATATAATACAAGCATATACTTGCTTACTTTGGGACTAAATAGCGCTGTGTGGGATGTCCGATATTATAATTGTAATTATATTATCTGCTTACCGACGCTGTTATTTTCTAGATAGTACAGTATTATATAGGTATACAGTGAATATAGGTATACCTACAAAAATTAAGTTGCTTACGAGCCGGGCTTTTACAGGCCGCCGTGGCTGTTTTCATTATTTCTGTGTTTGCTACAAGATAGTCCGTTAATATTATCTCAGAAAATCAAGCTTCCATCGTCACACGAAACCATAGCAGAGAAAAATGTATTACAGGTAATCCGTAGTAATTACGAAAAATCTTGGTTATCTTGTATTTCACGATTAATTATTGACATAGAGACCTTTTCATGACGCAGCGATTGTCGCCTGGGAAAGTCTGTAACATTTCACTGTGATTTCGTGTAATTCTGCTGTACCGGTACCCATTTTTCTGGGATAAAAGGTAGCCTGTGTCATTCTTTAGCTTTCAAACTATATATATATATATAACCCCCTTTTATGCTTGCAAAGTGTCATTGATAATAGTACAACCGTTTCAGAGAATAGTCGGACCAGACATACAGACAAACATTCAGATGAAACGAAACTCATATTACTTCTGACAACACTTTCTTCGTGTCTGTAAAATTTCATTAAAATCTGTCTATTTCGAAGATAAACTGGAATTATCATTAAATAGACCTATAGACAAACACACAAACAAAAAAGTAGCCTATTTCATTCATGATTACCTCTTTTTATAGTTTACCTACGCTTTAAGAAATAAAACAAAAGTAAAACAAAATTTATAAAATTTACATTGCCCAATGTTCGACAAGTTGATGTCACTTTGAGACTTGGTGGAGATGCATTAGGTTTATTAATGAAACTGTGTTCTTAGGAATTACTATCGGTGCAAATTTACAATGGGGTCCTCATGTTATGAGGGTGGCTGGTAAGCTGAGCTCTGCTGCTTTTGCAATTAGACAAACAAGAAGACGAACCGATGTGCCAACAGCGAGGCTGGTTTATAGGAGCTACTTTCATAGCATAATGTCATATGGCATTCTGCTCTGGGGAAAGGCCGCTGACATTCAAACAATATTTGTTCTCGTAACTTTTTACGAGAACAAATATTTAATAAGCCCTTTGGCTATTCCAACTACATATAAATTTAAAATCTAGAGATAGTGTAAATGCACACTTTAGAGGCATTTTGGCAGTCCCTTGTCAGTACATTTATGAAAATATAATTTATGTACATAAAAACTTAAATACTTTCTCTAGGGTGGATGATGCCCACAACTTAAATACAAGACATAAGCATATGTTATCGATTCCCAAGTTCAGACTCTCAAATTTTAATAATTCTTTCATGGGAAATCGTATCCGTTTTTATAATAACATTCCAAAACAAATCTTACACTTGAATTCTAATCAATTTATAAAGCGAGTTAAAGTCCAACTTATGAACAAAGCTTACTATTGTATTACCGAGTATTTAAATAAGTGCGCATGGACACCATGGTAATAGTTCAAGCATTTAAAGAAAAATGAATTAAGAAAAACACATAATTAAATAAAATAAACAGGGAGGAGTTTCTTGCCGGTTCTTCTCCTTCTAGTTTTAGAACCGGTACCTAATAAATTCATTTTGACATTCAATAAGTGTGTGTGAACAACTTATATTGAATAAAAACTTTTTAAATTTAAATTTGAAAACGATTTTCATATAGGGCACCCGGTATGAAAAAAATATGAAGAGTAAAATATAGTCATCGAATGACCACGTCATGTTTCTTTCAAGGTTATTATTTTATGTGTGCAAAGTTTCACTAAAATCGGTCCAGTAATTTTTGAGTTTATTCGTAACAAACATACAAAAAAGTATACAATTTTTTCTTCTTAATAATATTAGCTATTAAGAGAGTCGTGATAGCTCGAACGCAGCGAATCTGTTTCAAATCTATAAGGTCATGTGGCCATGGTTCAAATCCGGGCGTGTATCGATGAGTTTTTTCTGACTTACCTACATTAAATATCACTGACTCCGTGCCTCGGTGAGGACGTTAAGCAGTCAGTCCCGGTTGCTGTTAATAGATGGCGGTCGTTACAATCCGCCAATCCGCATTGGAGCAGCGTGGTGTATTTAAGCTCCAAGCCCCCTTATGTTGAGGGCAAGCCTAAGTCCCTGCAGTGGGGTATAAAAAGGGCTGAAGGAATGGAAACATTAGTTATAGATGTATAATATTTTGAAAACGAAGGCGAAAATATTTTCCTAACAGCGCAGACAAAGCTGTTTGCTAAGAAAATGACATAATTTATTTAAATAGGGAGGCACATTTTTTTTAAATTTTATTTGTTAATAGCATTTAATTTTATATTCAACTGGAAACTATAGTCTACGCAGTGTGTTATTGAACTGTGGAATACATAAATGAGTACAAACCGCATTTTCCATGTGTCGATTGTTACATTGTTTAATTAGCCGGAAAGCCGATTTATTCAACGGAAGGATTTAATGGAATGCGGATGTTAGTTAAGTAAATAATTTATTTATACATTATTAAATTAACTTTGCTATTTATTTGTCATATTTGACTGACCGATTGGCCGAGTGGTAAGAGACCATAACTGTGGAGCCAAGGGTCGCGGGTTCGATTGCCGCCCGAGACAAATATTTGTGTGCATGAACATGTCTATTTGTTCCGTGTCTGTGTGTGAAATATCTATATATATATATGAATTATAAAGAATATTTAAATATATATATCAGTTGTCTTGTAAACATTATACAAGTTTTGCTTCACTTCGAACTAGGTGGCGCTGTGTTGAATGTTCAAGATATTATTATAATTTAAGCAAATAGGTGTTGGCTGCCTTAAAGAGCGTAATATTTTACTTCAAGTGAATAATTGTCAATTAAGATTGCGGTACTTTAGACCAAATTTTTAGATAAAATAAAGTTTTGACTAATAATAATTTATAAAAAAACCTAACAATTTGAAATAAAATAAACACTATTTACTTTTGTTTGAAGCAACAACTATTTATGGTTGATATTGATATTATATCATCACCCCGCTATAAAGATGACGGGTTGACGCCGATCTGGCGATAAGTAGCACAATAATCTATTTCAAATAACTACAATGACCCTTTACTGTAATGACCTGTAATGATCTACTTTGATGTACTGGTTACCGCCGCAGTAATCAGAACAATAATGTAAATCAAACGAGGTAATAACCGTGTTGACCTGTTTCATTGAGCTGGTTGACGCTGCGCCGATGTCCACCCGCCGCGCCGTACGAAAATTCGAAGAAAAGTCATGTTGATTTTTTTATATTTTTACCCTTTACGAGACGGAAACGATATACGCGTTTGAGGTTAGAGATTTTGTTTATTTATGTGTTGTTGCTGTGTCTGTTACTATTTTCCTCAAAAACGAAGGGACCGAATTCAATGCATTTTTTTTAAAATAGGTAAAGTGTATTACTTTAGAGCAAGTCCTTAAATTTGTTTTACGCATAATAGTTCCTAGCTGCAGATGTCTGTCTAAAACAGCTGCGGCGATTCTAATACGGTTTTTTTATTACTTAGATACCACCTCGAGCAGGTTCTTAGATGTGTTTTATCGATGAAGGCCACCAGAGAGGTTGCAGTACTTGAAATTCTTTCTTAATGTGTCAATTTAATCCCACATGAAAGATACAGCGTACATAATGAGCAGAAAATGTCAAATATATTTATTCAATGAATTCGCTTGTTCTTCAAAATGTTTTTTTTTTTTTTATTTTAATTGTATTTTCCAGTAACAATAAAGCATCTTCCCACAGTAAAAGTACTAAATTATCTACACACCAAATTTTATTAAAATTCGCCTAGAATTTTTTGGGTGATACATATATGTATAAAAACAGACAGACGACGACAATTTAAAAAGTGATATGTTGACATCTAAATCGATAACTATCTACACACCCATCGTTATTTAAAAAAAAACGTGATGTACAGACACGGTCCTGTTAAAGTATACTGTTTATGTTTACTAGCTTCCGCCTGCGGTTCCGTCTGCGCGGACGCCCTTGTAGTAGTTTTCCGCTCTCACCACGTCTAAAATATATACCCTATACGTCCCGTCCCGGTTTCGGGCGGGACTTCCCCTTCCCTCTTAGCCCCCATACTAGACTGAGTTGTCATGCCAGACGACCGTCTAAAAATTATTTTTCTATCCCTAGACAATAGATTTTTTTCTGGATGAAAAGTACCCTATGTCCTATTTTGTATCCCTGAAAACGTGTATACAAAATTATATGATGATCGATTGAGTAGTTGAGGCATGAAAGTGTAACAATGTAGCATTTATAATATTTATAGATTTTGCATTTAAACTCTTTTGGTTACCAGCTCCTCACTTATATTTGAAGCTATTAATGGAGAATAATGTATATTCAAGTCTAATAATCACTTTATTAATATTAACAACTCCAAAACGCGAAGCGTAGTCGAATTTATATCTAACGCAATAAGAGCCTTCTTTTTGTCTAAGCGTTACGTATCCATGTCTATAACGTTCCTCTCGACAAACAGAATTACGTTTTATTGAAAACGTACCTTTTGTCCTCGCGGCTTCTGGCACGTTTGCCTTTGAACCGATTCCTCTTTTAATTAAGCAGACTTTTTGCTTTCGACGCGCGTTTAAATTGACTTTCAGTAATTAAAATGACTTTTTAGTAATAGGATAACATTACTTTTATGGTCAAGCACGATTTTTTCATTGCATAGCACAAGATAAAATTTATATGTACTACTGATTCAAACAATAATAACAAATTTAGACTTAAATACTTTGCTGTAGTTGAAATTCCGAAAAAGTTTTCCGTAATTCAAGACTTTATTTTTATTAAAAGGTATTAACGCCGTGATGTCTTTGTTGTAACAGTACTATGTTGTTTATTAAAAACGTGGGCTTAAAGAAACACTTGATAAGTTCGTCTATCCTTCAACGGCCATAAATATCGTTTCCGATTCCGAAAGCTTCGAGTTTTTTATTTCGAATTCCGACATCAAAAGTGAAATCAAAGAAGGCGGAGGCGCCAAGTCAAGCGATCGCAGAATTCAATAAAGCGCATGTTTCCGATTCGCAGAATGCTTTGGTCAGAATGATTTTAAAATACTGTGATTTAAAATACAGTTGCATTTTGATACTGACAATACTTCCGTTTCTGTAAATATATCTACTATAATTTGTATGTAATTAATCTGTATATGAGGTGTTAGAACTACTGGTCCAATCAGAAAAATTCTTGTACAAAACAACACTATTTTGAAGGGTTATATACTATTCATCCTATTAATCATCAACCATAATTCAAACGTCTTTTTAATATGTTTACTTACTGAACGGTTTTGCCGTCGTGTCTTCATTAAAATGTTTAATTCTACTTTTATATTTATTGCTTTTTTAAGATTATTAGATCTATGCCTAACATTGGAATGTTAACAAGCGAATAGTTAGATGAAAACGAAAAAGCCGTTTTGAATGAACCAGTGCCGTGCCCATGGCAGCTTATAACCATTAACTAATGGAAAAACGTGTTCTAAGGTAACATTTATCTAAAACATAGCAAATTGACTAGAAGCTCTCTTTTGCGTTTAACGTCTAACCACTCATACTATAGCTAGTTGGTGTAAAATGGGGAATTTTAGTCCAAGTTTCTGTGCGCAAGGTCCCCGCGCGCCGCTCTACAGCCGCTCTTCGCCCCTGAGAAATCCACGTGTGCCGGTTTCACTCCCCCAAAATTGCGTAATGTCACTTCGATACTGTGAACTGATATTTATGACTCTATTAAAACTAAACGCTACTGTCAAATTAATTTACTCAATGATGTATTTATTTATTTATTTATTTATGAAAAACCTACAGCTAAGACAGAAAGAATTACTTAAAAATATTACATTACATGTATAGCCAATTACAGGTTTTTCCGGAATTAAGATGTAAAACAAAAAACCGGCCAAGTGCGAATCGGACTCGCACACGAAGGGTTCCGTACCACCTTACAATGTAAAAAAAAAAAAAGAGCACGACGTTAATCGAATTTAACCATTAATCGTTATTATTATGTCATTTAAGAATTATTGTATAAATATATTTCATTTTTATTTCGATAGTATAATTTTGTTAGTTAAGTGTATAACTCACAAATTAGTACAAGGTTTATGTCAGTACAGATATACTGTATAAAATACTTGATAATGTAACAATACAAAGAACTAAAATATATTGAAATTAAATGCACACTTTATCAAGCAAATCAGTTAATAAAATTTGTCTCTGCTGCCGACTATGTATTTCAAATAGGATCACCAAACAGTTCACATATATTAAAATTGTACACTTACATTGTATCCTTAGAGAAACTAATATGTAAATTCAGTACGGGCGAAGACAAAACTCACTGAATCGACTTTACTTAAATACTTTACAACACTTAAAAAATCGGACAAATGCGAGTCGGATTCGCCCTTGTCTGTGAACAGCGTCTAGCGTTGCTTAGCTTCGAGGATTGATTACGTCTTTAAATAAAGACTATATTTTTTATGATTGAAATTAGAAATGTATAGTTTTCAAGTTTTTCTCTATATTTGTAGTATTAGACGGTCTTATTTGCCAAATTGAATAGTTCCAGGTCAACGGAAAGTATCCTACAAATTTTGATTCCTTGGAGAGTGTCGAAAATAGGTTTTTTTGCTCCATAAACGGCCTCATCTTTTTTTATGTTAACTTAGAAGTTTGATTTTTTCACAGCTTTAAGGAATTGTAGACCCGAGTATATGGTTTTAATTTTAACTCGATACCTTCACATGTTTTTGAGAAAAATGGTTTTGACAGACTGACAGACGGAGAAATGGATGGACGGACAGACAGACGGACAACAAAGTGATCCTATAAAGGTCCCGAATTCAAATTTCAATCCTTATGAAGGCCAGGAACGCAAACATTAATCTGTTTATGAGACATGAACTCATTTTGAAAGATCTGATAGAGACGTTATCAGTACACGAAACAGCCAAAATCGTGGGCAGCAGCTAGTCACTATACAAGTTACAATACAATTCTCACAAAGTCTCTGGTACATTATGATTTTTCTAAAGCCCATAAAATATCAGTTTTACACCAATTAACCTTGTATTTTTTTCAATCAAAACTCAACAAAGCAATACGCAGACGAGAATTTAATTAAATAAAATTGGTTCGGCAGGGACATCGCAGGGGCTATATATACTTTGATTGATGGAATTTTAATAACGCTAATCCAATAGAACTTGCTACAGGCATCAGCAATGTACCATTTAGGATAAATCTATAACTATCTGTTATATTTGTAAAATAACTACATTTCTATCGGTATTTAAACTTGTACTATAATGAAACTGCAACAAAGTCCTCCGTGAACTGAAATTTTAATTATATTCTTGTTTGTTTGTTAGCTTTAACTTTAGAACCACCAAAATCATAAAATCCTCACATTTCAATAAATGATACTTATTATGGTTTAACATATAGGGTTTTATTGCTATATATTGCCATCATTAGATGGCGGTCGTTAAAATCTAAATAACTAATAAAAATCTGAATAAGGAAATTAAATAGTAATACTCGACCAGCGTGGTGGATTAATCTTTAAGCAACCTCATTCTGAAGAGAGGCCTAAGACCTTGCAGTGGGGCATAATGAGCTGACGTGCTATATGGGTATGTGTCATCATACTGTTAATTTGAGGAGAAAAGCAGTACAACTAAAAGCCTATCTACTTCATATACATTAAATAATAGTTGTAGTGTAGAGTAGAGGGAACTTAGATGTAGAGGGAACTGACTGTATTTATTATTGGCTAGCCTGACAACTTGAAGGCGAGGACGTACTCAAGACTGATTCTCTCACAGCTGCTTTTCGATTTAATGATGTGCCTAATAATTCAAAAATTGGCATTGTTTGAAATTCTCCAACAAGATCCAAAAAATTTACTTAAAGGAAAAGATGTCCTTAAACAAAATCAAAAAATATAAAATATTGAAATTATGAAAATGTAGTGTCACTACTACATGCAGCGATCGATGGCCAGGCAAACAAATGCTATACGTGTAACATTGTACCTGCGCATATATTAGTAGTAGAGACGTCCTCAGCTATCAATTTTTAATAATCAATTATTTTTTTAAAAATCCGTATTTGAAATTTAAAAAAAAATACTAAACTACTCCAGATTGTCTATATTTTGATTAAAAAGTAATTAAATGCAATGTCAAAATTTTTGATCAACACACTACTTAATTAGAACTTAGCGAGATGAGCGAGCGAAGCAAAGGAGATCTAATTCCTGAAGAGAACTCGCGAATCCAGTTTCAATTAAGGGGAATGGACTTGGGACAACAAATTGCTTTTAGCGACGTGAAAGCAAATTGAAATGTACGAATGTGCCCCAGTTAATAAATAATATCGCGATCCCATACCAAATGTCCGACGGTCAATGTGAACATGAATGGCAAATGTTCAATTGTTAATAATGCTTTTGACTGTCATACCACTTTTTGGTTACACGTAATGGTTTCAATTTATGTTTTGGTTCAAAATAAGTTATTTATATACAAAAGTATCAAATAATATTCAAATAAATCTGTAATTTCAGGAAAGTGCACGGGACAGCAAGGACAAATATATTTTTTTAAATTTTTTTAGGTATGTTTTAATAAAAAACACCGTGAATCGCTTATAAACGCAAATTTTGTATTCGTGAAACTAAACATACAAAAGAAAATTTTGCGCTTATGCAATGCTATGCCACGACACTACAATTATTACCTTTCTGATAAAACTATTAAAATAAATGTAATAGGTACGTATAGTCAGTCACCAATATTTGTGCAAATCTTCATTAATCATCCATTTATTTAACAAAATATCAAACCATGAGAATATCGAATTTCCAAGAATCTACGATATTTTGAGTCAGCGCAGTAAATAAAAACACTTTTGTACTCTTTTTACAAAAAATATTATATTTTTCTCTTACACATACCTTTTACTATCATAAACATCTTTTGACTATGTATTGTAAAATCGTCGTTAGAGAATAGGTTATCACATCTAACAAAAAAAAAGTAGTTATCTGGAGAACACATGACCATATATAATTTGTAAAAAAAAGGATCGATATGAGTTTACTAGCTGTGAATACTAAAAATGAAAAGTAAAATTGAAATACGCAAATAGAAATTTTCCAATAAAGTCTTATCGAAGTCAAATTAAAAAGTGGACGTGCCGCAAAGTTCGTAGTTTTAATTATGCAAGACGGCTCAAAGCGTCGGCCGCAGGAAAACACCCATGAAATAAAGTTCCTCGTAATTGAAATAAAAAAAAGCTAGAACTTATTCAGATAAAAAGATTTAATTATAACTTGTGCTTAAAATTTATTTTCAACTAAATGAACTCGATAAAATAATTTGAATCACTGTTTAACATCGACGTTATCTAATTAATCTCTTCTATAATCCAGACGATTTAATAAAGATCTAAAAAATCGGAGTCTTAGAGATCCATAATGAAAAACTTAATTATGGTTTAAAAGTCAATTCAAAAGCTCAGCGGGGCTAGAGTTCGCAGTTTTAATTAAACGCGATAGCTCACGGCGAAGCGACATTCACAAAACCCCCAATAAATGAAATCGTCTTGGAGTACCTACAGTATGACTATAATTGCAATAGAATGATTTTTGTTTCTCTTATTTAAAACAAGTTTAAATTATATTATTATTTATATTTCCGTTTTTGAATTAATAGTTATAAATGTTATAATGCACAGTAAATGAATAGGTATTCTCCAAAATACTTTGCTCACAGCAACTTTACTCATGACTCACATTATTTTTGTTAATTTCTACATTAAATCGTAAACCTAAAAGTTTAAACGGTTATAGTTGTTGTTGCGGTTGTATAGCGGTTGTTATATGTGTGTGGTGTCTTCGCAAAAATATTTATATATGTATATATTATAAAGAATATTTAAGTATGTATATCAGTTGTCAAGTAACCCTTAACACAAGCATAATACTTGCTTACTTTGGGACTAGATGACGCTGTGTGGCAAGTCCCATGTATTATTATTATTATTATTATAGTTATCTTGTTATAATTTGTATTTAAATTTTATATAATAAGTAGAGACCCACAAAAGCTGTCAGGCTATCGTACCTTATGTTTAAGGCTGTGGCTGCAGTAAACCGCAACGCGATTTGCGACACATCTTTCAATTTCATTCCAACAATTTTAATACGTTATGCTGTCATGGTTCACTACGTACTAATGCGATATGAATAACATAGTTGTAGTTGAGGGCATCGGCTGTACCATGAATAAGCGAAAAAGAGGCGAATTTACCAACAAATTCCTTATTTGTACTTACTTGATGTGTTATGAATGGCATTCGGCGTAAAATCAACGGCGATGTGTCAGCTGATCACAATTGTTGAGAACAAAAAGACCGCTTAAAATCAATTCATTTTTACAGTAGCGGCTACATTTTGATTGTCAAAACAAATAGGTACACGTCTATAACTATACCCGTCTACAATACTTTTTCGGGTTTAAATTAATGAACGGTTATAAACGCGACAAGCATAATAGTTCCACTGTCAACTGGCTACACAATTAAATCAATGGACTACATAAATAGGAAAAGGAGTAAATACTTACAAACTTGTTGGTTAACCAATTCGTTTTGATCGTTTTTTACAGATCGTGTCAAACTTTATGACGGATATGAATACAACGCTAAATGCGGGCTTACGCAGGCACGGCATTGCATGCACCTTCGAATCGGGTGGGATACGCCACCGCGGGATTCGCGGCCCACCATCTGGCTCCACTGTGTTGCGCTGACACCTAAAATTGGTTAATGCGACGCGACTTATGCTTACTTTCGGATCGGCCATAAAGTTTGATTTTAACTGTACGAAAAGGTTATTAAAATTTAATTTAATTTAATTTAAAGGTTATTAAAAGAAAGAATTATTAAAATACAACACAAATAAATGTAATGTAAATAAGATGAGTACTTAAAATGTACTATAAACTTAAACAAAAAGGGAAATTTTAATGACAATTTTTTTGATCTGTCTTAGGAATTATAGAATATAGAAAACAATATCGATCCTAATATTTTACGAATACTAAGTAACAAGTATGATATATCATAAGTGCTATATGGGGTAAAATGAATAAAATAATGTGACTACAATATAATAGTCTCGTATCGGTCAACGACGCGTCATGTTGCGTCGCGTTGCCTGCTCTACGATCTATTCGCTTCCCTGATCCTACGAACCTGCGAACTACGAACGCAGCAACTGCGATTTTTTTGCGTTCAACATTATGGCGTATTACGAACGTATTCCCAGCGAAACTGCTGTCATTAGTTTGTCAGTGAAATCGCCTGAATTGCTTTTTTTAAGACGCTGTGAAGCATTATGTACCTAACGCAGCAGCGGCATCGCTGGAATTTCGCGTATTAATGTACATTAAGGTACATCATGTTTATCTGATTTCGTAATTCCAAACCATTGCAAGAAAAATCGCGAAGTAAGTCTCACGTATAACCTATTACCACGCTATATCTACCTCATTCAATTCCCATACTTTTCTACTCATACCAATATTACCGATTCCCTTTCTACTTTTACACCATCCAATCTTTGGCTTTTATGTGAAATGAACGGTATCTGTAAATACATAGTGTTGTGAATATTTGAATTTTATTTCTGGTTCGATACCCACCCGGGACCAATATTTGTGTGCATGAACATGTTTATTTCGTTCCGGGTCTGGGGGTATAATACTTATCTATGTATATACCTATGATAAAAAAAATTAAGTATGTATATCAATTGTCTAGTAACCCATAACACAAGCATAATACTTGCTTACTTTGGGACTAGATGGCGCTGTGTGGGCTGTCCCATGAATTATTATTTAAAAAATCAAAGAATGGAGAATCAATGCGACAAATACAAAATATTTCGTAACGTAGAAAACTATACTACGTAAACAAACAAACGGAAGCTTTATTTTATATCCTAGCTGTCTATGGGTTACATATTTGTACCGGGATCGTTAAAGAAACGCGACATTCCAGGACAAGGTGGACTTCTATAAAACATTTTTAAATTTAGAGACAATTTTTTTGCACAATCTTTTATAATGTAGGTTAGTTTAGTTAATGTAGGTAAATCTGATAGTGATGATGAAAAAGTTGTTTTGAAGAAACGTCTATTGCAGTGCTGCCTAGGGGGTTATAAGTGCAAACTGCTCCATAAGATAATTGTCTATCTACTGCGGGACCCCCTGGGTCTGTGTAGCTGTAAAATCTATCTAGGCACTTGCTGTGAAGAGTATTAAAATGTAGAAATGAAGAGTATTAAAGGCCGTCACGCCTTATGCGGTACAAAATTTTCAACTCAGACGAACGATGCACAAAGATATAAAAACGAACACACAATTAATGTATCCTTAAACAATTTTAATAATATTTATTTTATCTATCCTTTATTTTTCTGGATAAAAACTTGTCACATAATATCAATAAGTACATAAGCATATACGTATAAAGCCCTGCCCAGAAACTGTAACATGTTGAGTACACAGCGCAGTCATAATGAAGAAGTACTACAGCTAACTTAGTTGGGGACGAAGAGGGAACTAATAAAGGAAGTTCATAGCGGACGCGTTGCGGGCAGAGTTGCGGACTTGCTAACAACGGGACTGCCAACACCACGAGGATGTAATAAGTAGGGAACCTTCGGGAGAAGTGGTCCTAGCTAGTCGACCGAACTCTGATGGCCCTACTTCAACGGATTTGTACTGAGAATTAGTGTTCGGAACATGAATTAGTCTCCGTGTCTTTGGAACGAGATTTCCATCCCTTACGTCGTGATACGGGGGAAAAATAACGGGGTGTATCACTGCCCCTTTTTCTCGCGAGGAGGCGCATGAACGACGGTACTCAATCGACTGTATAAGCGGTTTAATTTTTATAAACATATTATTATACAATTATACAAACATATAAAAATATTTACAAAATATAAATGCAGAATGTTTAATAGGTACTTTCTCTAAGAGCGCCATCTACAAATGTTTTGCGTGACACACCCCATTAAATCCTCTGCAGAATTTATTAAAAAACTTTTATTTTTCTAAAAACAATGAACCACGTATACAGTTTAGCACTTGGCAGTTTTAAGTATATGTTACGATTTAGGAAAATATTTATTTATTTTTCATGTTTGTAATCTGTTAATAGTTCACCACCAGTCATTGTTTATATACCTAAACTCAGTGCGTCTTGCCAGCCAGTATTATTTATTTATACTATATTATCTCCAGGCTTTGTCTGTACTAAGTGTAATTTTTTTTTAAAGAGTATGACTAATTTCTGATTTACGGCACTCGTCATACATTCAAAATGTTTATTTTTTTTTATATTGACTATTTATTTGTACGTTTTAACATTGTGTAGTGATACGGAATCCTCGGTCTGTCTCGCACTTGGCCAGTTTGTTTTTTCAAAGTCAATCAATCAATAAGGATCAATCGCAATTATTTCTATGTGTTTCAATGTACTATTGATCCAATCGACTTAAATAAATCCCCAATTCATGGTAAATTACTGTATAGTATCATATAATAAGGAAAAATGATAAAAACGTTTAATCAGTATGAGTTTAAAATCAATAATATTGTTATCATAAAATACATTCACTAACGTATAAGTGGGTGCGGCCTCAGCCGGCCGGTACAAGCTATGCCCGCGCGGGGACTCATACATAATTTTTAATATTAAGTTTTACGGTGAAAATTTATAGCAATTCAGAGCAACTTTTCAGAACTGCTGCAGAACCACAAGGGTGTTGTAAAACGATAGCGTGCCTCGGTGGCGTGCCTATTGGTCTATTGGTTAACATCTGATTCGCGGGAGTTATAGCCATTTCAAAGTATTTATATTTTTATTTATTGATTTGGTTACATTGTTTTAATAGAAACATATCAAAAAAATAAAGAACTAAGTCAAAAGTTAATTATTAGAATTAATCATTGAAAATTTGAAATAAATTATTGAATGAAATGTTAATTGACTAATTTTCTTAAGATAAATATGCTGTTGCACTCTGGTATCAAACATAACTTAAAAAGTATTTTAATTACTGATAAGATCTAAAATTAATTGAACGTGTTAAATAATTATTATGAGCATTAAAAATATCATTTGATATTTCAAGAGTTATCAAATATTACAATTTAAAATAAATAACGCATTAATGTATTTGTTTTACGAGTGAAGACAGCGCCATCTCTGTTGATATGGATAAAACTAGATAAACCAAACATTATCAATGATTATTAAATAGTTTCACCGAATGTAGCTTTATAAATGGGTTTAATATTGGTGCATTATTTTTTGCGCATATAGAATCATGCGGATTTCGAAAAGAGCGAGTGCAAAGCCCTTGCTCAGCAAATGAGGCATTGGTACTCGTCCCGGCCTAGAACGATCAACTCATTGTTCAGCACAGAGCCTTCGATGATGCTTTCAACCGTATATTTTTAAGTCATTAGTGTTATGCATTATTGAAAACATTTTTTTGAAATTATATTATGTAAAAAGGGGTATAACTGTTATCAAATTGATCAAACGAATAAAACGTATAAGTAACACAGAGGTGCACTCTCTAAATACTAAAATATGAAACTAAGTACTAGGTACACATCGATTCGAATCCACGAACATTCCCTAAATTTGTGAATTGTATCAAATTCCGACATTTTCAAAGTTAAACGCACGATTTGTATTTGATGTTTGGGTCATGAACTAAAGATTTTTTATAATTAAACCCATTAAGTAGTTAACTATAGGATGAAAGTTTCTAAGATAATTCTGTAATTTTTAAAGTTTAAACCGTGAAATTCATTATTTCGCTTTATGGTCTGAAAACCAAAAAATATTTGTTCCAGGGTTTACGGAAAATTTATCCGTAAGTGAGCAAAATACAGTATGAACGTTCATACGAACGTTCATACCGTACCATTACCGCATTTTGCTCACAAAATTGACAGAAGTACCATACGGTACTTCTGTCAATTTTGAGTAAAATTTATGGAGATTAGTGTTTGATTTTTGGGTCAGAAACGAAATGTCTTGTTTCAAGATTTTTGAGAATTAAGGGAGCAAATTAGAGGATGAAAGTTTATAAAGGAGTTCGGTCATTTTTAAAGTTAAAACCATGAAACTCATCATTAGGTTTTATATTCCGTAATTGTAAATAAGTAATAATAATAATAATAACAACGTATACATCACAACAAGTGTTTCAAAGTTAATGGAAATTTCACCCTGAAGAGGGTAAAATAGAGAATAATAGTTTGTAAGCGAATCCCTTCATTTTTAAGGTTAATATGGTAATTGGTACGTATTTAGCCTTTTAATTGGAAATTAACAAGACATGTTATAGCAATTATAGACATTTAATCCTTCCAGGGTCTAAATAAATGCTAACATACGTGTGTAATCTATGTGAGCGAAGCCGCGGGCAGTCGCTAGTACCAAATGTGCGGAAGTGACCAACCTGCGTACACATAAAGAACGAAGTACGTGTAAAATATTTAAAATAGATTATATAATAAACTCGTCAGGAACCGCTTGTGATAATGAAAATAACAAATCACATTTAAATATACGCATACGAAATACAAAGCAAATAATCCCTAGGCGACTAGACGAGGGATTTGGTTGAGTAATTCTCTAACACCGCGACTTAAGTGTCGGCTTAGCGCAGCTGCGGCCTTCTGCGCAACCGGTGACCCCTTGTGCTTTAGGAAGAATGATAAAAACTGGAATCAATTAATATAAAAATCTATTTCTATAACTACAAAAGAAAATCAATTCAAATTAAAAAAATATAAGAAATCATTGCCGAAAATTTGGTAATTCATAGCGCAAAACCAAAAAGTGTTCTTACATGGACACCTATTTTTGTCTTCATTTGATACAGAATGTATTGACTTCGTGACAGTCATGTGGTGGCGACCCCGCTTCTTGTTTAGAAGGTTGTGGTTCGAATCCCAGCAACTAGCATGTACTAATAAGCTTTTTCTGACTTAAGTACATAATTATCACTGACTACGTGCCTCGGAGAACAAGTTAAGCCGTCGGTTCCAGTTGTTATCAACAGATAGCAGTAATCAAATTCCACCAACCCGCACTGGAGCAGCGTGGTAGATTAAGCTCCAAGCTCGTCTTGAGGGAAGACCTAAGCTCCTACAGTGGAACATAATGGACTGGTATGGTGGTATTAGGTGAAGTACATAGTTTTTCTGTGTATCTGTATTTTATAAATCGTTAAGAAAAGTTCACATATAAAAACAATTATTTGCATTCTGATATAAAAAAAATGATTAACTACACTTGCTACAGGAGTGCAGCATGCATGAAACTAGAAAAACCGGACATGGCCTCGTGAATTAACCTACCCATACCTACCCATAGATTGTCATTTTGCACAAACTCAAGTATGCTGCTATCGACCGCTATTACGCTGAGTACTTCGCGCGGCTGACACGTTTTTGACGTTTGTCAGAAATAATAAATAATGTCGTCAGGTGTATTGCAAACCTGACGCAGCCATAATGTATATATAAAACAAAAAAAATATATTTACTCGATAGAATAGAGCAATGTCACTCTTCCTAACCAATATAATTTATTTACGCTCGTAATTACTATTGTAAAACATCTAATGGCGCAGTAAAATTTTCAAGAAAACAAGAAGTCCTCATATAGCAGTATATTATAACTTAACTTATACGAGTAGCATCTGATAATATTTCATGGCCTGTTAAGACCTTTCTTTACATTTCTTGACATTTCATGACCTTTCATGACATTTCTCAGCATTTTTCAACATTTCTTATCTAACGGCGTCTTTAGATGGGAGTAAAAACGTTCTGATGTCACGTGGCAATGTGTCGTTCTTCGCGCCCTGTTAGCTCTTTCCGGCTTAGCGCTCTCCTCTCAGTATTTATGCTTTGATTTCTTAATTCAATTAAATTTTTAGATAGAAAATACTTATTATTTAAAAATGTTTATTTTCTAAATAAACATTTCATAAATATAAAATAATAACAGATTTTCTTCGGTTCCTGTTTAAAATATTTCACATCTGCCAGGTGTCTTATTATACTTTTATTTTCATTCTGTTGTGATACGTATGTACGTTTAATAAATACATTTATTAAAATAATATTTAACAAAATAAAATACAAAATAAAGGTTGTGTAACCCATAGAAGTTTAATTTTTTGCGCATGTATATACTTGCTCTCACCGATTTTTTTGTTTCATATCTTGAAATATGAGTGAGAGTGTCATTGGCAGTGAAAATGAAAAAAATAATGCTTAATTGATTATGATTTTAACGTTTCTCATGAATCAGGCGCTCCATAAATCTTGTTTTTTTTTCTTCTTTTTTTGTACTTCATAAGCAATAACACAATTAAGGCCATTTTATACAACTCTTACAGCTGAGACGTTGTTTTTAAAAAAAATGTGTGAGCCATCATGGGACGCTGGGGAGATGTTCATCTAAATTTCAAAACATAATTCTACTGAAATATTTTTAAATGAATACAAGAAATATTTATTCATTTTTATAAAACTATTGAAAAAACCGGCCAAGTGCGAGACGGACTCGCACACGAAGGGTTCCGCATCACCGTACAAAAAGTAACGTTCACATCGCACCGTATATTAAGAAATGATTTGGTAACCCATACAACTTGACCTTGAAATGTATAGTTTTCACATTTTTCCCTATACTTGTACTTTAAAACGGTACTTCTCGCCAAATTTCATAGTTGTAGGTCAACAGAAAAAACCCTATAAATTCTGATTCCCGTGAGAGTTTCGAAATATAATTCTTTTTTTTGTGGCATGAACGACCATGTTTTTTTTACGTTAACTTTGAAATTTGATTTTTTTTACAGCATCAAGGGACTGTATACTCGAGTACATGGTTTTGTTTTCAACTTGATACCTCCACGTGCTCCCAAGATAAAGGTTCTTGACTGACAGATGAACAGATGGACTGATGGACAGACAGACAGACAAAAAAGGGTATTTTTTTCCTTTTGAGATATGAAATCATTAAAAAGTATTTTTATTTAAATTCTAAAATGCTGTTAAGCTCAAATAAATATTCAGAAGGAAACGCTAAATCGGAAAAAAACAACAGAAAGTTTTTACCACCATCTAAAGGCGTCATTAATGAATAATGCTGATAAATGCTGAGAAATATTGTGAAAGAGCATTGAAAGGTACTAAAGGTCTTGCAATGTAATGGAACATTATAGAATGTCATAAAGTATCGTGAAATGTCATAAAAAGATGTGAAATATCATGAAATGTCTAGAAATATAGTGAAAAGTCATAAGACCGTCATGAAATGTCGTAAAAAGTCATAAAATGTCGTAAAATGTTATTATATATTATTGAAAGGGAACGTTAAATCGGAAAGCGCCGACAAGGTACGAAGTACTCACGCGGCCGCCATTGCAGTGATTCAGTGGTTGTTAAGTGATAGTCTGGAGTTTTTATTGCGTCTATAACGTGTGGATTTATCCATTTTTCTATTTAATCCTTAGAGTAAATAAATTTCACAGCAGCGGTTGGTTTTAATAGAGTCAGAAAGTCACTTCACAGTATTGAAAATGTCAAACACGAATTCGCGGGGGTGAAGAACAGCGCGCGGGGATTTCGCGGGAGTAAAGACCGTCGCATGGGGACCTCGCGGACTGAAACTCACCATTTTGCGCCAGCTAGCTAGAGTATGTGAGTGGTTAGACGATAAACGCGGAAGAGAGCTTCTGTTAATTTATGCTTTTATGACCTTATGTCTCTTTTTTATGACTTTATCTCTTTTTGACAATTAAAATATTATTGACATATAGTAATAAAAACTAGTGAAATGTGTTCTATTTGCTTTGCTTCGTTGTGAATCTAATAAAAATTCGTTGATTTAATAAGTTTAACTTTCTATACTTATTACATACATAAATAGGTATTTAACAAAGTAGAGCCGCTTTGCGAATATAATTTTTGTTAACGCGCAAAAATTAACTATTATTTTAGGATTTTCTCTGGTTTTAAATTATTATACCTAGTCGTAAACATCAAGATTTAATTAGTTATGTTTAATTTTCGTATTAAAAGTTCTTGCTTCTTCAGCCTGACTCCTTCACACTATGAATGAACTTCGTCTTTGAATTTTAATGTCGAACTCCGGTGAGAAATTATGAGAGTATAACCATACTAACTTGAACTTACAATATTCACGTTTTTTATTACTTGGTTTCGTTATAAGCTTCTGGATTGTAAAGTGTTCTGCTTCCCTTCCAAAACGTCAAAGGTCGCAAAAGAAGTAATTTTACTTTTTTATTTTAAGCCAGAGATAAATATGCACGAAAAAATAAAGCGCATACATTTATTTTAGTGAAGACAACACCTGCTAAGGCAGCATACAAGATTGTTCGCACACACATTTAACTGCTATAAAATATGGCTAAGCCTCGTTTCCTGAGGGTGCTGGGTTATTCAACCCCGAGACAAACAAGTATCTTGACTTTACATGAGATACGACAGTGAAGGGAGCCTTACTATGTTTTTAAGGTCACCGCGTCATCCTTTTGGTACTTGATTTAATTGATTTTGATGTACAGTACCAACAACTGTACAAGAATTGAAAGGTATTCTAATGAACCCATTCATTTGATAGTCTGTTAAAAATTTATTACCTTACATCTGCAAAACAGATTAATTGATTTAAGTGTTATTTTTGTGATGGTTTTATGGTATTTCAGAAAAATATTTTGTAATTAACATTTTGTACTAACCGATCATAAAAACTGGCAACACCTTTACAACTAAAATCAGTTAAATGTGTAACTATAATTAGCGAAAATACTAATACTTTTATTCAGTAGAATTTGTCGTGTATATGGTTTTATTTGTTTTATTATTTCTATTATATATATATTATTATATGCTATATATTATATTTAAATGAAATTTTTTTAGATAATTTAAAAAATACTGAACATTCTGTTAACGGCTTACGAAATCCAATAAACATACTTATAATTTAGCCATGTTCGTCAGCCAGTTCGTGTGTCAAATATCGAAGCTCCTTTATTTCGCCGTATTTGATAGAGAAAGTTCATGTGGCAAAACCTTTAAAAGAAGTCTTTATTTAAAAACAACACAACACTTATAATTAAAAATGGTAATCAGCGTTTAAATCTCACAATATTGCAATAAAATATAAAATATATGATTTAAAAGCTTGATTTCAAATAAGAACTCTTAGTATAATTACGTCTTCTATTTTTAACCCCCGACGAAAAAAGAGGGGTGTTATAAGTTTATTCAACTGTATATATTTTTTTATTTATAACTGTGGAATTAGAAAGGAAAAAGGCAATCGACTATTCAGTTTGTTCAGATTCCTCCAACCAATACAGACTTTATTTTTAGGGAGCCATAATAAAAAAGCTTAACTAATATATTTTTGATATTTTTGTTATATCTGTAGATCCTGTTTGTCATAGACATTGGTGAATGATTTTGAAAAAAAAAATTATTTTATTAAAGTTATCTGCTCCTACTGCGAGATGAGGTAAAATTTTTTTTCCCATCGTGAGAGATATTAAAAATAAATAATTGATAAGCATCTTTTTATTTTAGTCTTCCGTTCTGAATATTCTACTCCAAAATAACTTTCTTCTTGTCCAAGTAGAATTTTATAATACTACACCTACGCGCTATATGTGATTATATGCATATAGCCCTACTAACTGCGGAACCCGACATAAGCTTGGCTAGTTATTTAAATTAAAAACGACTGTACAATAGTTCTTTAAATAGATAGGCATCTGTATTACAATCTTTTTTTTTTATGTACCAAATTGGAAAATTCCAAATTAGGTATAATGCTATTTGTTTAGGCACGACGCTTTCCTCTAAAGTAGCCATCCACGTACGCTTCAGTCTTGACCGATTTTTTGAAAAAAATATTAAATTACTCATATTCGTCGTTATCTCAACTTCCAAATGCCCAATGCTGGATAAGTATCAATAAGTATCTTTTTAGGTTTCCATGACAAACGGTCTTGAGCAAAGTGAACCAACGGCAGCCCTCAACCTTTGCCAGGTTGTCAGTGCGTTTTAAACTACGACGTCTAGTTTGTAGTGACCTCTACCTTTCTTCTCCTTTTTTCCTTCTAGAACCTTATTTTTCCATTGGTTATTCGTTTTGCAAGATATATTATTATCTGCCCATTGCTCGCCAAGGAGGCCATCATAAAAATACTGGCTAAAACAAAATGTCCATATTTGTCTGAGTGTGATTGCTATAAACTGGTTGGAGCACCAAGAGTCTCGGTCCAAAATTTAAATGAATGTCAGGGACAGCGAAAGTTCGTCGGGTACAGGTCACAAAACAATTTGTCCAAGTTGTTGGACTCTCGGAGGGGCGATGAGCGAGACGATAAATTACGTCACCTGGGCTTAATACATGGAGCTCAGCTTTTATGTTTATATGCGGCGCTGATTATTTTATGTGTCTGTTAAACGTTATTATTATAATTAATACTAATATAACGTTTTATGTCAATTTCATATGGAACGTAATCTGTGCAGCACATAAATTATTATAGACTAACGACCCGTCCCGGCTTCGCACGGGTAGCAGACCATATAAGCCGTAGTATTTTTTCTGTCGTAATGTCATATCAGCTTGTTGCGTCGAACATGTGGATTAGATTTAATTAGATTTATATGTAACGTAATTTCATCCTACGTGGAGTATTTTCAATGTATTTTATTTTCAATTTTGTAAATATTTGAAAAAGTAAAGAAAATAAAAACAAACTAAAATAAGTAAAATTAAAAATAAAACAAAAATTCTAAAATGCCGTCCTACGTGTTAAACACGTGTAAAAAAGAGTCAACTGCGAAGAAAAAAGGTACTGGCGTAACTTATCATCAGTAAGTAAGCAAACCATCAACTAAAATCAATCAAAACAAATGTTTGTCTTTTGCCGCCATTTCTATATGAATATCATAGATTATGAAGATTGAACCGTACAAATTGGATACGTAGGTATAAAATGTTGGGGGACCTATATGATTTAGGTGTAATTGATTATTTTTTAGTTTCTTTATTACTCGACTTATGCCATCTGTCTGTCTTTCTGTCACAGAGTATTTTTCAGTCAGAAACTTACTAAGCTAATTTTCTTTAAGGGTAAGTAAAGTTTACATCACATTGCAATGATTTTCGATGCGATTGCGATGATTTTTATTACTATTGTACACGTGTACCGATATGGAAAAGTGAGATAAAGTGTCGGGTGTAGTTAGGGCAAGTACATATTGTAGTACTTATGTTCAGTACCAATTACAGTTTAATGTATAATTGTTTTACTTTTATGTGGAAATATGTATACACAGTATTAATTAAAATAGACATTTTAATTAAAACCATCAGTTTTGCCTCTTTCAATTTATTTTACTAAGTTCCCTTACATTACTCAATTCAATAGGCAGAATATAAACAAAGTTTCGCATGTCGCCTCTGTGACGACGACATCGTATATCTATGACTGCTCATCGCTTCACACGTATGCACTGTTTGTGCCGTGTTGTATGTTCCATTAGTAATTCTATGTTTCTATGCGCTACGCCCGACCGCTTTCACGCGATATTTTTTATTTCGCGATAATTGCTAAGATATTAATTTAAATTGTATGGTATAAAGGGCAATCATAATCTACATGAAATGCTGAAGGTAAATAACGTACTTAATTCGATAAGGAATAACACTGTATCCGTATAAATTTCTTTCCAATCATCTCATCATATGACACCATTTTCTCAAACATAAAAATAAATATAGTAAGCTTTCCATAAAAGATAGACATATGCCATTGTGGACTTTTCTTTAGTCCTACAAAAGAGACACAATTCTTCTATACATTAATTTGTTATATATCTAAAGGATCAGGCAGCGTTTTCCGTCCCTATTTGCGTTTTGGCCCGGAATAGAAAGCGTCCCTTTTTGGGACGATTTCTATTCCGAGTTTTATGGGTGCTTGCGCTTCAAGCATTTTGAAATGCCAATGTCATTGTAGATGTTACATGGTGGGTTCGATAGAAGGTATGATAAAATACTGGTTATATCATATCATTGTATGAATACTTTCTATTGCTTTCTATTTTATGTTTTTAAATGTAAAAACATAGCTAATACTACAAATATAACACAATTCTGCCAGTAAAATTGTTTATATTTTTTTTATTTGTATTTATTTCTGGGCCAAACGATTTGAAATGTAGATAGCTTTTTAACAAATTTAATCTAATTTTCAGCAATAAATAGCACTCAATAACGTTTCATACACCAAAATACAGAAAATAGGTTAAGATGCACGCGCGCGCCCCTTTGGGGCCCCACACGAAAAATTGCTTTCTATTCCGCGGCTTTTCGCTTTTTCGCCTTGCGACTTCCGGGGTTAAAAGTTTTTAACAGTTAGAACATAAATAAATGTATTGTATAAAAATATGTTTCTTTTAATACAACATGCGTAAATACAAATTTTTCTATTCACTTTTAATATCAACCACTAAAATAAACCAACGGATTTACAAATATAACGGATTTACGAATAGAAGAGAATCACAAATCAAAGTTGCATACGCGTATTTCCTAAAATTTAGCAGTTCTAATTTCACGTATTAACGTAACACACAGATATAATATCGTTTCCTTGTTTGGGAATGATCGTTATGTGCTCAAGATATTTTATGCACATATCTTGGGTAAACAACGAAACTTGGTATCAGGTATTGTTGTAGTTGGAAAATTCTTGATAGCGTTTTCAACTAAAGCATTGTCCACAGCAATAATAATCAGAAATAAGAGTGAAGTAGCTATTGGAAAAATTTGAAGTAATTCGGAAAAATTAGGTATGAGTAATAATCAGTTTAAACACGGTTTTTTTGGGTACAAAATTATCAAACCACTTATAAAAAATGTATTCAAGACGAGCGCAGAGCGCCGACTGCCGAGTGGCCGAGAACGCTAGCAGCATTTCTGCGCTGAATGGCGAAACTGATCCTCTGAACGAAATATTCTTTGCTCAGAGGTTCACCCGACACCAATCGGAGTAATTATTATTATTAGAACATGGCCATTGACCGCAATTCATAAGTTTGTCGTCTCAAAACCGTGTTCACGTTTAGAATCTGTTTTTATAGAAATAATGCAATTCGAAAGCAAGAAAACGAAAACACACGAAACTTTACATTTGACAATAGATGTCAATGTCGAATAATCAAAATATATAAACAAAAATACACCGATCAACGGTCTATTTAACTTCCTTTTTATTAAATTTTATTTTTTTTGTGCTGTTACTTCTTCGACATAATATCCTTTAATGTATTTGTACTGATCTGCGTTGAAAATACTTCATCATATCATATTAGCCCGTTATGCCCCCATTGCAGACTTAGGCTTCCTTTCGGAATGAGAGTGTTTTGGAACTCAATCTCCTAGCCAAACTCAACTTCAACTGTCCCGTTAGGTTGTGTAGATCTCCCTTAACTTTTTACTTACCGAAGGTATCCAGCAATTACAGGCAAAATAGTTATCTTTGGCGAGCGTGTAAAAACTATAATGTAGTATCAGAGACTACGAAACTTGATCTATTTCACTCAAGTATCCCTTATGTACGGCGATTATTATCGTCAACATTTTTTGAGCAATAATTGGTAGAACTACATGCCGGCCGATTTATGTCTGTAACTAGTATCATAAGTTGTTTATTCTAGTTCGATCCGAAATTTAAATTTAAGTATGTAGTTCGTAGTTCCTAAGCATAAAAAATTATATATAAGTGGAAACCTGTAATAGGCTATTTTTTGATTTTATTTTCAAATAATACTGTGTCTTAATAGCTGTTGGTTTTCCCACAATAAATAAATAAATAAATAAATAAATAAATCCACCTGGCTGCTCCAGTGCGGGTTAGTGAATTTTAATGGCTGTAATCTGGTGACGGCAACCGGGACCGACGGCTTAACGTGCTATCCGAGGCACCGAGTCATTTATAATTAAGTACTTAAGTCAGAAAAAACTCATTGGTACATGCCGGTTTCTAAGATTTGAACCACGACCTTCTAAATAGAATAGAATTAAAAAAGTTGATATTAATAGAGTTAAATCGAAGGGTTCTATTGTGAAAATGGGAGTTCCTCAGGGATCTATATTGGGTCCCTTTCTGTTTTTAGTGTATATTAATGACTTACCTTACTTGGTAGAAAAATCTGCCGAGATAGTGTTGTTTGCTGATGACACTTCTCTCATATTTAAAATTAATAGAAATGAAGAGGAATTCTCAACAGTAAACTCTTCACTTTTGCAGGTCTTAAATTGGTTCAACGCTAATAACCTATTATTAAACGCAAATAAAACAAAATGTTTAAAATTTACATTGCCCAATGTTAGACAAGTTGATGTCAATTTGAGACTTGGAGGAGATTCATTAAGTTTTGTTAATGAAACTGTGTTCTTGGGCATTAATATCGACGCAAATTTACAATGGGGTCCTCATATTATGAGGGTGGCTGGTAAACTGAGCTCTGCTGTTTTTGCAATTAGGCAAATAAGAAAACTAACCGATGTGCCTACAGCGAGGCTGGTTTATTTTAGCTACTTTCATAGCATAATGTCATATGGCATTCTGCTATGGGGAAAGGCCGCTGACATTCAAACAATATTTGTTCTGCAGAAAAGGGCTATTCGAGCTATATATAAATTAAAATCTAGAGATAGTGTAAAGGCTCATTTTAGAGAAGGTAATATTTTGACAGTCCCTTGTCAGTATATTTATGAAAATATAATTTATGTACATAAAAACTTAAATGCTTTCTCTAGGGTGGGTGATGGCCACAACTTAAATACAAGACATAAGCATATGTTATCAATTCCCAGGTTCAGACTCTCAAAAGTTAATAATTCTTTCATGGGAAATTGTATCCGTTTTTATAATAAAATTCCAAAAGAAATGTTAGACTTGAATTCTAATCAATTTATAAAGCGAGTTAAAGTCCAACTCATGAAAAAAGCTTACTATTGTACTACCGAGTATTTAAATGATAAGTGCGCATGGACATTATTGTAATAGTTGTAAGACTTTAAATTTAAAAAAAAAACAATTAAGAAAAACATATATTTAAATAAAATAAATAGGGAGGAGTTTCTTGCCGGTTCTTCTCCTCCTAGTTTTTGAACCGGTACCTAATCAATTTTTACGACTTTCAATAAGTGTGTGCAAACATCTTATATTGAATAAAAACTTTTTGAATTTTAAAAATTTTGAAAAAAAAAACAAGAAGCGGGCTCGCAACCATTCGGCTATCACACCATCAGTTGAAACACGAGTTGGGTTGAACACGACAATTGAAAACTATGTAGGTAATACTTACTATAAATTGTATAGTATAAGCAGATGAAATCGTAGCAATCCGGTATATAAGTAACGAGAACCATTGACGTAATTTCAGAAAGATGAATAATTTCAGTATTCATGAAAAAGACATTGTGTTTATAACTTTTATTTTAAGTTAAATAGATAATGTTTAACAAACGAGGATTAAAAGTAAAAGTGTTTATCACCTGCACGGGGCTACAGCGAGCGGCGCTTGCTATAAATTAGCGCACGTGTAGTTAATGCATGAACTCGTGCACAAGATTTATGTGTCGCCGTACCAGCTCTAAGTAAATTCCGTAAGTTAAGCTACCAAAAACACTTTTAAAAGGAAATGTTGAATCGTTTTCAATTAAGTCTATTTGAACTAAATGTTTCTATTTAACTTTTTTAGTTTTCACTTTTACTTTATATTGACAAATGGCACGTAAAATATATTCAGCTTTAAATTATAATCGTATTATCAATTGTAAAAACTACAATTACAAACTAAGAGCTCATATGGTCACGTTGACCAAGCTATCTTTGCCCACGACCACGCTAAAGGGTCGTCACTAATAAGAGAACGTTACTCTTGGTCGTTACGGCCCAAGTTACTTTTGCTCCACGCTGAGATTGAATCTACACCGGTGGTGCCACAAACCTGTACCTACATGGATCATCCTGTTTTGGTCGCCTGACGCTGCCATCCTAGTTGTATTCTCCTTGAGCTGCCAAAGTCAAAGTAAAAATATTTTAATTCAATGTAAGATGTCTACACATACATAATAGATGACAAAATGAGAGTCAAAATAAGTTAATAATTACGTATCCGTTCAGAAAACTAGAAAGAGAAGAACCGGTAACAAATTCCTTCCTGTTTATTTTATTTGCCAATTTGCCAGTATCATTGGATCCTGGATTTTCCGCAGCACTGCTTGATGGCTGGCTATACTAACCACGTCTTCTAAGCTTTATTTGCTCCTTAATTCCGTGGTATTGTTTTTTTTTATACGTGTTGTATTTTTTTTTATTAAAGTCTTTAAGTTTTATTTAAATTACATAAAAGTTTATTTTAACCTCAAACCTACTTATCATTACCACCTAGACGACTAGTTTTTGTAACAGATTTTTGCAGCAAAATTGTTCCTCTCTCAGGCAAATAACATCCATCGCTATGCTCTACACAACATTTCACCCTCGCAGCAAATACATCGTTTTGCTCCTTAGGTTAACATGCTACAATTTCCGATGTATAATACCGTCAAGAAATAAGACCTATAATTGATAATCAGCATTGCATACATGCAGTTCGCATGTTGCTGGCGGCATAAATTAATAAAATTTTTTTACGTGAAGTAAAATCGGTAAACGCGTTTCAATGTGTGATATGTAAAATCCAAAATCCATTTCAACAAATGAAATTATCCTACACACGGGTGTATATGTGTCAGTTCTAATTCAAAGTTAAAGTAATTGCATATTATTCTCTAAGCTACAACTAAACACAATTACCAACTATTCTCTGGTATTTATTAAAAGTTCGGGAAATTCAAAATGCAATGGCCCGGCATAACAGAGGTTGCCAAATGGTACAAGCAGTTATAGAACACTCGAAGTTCAGTAGGAGTCATTAGTGGGTACATCGAGAAGGCGTTACTCGCTCCGCGTACCGTCTAATCTGCGAAAGCGCATCCAAAATCACAGGGCTGTTTGAAAAACGGCGTTCCAACCTATTCTCGGGAACTATTTGATAGAGATTCTTAATTAGCCCTTATGTCCTACTATAAAATTATGACGAAGTAAAATTTGTTATTGGTACAAGGAAGAAATTGTAGGGGAAAACGTGAACGTCAAACTTTTTGTTTGGTTTTTTTTTTAATTTATAGGAGTACTATTGTAACTCAAGAACCAATAAAGCTTTGACGAAACTTTCACTTCTGAGGAGAGGTAGGTTCTTAAATAAGAGTAAAAATTAAAGAAAGAAGCCATACACAGCACTGTAAAAGTTTAAGCAATGCAGACCACCTCAAGCGCTAATGTCACAATACGTACAATAAAACTCCGTCATCATTACAATCAATACCAGTATAAGCACTGCTCTCAGGTTTCCATGTCCTAATCTAACTAAGATTCGTGTTTAAATTGTTTTTGTGTAATATTCTATTAAATATATTCATCTACAATTTAACTTTTGTTTTACTACAATATGCTATTGGCAACGAAGCGCAGTTGTGAACAAGTTAACTTTCGACTTTTGATTAAGTAAATCAGTCAAACAACTGACAACTGTCATAGGTAGGCCAACTTACTCATTTGTTTTTTATATATACATTTAATGAAATTATATATGTGCCGTTCTGTTCGATAACTTCTTGCCATCTTGTTGGTAAAGACATGATCCCGTTTCTGTACATATTTAGAGATTTTTGGTCAAATAAATGCGACAAGAAGTTTAACAATCTTCTCTTTAAAAAAGTCTGAAGAGACCGTAACAAGTATAAATCTGAGGATGCAACGTTAGGGCTTCCTAGCCAAACTCGCGATTTTTTTCGTTAGTGGCTAAAAATTCTTGTGGCCTGGCCTAATCTTGATAACAGACTGCATACCTACACCCTTTCTCAATCAATACTTGCCGTTTTTTCCCAATTGCATGCTTATCAGCTGTTAATAGTAGGCATTCAAATCGATGGTTGTACCTGGCGGCAAAAACTCATTTTTATTAAAACTTCAGATCTACAAAATACGAAATAACTTACTCTCCGATCTAAATAACGTGTTCACCGTTACTCGCCTCCAAAATGCTATCTAAACAATTTTCGGTTGAAGTCCTTTACATGTGCTGTAAGATCTTGCTCTTGCCAAATTTTATGAATATATGTCAACGAGAAATATCCTACAGGTTTTGATTTACTTGCGATTAACACAAAACATGCGGCCTGTATGGCCATATTTTTTTATTACGTTATTACGTTGGCTTAGAAGCTTAATTTTTTTACAGCTACAAGGACTCGTAGATCTTCGTACTTGTTATTAATTTTAACTTGATATCTCTAATCTAATCTCTAGTATATCTAAAATCAACGTTTTATTTTTGAAAGAAAAAAAATTGTTTCGAGAAATTGTGTTCCTTGACCCTTATCAGTAAAAAAACGCCTTTTAGCTTTAATATAATAATATATAACGCCTCAAAGTTCATGAACTAGATTTTGTCCACGCTTTATGAATAATACGTATATCCCTATAACTGTCTTCCCGTTCCTGTTGCCTTTGCCGTAGCCATAAAAGAATTATCTTTTACTTCCTGAGTTGTAATCCTACGACTATTGTATTTCTAACTTTTATTAATTTCGTACGGTACGAAAACCTTCAACTAGTCAACAGTAGCCTATGTTATTTTACGCTCTTCAACTATTTTCCTATTTTCCAAAAAAACACGTTGTTTCATTGCTCCTTCACGGCATGAGGAAAGGATAAACAAACAAACTGTCGTATTTATAATATGAAGATAGAAACGAAGCCACAAAACGGGATTATTGCGCATATGAGTTATTATTGCCCATAATGGGGTGAGTTGCGGACTTGGAATGAAACCGCGGGGAACAGGCAAACAGCAAGTTGCGTCGGTGCGCTGAGCGTGGTGTGTACATAAATCTAGTTGTATACTTTTTATTTATATAGCCACTGAAAGGGATATATAATTAATTAAATGCGAAGAAAAATATTATTCATTTTTTATAAGATCCTCTGTTAACGAATATATAGATATAAATAAGCCAGGCTTCATTCTAATTGTTTTTCAATTTCAGTTTTCTGTAGATACTGTATAAAAGTACATAGTAAATACTGCTTTCGTAACTAATTTACTTTGCTCTTAGTAGCGATATTTTTTGTAAAAAAGTAATAACCTAATCAGTAAGGTTATATTACATAAATCAAGTGTTATATGTAAGCAAATTGATATTTTTTCCTATTTCGTAGTGTTTTAAATGAACTAGGTTAGTTAAAATCGTCGGTGAAAACGATATGTTATTTAATAATATTAACAGAGCCATCGGTATCTGGTGAAAAGTATAATTTTTGTTTAAATATAAAAACGCACGCCACTGCATTGATTGATTTCAAAGTGTTTACACTAATATATTACTATTTTTTCAAATATTTAGGCAAATTAGTTTTTTAAAAGAATATATATATAAATATATTATTGTACAGTACCCGGTCGTAAGTTATGCACACGAGTTCTAGAAAGTGGCTAAGTAAAAAGAAGTTTAAAAATAAAACTATAGGTGTCCTTATCGTTTTTTTATTTAGTTACAAAACTACATTGTTTGACGTTATTATGATTAAATAAAAAATTATAAAACGAAAGCTTTATGCAAAAGCTTATTATAAAGTATCGGACTACTTAGATGATAAAAATCCATGGGTATAAATCGCCCACCTATCGGTTCGTTTCAATAACTTTATTTTTAAGCATTTATTGTTAAAAATAAAACTATTTATAACGTTATTAAAAAAAAGCGTCCCTCAGTTTCTTCTGAGATTCCTCTGAGAGGAATCAGCAGCTTTTGAATGCGCCTTTGTGATGACGTTTTTCAACAAAGTAATAAATTGTAATAAATTCACTCTATGACGTATTCTAAGATTATGTTACATAACTATGAAATAAAGATATTTGATTTGATTTGAAATACAAGATTACTTATAAGTTTATTATTTATCTTGTTTTTACTTTGCCGCTTTTTAGAACTCGTGTGCATAACTTACAACCGGGTACTGTATATATATTTAAATACTATTGTATACAGGATGAGGTTTTAATGACCAGCCAAATTTTAATATAATGATCTTTGGTAGAAAACCGATAGCCGTCTTGTTTCCTTTTAGTATCGTTCTGTAGAAAAATATTGAAATATGACTACACAAACCTTTCCCGAAAAAACCAATAACTCTAGTCACCATTCATGCACGCCGCCTCATTCCGTTTCAAGGCTTCGGGCGCGTACGTTTACTATAGTGTTAAGAAGGCAACCAACGTTATGAAATGACACTGTAGATAAAATAATTTGTTATGAAAATGTAACGCATATTTTTTATTTACGCAATGAGGTCTCTTGGTGATACCTAACATCTAGAAAGTTTTTGGCCGGTTTGGCCGGTACTAAAATCTCACCATGCATATATTCATATATTATTGTATATATAGTCATTTATTATTTTATATATATTTATATATAAAAATATATAAAAGCCGGTACAAGCAGATAGACAACTACACCGCCAAAAAGTTACTAATATCACTCCTGACAACCTATTTTCAATGTCTGCATAGTTTCATTAAAATCGGTTTAACCTTTTAGGAGTTTAGCTTGAACAGACAGATGGACAGACAGACAGACAGACAAAAAGTATGTATGTCATTTCAGAACAACCTTATTATCATATCTGTGAAGTTTCATTAAAATGTGTTCAGCCGTTTCGGAGATCAGACACTACGATTTTATTTATATGGATACATTATAGATTAATGTAGTTCATAGAACACGAAGATGTTTCAATATTTACACGATATTACTATCAGTGAAATCACGAAGTTTTCAATTAACATTTCAGTAAGTGTAAGAGGTTAAATTCTGTTTGTGAAACTTTATGTAGTCTAATAAATCAGGACTAACTGTTCCAATATCTACTTATTCGCTTTGTCTTACTGTGAGTTACATAACAATAAAACACTTTGACGTCTATTGGGAAAACACTTGTTGTGTCAAGTACCAAACTAATGAAAAAATCGCTAACCTTATTTTGTTTTTGATATATTTAGAGGGTGCTGTTGATTTGTGAAATGTGACATGTGAAACTAATATTGTTGCAAGGATTTTCCTCGTAAAATGAAATTCTTTCACAAAGCAACGCTAAGAAAAACGATCTGTTTTAGTAGAGTAAGAAAAACAACGCCATTAATCCTATTTTCATTGTAGCATGACGGGATTGGAAGAAATCTTTGGTGACCTGCCATATGAGACTTACATTTTTTGCTACCTAACTATTGAATGTACATATATTTTGTTTTAATCAGAGATGTCTATACGTAGAAAAAAATTTTTCACCTACACAAATTAATTAATGTTCTTATCATATAAAATACCATTTAAATATTATTGCACTGAACAGGTATACCGGGTGTTCGGCTGAACGTAATCCAAACTTATAGAACATGTAGAGCTTACCGAACTAAACCAAAAATTTAAGAAAGCAGGTGGCATGAACTAACGGATACCGAGAAAAACATGTTTAAAGTTGAACTAGATGCAGCCTACACACCGTAGGTATATAATATACTGCGTGTTCGGCTGAAAGTAATTCAAATTTATGGAGAGCGTAGAGCTTACCAGACTAAACAAAAAGCTTCAATTGAGCAAATGGCGCAAACTGACGATTACCGAGAAAAATTGTTTGAAATTTCATTTTTTAATATATTTGCTTTATCATTCTTTTAAAGTTTTTGTTTAGTTCAGTAAGATCTATACGCTCTATAAGTTTGGACTATATTCAGCAGAACACCAACATATTTGGCTTTAATAAACAAAATTTTACACCCCATTGCAGTCGTATCAACATAATCACACAAAAAATATGCTCACTTAAAACTTTAAAATAGTAGCTTAGGATTCTGACGTGGCCACGAAAAGGTCTATTTAGCTTGAAGGGAATAGGGCGTGAAATTAGAAGCACTTGAAGCTCACAGTGGGTCGAAACGGAACTTTTCCAATATCTGCAGCCCCGACAAACTTAGTTCGATGCCCATCAGCAGCCAGCCGTTAGATCCGATATACACGGTATATGAAAGATATTACTGATATCACGTCACAGCGTCTGGCCTTACGCTCATTTTGTCGTCAAAAGTTTATGATTATATTTTATATCGTATGAAAATTATTCGATTTAGAAATTTTATTACTTTCTTACGTATTGACAATTAATAATATAAATATTTAGAAACTATTTTATTATTAAGATTATATTATTAAATTCACTTTGTTAACTTGCTTTCGGTTACATTACATTACATAAATTTAAATCTGTTTTCAAGAGGGGCAGCCATAGACTATAGAACTATACTTTGTACAGTATTTACACTTTTTTCGAGTAATCAACATTCATCAAAATTGGTAAAAGCAGAATAGTAGGTTGGGTCGATTGCTTAAAACCTTCTTTTAAAAATTTGTTCGATGAACGTTTTTCTAAGACCGCCATTACCCAGCCTTCCGTTACAATTTCACGCTATTCTTATGATCTTTACCCGTTTTGGCATTGATAATTCATGTTCACAAAGATAACTCCTTGACATATCGAAACAATCACAGGCCTATATCTCTATTGGGAGCATATTCAAAACTTTTGAGGAAATAGTGTATTAATAGTTTAGTCGTGATAGCCAAAGCACACCCGTGCGGCCGTGGTTCGAATGCGGACGTGTACCACTGAGTTTTTCTGACTTAAGTACATAACTATCACTCGGAAAGCACGTTAAGCTGTTGGTCCCGACGCCATCAATAGATGACATTCGTTAAAATCCATCAACCCGCAATGAGGCAGCATGGTGAATTAAACTCTTAGCCCCCTCACGCTGAGAGGAGGCCTAAGCCTCTACAGTGGGGCATAACGGGCTGATGGAATGGAATGTAAAAGCTTAGTTGCATACCTGAAAACTAGAAGTTTTCTTTTAGACAGACATCCGCTTTCAGACATGGAACTTCTGCAGAAAACGCAATTAATCTCTTTAGAGATTTGGTATCTAGTCGTCTTGATAATAGTAAGAATGCTGTGGGAGCATTTTTGGACTTGTCTAAGGGCTTCGGTACCGTGTCTTTACCCAATATGTTGAAAAACTTCAATGAATCGGTATTTGTAGTCTTACTTTGTACTGGTTCAGTGGTTACCTGACAGATAGATCACAATGTACGAGAGTGGGCGATATCATTTTTGATGTGGATACCGTAAATTTTGGAATTCCCCAGACAAGCATTTAGGGCCCAAAGTATTCACGTGTTTATGAATGATTTTTTTTTTCTACTGTGATAAATTCTGATGTTTTGTGCTGCAGACGATAGATATTGCGATAATATTTTATGATACTTCTTGGGAGGCTTGTTTCGTGATTACAGAGTCCGGTGTGACTAAAATAAATAACTAATTCACCAAAAATTTGTTTACACTAAATTTTAAAATTATATTCATGACATTCTACAAGAAGAGAACATCTAAGCCATTAGTTTCCCCCAACATTCAAGTACATAGCATTAAGTTTATTCAAAACGTCGCGTACTCCTAATTATGGGGCTCGTAATGATTAACTTGTGGGATTATTTGTCGCCCTTATGATGTTAACTAGCTAGGAATCCGTCTCGACTAAAGACATTTAAAAACCATGTTATTACTCTTCCTAAGTGGGTTAGGAAAATCATTTGTGTGGTGAAATCGCTCCGCGACTCAATAATTCGCTACGTTTTGAGGATTGGCATACCACACTTTGCGGTGTGCCAATTCTAGTTAAATTACTGCATTTCCGTATGGACAAGCACGTCAAAAACGTCGATGCTTGTGATCGAGCTAGCACAGCACTAGGTGCTGACAGTTATGTACAAAAAAACTATTCCGTTTACCCACGGTTGCCTTCTATAAGGAAAATGCTGTTAATCGATTCGGCAATTGTACAAACTCGAGTAATATTGCTGGGTCATAAAAATATTTTGTGTTCTCGGGATTATCAGCGTTGCGGCATAGACTGGTTTACTAAACGGACATACCAGAGGTAAACACTGCATTTGTTCGGCGTTTTATGGGTTTTTTGGGTGTTTATGTCTAAAACGTTAGTAGGAAACGGATCTTATTCAAAAGACCTGTCGGTTAGTCGAACCAAATATATATACTGTTTCTAAATGGTTTATACGGTTTTGGCATATTATATTGAAAGACATAATATATTTTAGATGATTGCTCAAGCGAAGATAATTTTACCCTGGATATTGAATTATATAATGCGTTTTATAAGTACTTACATAAATGTATAAATATGTGGATATTTGTATGTTTGTGTATATTGGCGGTGTGTTTATGTATATATTTATTGTGTACGTGTGTGTATATTAATTGAAATATTTGATTCGCAAGTATATGTTGCGTGTTTGTGTAATTTAGAAAATAGCTGGACTCATTTATGTAGGTATTATATTACCGTGTTAAAGGATAAAATCTAAAATCGTATTTAGGTTAAGTCTATCTCGTTTGTTATATGTTCTCGGCCGGGTAATTGTTTTGGTTAATTTAGTTTCTAGGCTTTCGCAGTACAGACCGAACGTAATGTGGAGGGGTTTGCCAAAACAGTTGTTTACCTACATGACAAATAAATGACTTTCTATTTTTGTTGTACATACATCGTGGCACTCTACGTTTATTTATGCTTTTTATATAGTCAAACCACCTCAATATACCATTTTCCACTCTAGTAACTAGATACATTCAAACAATATTTTTCTCTGACATCACTGTTCTATCATTTATCTTCCTATGTTTCTTCTATCTAAGATGAGATAAAAATATTTCAATATAATTTTCGTATTCCAAAAAAAATCAAAAATCGATAATATAGCGAATTATATTGTAACGAGTAGATTTTAATACTTTTGCATTAAATATTTTTTTCTTAGTGCTCGAAAATTTACCAGTTTTGACATAAGTTAACATAATATGTCGTTCACCTGAAACATATATTGTCAATAGTGACTAGACATATCAAATTGTTTTTATCGTTTTCTCGAACTGCACAGGCAATATAGTCAACTAAAGTAAACCAAATTGTAGTAAAGTCTGTATTCTTTCTAAATGCATTCTCGTGATGAGTGTATGCTATGCGCGCCCGCTATGCCAACTTTTCCAATATTTATACCGATCCCCTCAGGAAAGGAATACGGTCGGTAGACGTACGAATGAAATGACGCAAGCCGTACTTGTAATATTTTTAATGAAAAATTCATTACATTAATAATATTTTTAATTTTATTTCTGGCTTGTGTTCAATTAAATATTAAGATATTACAAAAACACATTTAATTCAACTTAATTCATAACAGAATTTCATTTCGGGGATTCCTTCTTTAGAAACATCTTTCTTTTCTATAACAAAATTTGGTCAAGAATTATTGACTATTTTTATGAAGTTAATTTCTGTGCACAATTTTTTCATAACAACAGAACAGCAAAATTATTTAAACGATTATAATTACATTTGTATTTATTTACTTACATTTACAGTACAAAATTAGGAACTTTTTTCAAAATAAAATTACAAGTCAAGAAATATTTTAATTTAAACAGTCTGAAGTTGTTGCCAACAATGTTAATTTGATTCGAATAATTCATGTTTTATTTAAATTTTCATCATTTATAATTGAGCTAAACACTCAGTTTATTCACAAAGTTGTGAACAATAATAAACTATGTGGGAGCTCGACTCGACTGCCCCGAGATATTTATAGTTTCAACTACAATGTAAACAAGACGCTAAAGAACGAGAGCCACCTTCATATACTACTTTTGCCTTGTCAAAATGGTTCATTGATGCGTTCAATGGTTAGTGAGGGCAATGGACCAACTGATACGTATAAAATACCTGGTTTTTATAAAGAAATAATCTAATTATAATAATAATATATAATGTGGGGTTTATAGATATTTGAAAAAAAAACATGAAATTCATGGTTGATGATTGAAATGACAATTATTAAAAGAAACCGCGTTGTAGAAATCTAAACTGTAATTGTATTATTTGTGGTTACCATGTAAATCACTCGTTTATGGAAAATTAAGCATCGCCGTGACTATCTCGTTTACTCCCTATTTTTCTAGGCAGCTTTGGCGGTCATTCTTTCATAGTGACAATAAAAAAAGTAAAATAGAAAATATCATTTATCCGTCGTCAATGAACAAAGAAAATGTATCTTTAGATACATTTATTAACGTCGTGTCTTATGGAAAAAATCGTCTGTCTGATTATTGTCAAAGTCAAGTTCTTTTTTTGTCATGTTTAAAAACAGCCAGTCAGTCTATGGTCAGTCGCCGTCGCCGCGACTATTCCCACCTCCAGTATTGGAGAACCAATACTTAGGGGCTGGAGCAAACGTCTAATTTACCGAGTTTCGTCACTGGCCTCGTGTAAAGTCTTTTGTGTCCGGTCGAGTCTGTAACTACAATGTCGGCAACGCGTATATGGCCATCTTTACCAGGGTAGGTCTTTGTCACGGTTCCACGCAACCACATGTTACGTGGCAACTGGTTGTCAACAATTACCACTACGTCACCTACAGCTAATGGGACAGTTGTAGCAAACCATTTTTCTCGTCGTGTCAAAGTTGGCAAATACTCCCTGACCCACCTCCGCCAGAATAAGTCAGCGAGCGCTTGTGCTTGTCGCCAGTTTCTCTTCAGTAGATCACCGTCAGTAAACGTGTCAAGAGGATGATCAGCCTATTCAGTTTTTGATAATAAAAAGTCATTAGGTGTTAATGGAGGATCGTCATCATGGTCAATGGAAACGTATGTAAGTGGGCGGCGGTTCACTATGAACTCAGCCTCTGCAAGGACTGTCTGTAATGTCTGATCATCTGAAGTTCGGTCTTTAAGAGTCGATTACAAAGCGATTTTGACAGATCGTATTAGTCGCTCCCAACAACCACCCATATGCGGAGCATTTGGAGCAATGAAACTCCATTTTATACTTCTGGTGCTGCTGAACTGGAGTAATAAAATTCATCTCTGTTTATATTCTTCACTAAATTTTTAAGCTCATTATCCGCTCCCTTGAAAGTGGTGGAATTATTCGACCACATCTCGGTAGGACAACCACGTCGAGCTATAAAGCGCCGTATGGCCATGATAGCGCTACTTGTTGTCAGATCACTCGCGACTTCAATGTGGATAGCCCTCACGGTAAGACAAGTGAAAAGAGCGCCGTAACGTTTCTCATGACGTCGTCCAACTTTGACGGTGATCGGGCCAAAATAATCTAAGCCTGTATACTTAAAAACGCGTCCATTCGGCATAAGTCTCACATTTGGTAGTTGACCCATTAAAGGTGGAGAACGCTGTGCTCGCTTGTTCTTGCAATACTGGCAATTATGAAATAACTTTTTTCACGGCGTTTCGTCCATTTATTATCCAGAACCTTTGCCGCAAATTATTAAGAACCTGCTCTCTTCCAACATGCGCACAATCAATTTGAAATTGTTGAATCAACAGCTGGGTAATATGGTCTTTGGGATGTAGGATGATCGGGTGTTTGACATCGCCTGTGACACAGGGCGCATTTTCAATCCTTCCCCCGACGCGAAGGAGCTGAGTAGAGTCAATAGATGGTGTTAATTTGCGTATACAGCTATTCTTGTCGACAGGAAAGCCTTTGGAAATAGCAGAAATTCCGGCCGAAAAGAATCGTCGCTGACTTTGTTTGTACAATAAAATTTCAGCTGTCGATATTTCTTGCGCCTCCAATTCATTGTGTCGACGATCACCTGTGTTCCTTAAATTTTAGAAAAAACGAAGTACCCATGCCACACTTCGGACGAGAGGCCAGTATTTTGAAAAACGATTGTCTTCTATAAGTTCTTTCGTGTCTTCTAGTGTGTAGATAGCCTTCACCTCAAGGTCGTTTGGATTAAGACAGAGCCGTTCCTCTTCTATAGGCCACAAGTCTTCAGGATCCTGTAAGAAAACTGGTCCCGCAAGCCATTTTGTATTTTCTGAAACTGCATCGCGAGTAGCGTCATCAGCTGGATTCTGCTGCGTTGGAACCCACCTCCAATCACTTGGATCTGTAATTTCAGTGACTTCACTAACTCGATGTGAAACGAAAGGCTTAAATGGCGAATGACCATAGACTGACTGGCTGTTTTTAAACATGACAAAAAAAGAACTTGACTTTGACAATAATCAGACAGACGATTTTTTCCATAAGACACGACGTTAATAAATGTATCTAAAGACACATTTTCTTTGTTCATTGACGACGGAACAATCATAAAAACATATATCCCTAGGAACAGCATTATCATTACATTTTTTAATCGTCAAATTACAAATGAATTTTATATAGAACTTAATTCAAAAGTTTAAAAATAACACCAATAATAATATGCTTTCAATACAAAATGTAAGCAATGATCTCACAATCACCAATCACCAAAAACGTTGAAAAAACACTTTTATTGGATTGGGACCCCCTTTGATTTTTTACTTTATTTTATTTTTGTTATTTGTTGTTTTAACGGCCATAGTAGTCCATATTTTATGAAAATTGTAAGTGTCTACCTATTATGGTTCCGACGATATAGCCTCGTGACAGACGGACGGACGGACAAACGGACAGACAGTGTAGGTAATAGGGTCCTCATTGGTACCCTTTGGGTACGGGATCCTAAAAACCGCCCACGGTAAGGCCTGCACAATGCACATCCAGAGTTCTGTGCCACCACAGAATGCGTTCGTGTTATGCAAATACAAAAGAATTACGTACAAAAATACGTAACATATGTATACCTACTTACCATACCTCGTTTCCGACATACATTGCGACATGTGAAAAAAAAATTGTTATCAATGAGTTCAAGAAATGACAATCCAGGTACTAGAGAAACAAAAAAAAAATATTATTATCCTTTTTCATGTATGGAGCCCCTCTACAAAATAATGCAATTCAAATTTTAATCGAACATTATTGAGATATAATGTACTGGCGCACTAGAGATCACGCTCTGACGACGCTTAAGTTCCACTTCAGTTGCGTTCCGGAGTGGAACCGCACTCATTCCTTCATTTATTCGCGAACATTCGCGAGTGTCGACCGGCGTCAAAAGTTGTTCTTGAGCTTTTTTTCGTTTAATGAGTTTACAATGCCTTCCGGTGTGTTTAGATATTGTTAATACAATAGATTTTTTTTTCAGATCCTATAAATGGACGCTTCGTCACATAAGTTGTAGAACACGATTTTATGAAGTCTTTATTAAGAAATGCGGTCCTAAAAAATCCAAATTTCAAGTCCATGATTCATTCGATTTACGAGCTAGAGACTCGTTAGGTACACACGAACACACGGACGGGCAGACAGACAGACAGCATAGTGACTAAAATAGGGCATCGTTTCACCTTTTGCGTACGGAACCCTAAAAACTTTGTCGTGGTTACGAATTCGTTGCACCTTGCAAGTAATTAATAATTAGTTTGATGGCTGCTAATACGCATCAAATACTAACAAAAAATTTCAATTAATAATTAGTTTGTCATAATGTATTTCTGATTGGCTCACTAGCTATAACTAAGATTTGCAACGCAAGCACGTATATGGTACTCCTACGATGACATTCCGTAAGGTTCTGTCACCTAAATCACAGATCGCTCACCCAGGTCGCGCATGCGGAAATCACAAAGGCTGTATTGAAATGAAAATCGTGAACGTCAAGAAACAGGAAGCGGAAGTAGGACGCCTCGGGAAATCTACTGTATTATCTGACTGGTCGTTTCCAGAAAATAAGACAGCTAGCATTGCGTTGCGGAGACAATGAAAACGCTTTTTTCTGTCTCGTCTGTGATGCAGATTATAACTGTGAAAGGATTTCAAACAGAAGCTTCATTAAAAAGGGATGGAAAAAACGTGATAATAAATTAGACCCGCTTATTGTTGTGGTTTAAGAAAAGGAAATATTTCATTTCACGTCAGCGTTTGACCTGCTCTGCCCTCGTTGACATTTAACGCAAACTTTCTCTTCATATTAATTTTTCAGTTATTGATTGATTGATAAAACTAATTATAGTATCATTGAGATGGAAGGCAAAACTGAGTTTCGCACTTGACTGATATTTTTTATGAAATCCTCCATCATCTTATATAGTGTCACATTCTTTATTCCATTGCTACTTGAAATAAACGTTTGTCGTGAAAATTATAGGAATGTCTCTAAAATAGTACAGAAATATATTATTTGTGAATACGTACACACATTATTTACATAGGAATCTCACTGTGTTATCGCGGTTATTCTGTTCGGGTTGTGAAATATGTCGGTTTCTCACTCACCGCAGATTGTCATAATAATAATATATTGATATTGGACGTTATAAATTCGTTTCTCGTCCCATGGAACCACCTCATAGAGACATAGGCATTTACTTTAATTTCCTTGGCAACGTTAAGTTTTTTTATTGTTGCACTGACGCAATGCTAAAAATATATTTATCTCAAATTAATATATTTTTTTAAATGTGTATGACATTTTATATAAAAATGAGTTTTAGCTATTTTGTTCAATGCAAAACTCTAATTTGTAGTTATATATATTTTAAAAGAGAACGCTTTATCGCTTTTTGTGTAAGATATATTTTCAATTGTACCAACTTGTGGGACAATTCAATGGAATATTGCAAAAACATAACGTTTAGGTATATATTAATTTCATTTATTTTGATTATAGATGATGATTTATGTTGATAACTAGATGATGTTGTAAAATAAACAAACGGTTCTGAACGTTCACCGGTTTTGAATAAATATTTCTGTTGCAGTTGCCCGATGACTTATTTAAATACCTACTGTAAGGTGATGTTACCTACTTAACACCGCGTGCAAACTGTTATGCTAATACGAAACACCACAGCTTTTGGTTAGCCCTTTTAGAGAAATCAATTTATTGTAGCGTCCTCTGGTGGCCTATATTGTAAGAATATCTCAAAACCTAGTCTGAAGTGATCCCTATGTAAAGCAAAAATACTGTATCAAAAGTGGACTAGCCATTTTAGACAAACACATCTAATGCGGCGTCACCTGGTGGCTTATAACCGTAAAACATATTTAACAACTTGCTTTTACATTATGTCTATGTAATACCAGAAACCGAATTAAAATAGGCCCAGCCGCTTTAGAAGTAGAAATCAACTGCAGTGTCTCCTGGTGGACATTAGTGTACATTTGCTTTGAAGTGATATCTATGTAATAAAAAAACTGCATAAAAATAGCAGCCGTTTTAGCGAAACACATTTACTGCAGGACCTCTTTGTGTCCATTATTTGTAAGATATGTATGTTTAAGAACCTGCTCGGTAGTTTTTAAAAAAGATTGTAACACAAAACGTATAAACACACCCTCATACACAATATTTTACCCCAAACACACATGCCGTCTTCATCACGTCGTGGGTAAAAATAGGGAGAAATCATACTCTACGTCGCGTCGTACGAAAGAAGCTGTTACCTTACTACCTTATTGATTTAATTTCATCCAGACTCAGTAATAATTCTGAAGATGAAACGGTATTATTACTCATAGTGCGCCCTAGGTAGCTTAGTATTATAACAGATCCTCGGAACAGGCTACTCGCTCTACGGAACACTGGAACTAAAATCCGGTGAATACTCCAATTTGAATATTGAATCAGATCGCTTGAGCTGCGGCTTGGGACTCACGGGAATCTACGACACTATCAATAGAGCTCCCAATGTTTTATGTACTTACCTAGTGCTTTGAGTCACAATTTTACGGTGTCTGCATAACGTTTTTGACATCAGTTATGAAAACTTTATTGCATAAACTAATTAAAATATAAATGACATGTATTTTTAATGATTTTGGAAATTATATTGTTGCGTTAAAATTTTCGACATTGATTATATTATCAAGGCTTCTCTATCACCAGAATTGTGCACCATAGAGTTCGGTCAATAACAACCGACAACCAAATTTACATGGATTTTTCAGGAAATCGTTTGATCTCTTGCCATAAACCACATTTGACAAATGATGTCTCTGAATGGTGCCACTTAAGACGAGTTGACATTGAAAATCAGAGTGTATAATGATAACGAAGCGAAACTCAAGTTTCGAGAAGAAATAAACGAATTGTCAGTATTGAAGTGATTCAGTTAGGTTCAGTAAGAGAAGACGTCAAGAGATTAGTGGACCCACTTCGCTTTGAAGCAAAATGAACCGAGGAAGAACTTGCTGTGCATATACCATTACCATGTGTTGATATGAAGCCCAACGTACTCGTCTTTTTGGCATGAATTTCCACTGACAGGCATATTAATGTCTTTAACCTCGGGTTGGATATCGCTTCGGTTGAGAAATCGAATCGCTTAAAATGCCTCAACTATAAAAGTTACATAGTTGAAATAAATGTGCTTTAGAAGACTTTGCTCGTGGTTTTTGCGTCCTCTCACTGGGTTAACATTTGCAGTGATGACAGAATGAGCATTGATGAGAAGCGGCAAATTGAATTCATTGAGGGCTGTTACTCCGAAAGTAAAGGATCAATTTGCGTTATTTAAGCATTAAGTTGGTTGTAGTAAGCACTGAGGAGTGCTAGTTGAATGGAGTATAAAGGTCTATAAAGTTATTAACCTTGATTTTGGAGCCATTAAGTCCGAAACGCTAAGGCGTATACAGATTGTGTTTTAGTAAATAACAAAAACAATAGAAATCGCCCAAGCAGAAGCAATAGAATATATAGGGAAGTACACTATCGAATGAGGCAAAAAGTAGCCAATAGAAATGAGCCAGTGGGGCAAAGCGAGGCATAAAGTTCGCGCTATCAAGGCCCAAGGACTTTCTTATAAATTATTATATTTATTTTATACACTAAATTACCGATCAACGCAGTGGAAATTTATGAAATAAACCCATGGCGGCTGTAGTCCAAAAAATAGCCTAATTCCTTGTTTTTTTAAGACTTCTAAGTAGTTCCTTTCCAAGAAATTTTGTATATTTCCTACACGCTGTCACTGTCTTTATTTGCTTCCTTGTATCATTTTAGGTCTCCGTTCAAATAATCATAAAATTGTACCCTTAAAGCGAGGCTCTATTTTGCATAAATGTGCAATGTCTAGCGGGACAGCGACCCTCTGAAGTTCGCATTTGACAGATTCAATTTTCGGAATCTCATTTTGCACAATTTTTGGGGTCTGAGAGCATAAAAATACTTTTATCATCAATTTTATTAAATTGTACGGTTTTAGTGTATCTACATTTATCTAAACACGCTACCGTACGTTTAAGAGTAAGGTTCTGTAGCTAAATTGCAAAAGACGGACGGTATAGGTTCATCTCCGCTATTCTTCCAATGATTCTAAAGAAATTTCACAGGCAGGTGTCTTTGTGACCCATCCTACAATTCTGTAACGAAGTTATAGAAATAGGTTGGCTCTCAGTATATTAAACTAACAGGCAATTTTTTGCTCATCTCAACATGTGAGGTATCGTTAGACGCATTTTTAAAAATGTGATGGCGGTTTTTAAGTGAATTATTTGTTTAGATAAATATTTTGCGAGATGCGAGCTCTTAATATTATTAAGAATGTGTGTTTCTTTTCAACTTTTTAACCGTGTCTGAATAAAATATAGCTGGACGTTATTCAACGAACATTTTCAAATGGTTTTAAAGTTTTAGATGTCCGAACTTTCCAGTTGTAAGCAAATAAAAATTTGTGGCTCTTGAAATAAGCTTTGGTTTAAAAACAAAACTTTGCCAGTGAAAAATTCTACGAAATGGGAAGTTGATAGATATGTAACATGCACAAGTTTTGTGTATGAAAATGGACTAGTCATGATGTTGATAAAAAAGAGGCAACAACTAATTTCGAAATTAAATCTTTAAAACCCGACTACGGTAATATAAACTTCGCACAAAGGTAGGTTTCTAGAAATATCTTTCATTTCATTTACAAACCTAAATCGCTATTGGAACTTCCACATAATAATTTCAAATTAAGTGTGGTATTATTACAAAATATATAACACTGTTGGTGTACAGAAGATTTATTTTATAACTCAACATTTAGTTAAATAGTGGATCATTACATGTAATCAAAATTTAAATCCAAGCAAAGTACTGAAGGAATATTAAAGCGGATCCAACGTTTAAATTTAATACACGGCGAGATTTAAAAGTTGGTCTTTTCAGATTTATTTGCTACTAAATTTGTCGTGCAAGTGAAGAAGCTTCTCTAAACAGCTTTTTGCAATGTGCGCTGTAAGGCATTAAATTTTCAGCTCCCTGCGCTCGACTGGCGCGAGTTTTGGCGTCACAACTTTCCTTATGAATATTTTCCAAATAGCATGCTGTGAGCCCCGGGGTCATGCGAGCACCCGGCGGGCCCCCTTCGGTAGTGGACTGTATGGATTGAAACAACTGGCTTCAGTATTTCACTGCACCGGCTTCACTTCACCGCGCCGCGCCACTGTCTGCTCTTCTGTCTTGCTGGTCCGCTGGTCTCCGTCGACTAAATGCTACGGCGCCTTGTCACCGTATTTATGCTCTCGTCGGCACCGTAGCATAGCGGACCGATCGCAGCGTAAAATGAGCACTGTGTGAGGAGAGTGCCCATCTCTCCTCTCTTTCTTTGCAGACGCCAGTGGCGCGGGGGGAAATGAAAAACCGTTACAAAACCGTTTATTTTAAAATCCTTATGTACAACATATCTCTTATATACATTGACAACGGACAACTTATAAATCTTATGTACAAAGTTGATGAAACTTATAAACTTATATTCACTCATACAGTTAACGTTCGCACTTCACTGATTTTCACTGTCTAATGTTCGGTCCGTCGTTGACATACTCCCCCCGGTCGTTCGAGCTGGTTCGACGACATCTTGGCCCGGCAGACGGACCAACCTCTCCGCTGGTCGTCGCAGCACATCGCCGGCAGTGCGGTCGTCAGCTTCCCGCAAACGTCGATGATGCCTCGCGGCCAGAGATTGCGAGGCAGAGCGGGGTCAGTCGTCACGTCAGCGACGCGCAGCTGTGGCAGGTGGTTGCTGGGCAGGCGGCGCGGCGGCAGCGTCGGCAGGTACTCGTGCCGTCACTTCAGCCAGAAGTGGTCGGCGAAGCGCTGCGCCGTGCGCCACGGTCGTCGCGTCGTCGTCAAAGGCGCCCGGCGTGGGCGCGCCGGACACGCTGCTCGTCATTGTCGTCGCCGGGGGAGGCGCTCGTCGTGGGCGCGTCGGACACGCTATTTGTCAGTGAAGGCGAAGGCACCCGGTGTGGGCGCGCCGGACCCGTCGCTCGTTGTCGTCGTCAGGGTCGCCCGACGCAGGCGGGCCGGATCCGTCAAAATGTGGGCGAGCGGGTGGTGTGCAGGCTGTGGCGGCGCTCAGGTGGCAGACCTGGCGGGCGCAGGCCACGGCTCGAACCGTCGGTCGTCAGTGCACAAACCGGCAGGCCCTGCGGAGTAAATTTATTACGGATGGGACGTCGGCCGCACGCAATGGTCGGGTGCGTCGTGCGGCGGTCGGTGTACGGGGCGGCGCCGCCGCCGGCGCGGTCGCGCAGGCGCAGCACGCCGCTCTCGTCGTCCAGGTACGGCGACCGATGTTGTGGGCGGCTGTTGTGGCGCGGATAGCGCCCGGCACACAAACAGCTGAGCTCGGTGGCGAAGGCGTCGGTCGGTGTTTGCTTCAGCCACGGCTCGGCCCGGTCCAGGTGGTGTCGCCGCATCTCGTCGCGTTGACGTCGATGTTTGCGCCTCGTCCCTCGTAAGCGCGCTGCGTCAGGTGGGTACGCCGCACGAGCGGTGGTCGCGACAGTCGTCGCGGTCGTCTCACCGTCGCGGCGGGGAGCGCGCAGCTCGCGTTTGTTCCGCGGATCGTCGTGCGGCCGTGCCATGACGGTGCGTGAGTCGGCCCAGTGTACGCTCTTCGTCGGCTGCATCGTGCGCTCGATGAGTGATGCGTGGGCGGCGCTGCTCAGCGTGCAAAATCTTAAATCGCAGACCGCCGCGTGGTCGTCTTCACTTGCATCACACGACTTGTGCAACTCGACGGTTGTCGTGTCCACGTCAGGACGGTAGCAGTGGGGTGAGTGGCATGCCCGCGTGTCTCGCAGGCGCCGGAACCACTCCCTCCACCGCGCAGCATGTTTGCCGTCGAGGTTGTCGTCAGTGGTGTCTTCAGATTTGGGCGCAGCAGGCGACGCGTAGCTGGTGTCGATCGGTCGCTGCGTCCGAGTGGCGTAGGCCTCCTTCGACATCATTTCGGTGTCCACTTCTCGTTCCGGCGTGCGCAGCCGTTTTATTGCGCTGCCAGAACGTAGTGGCGTTGCATCGACCTCCTCGCGCCAGAGTGGGCCAGCTTGCCGTCTATGGTCGTCGTCGGTGCGGGCGCAGGTCGGCCGCAGCGTCCGCAGTGATGTCTCGTCCTCGCCACGTCCATTTTCGTCGAATATGCCGGGATCTTTGAGTCGGTCGAGCGAAAAGCGGGCGCTCGACAAAAGTCCGACAAAATGTACGGCGCCACGGCTCCCCCCGGTGCCGCCATGCACTACCCAGCCGAGAAGGGTATGAGAGGCGGCGGGCTCGTCGCGGTGTCGTCCACGTCGCAGCTCGTCGGTCAGTAGCAGGTGCCAGTTGTCTTGGCCCACCAAAATCTCTGGGACCGCGTCGGTGTAGCGCTCGATAGGCAGGTCGGCCAGATGTGCGAAGCGGCTGATATCTGCGCCAGTTTGAGACGTCAGCTGCAGCTCATCCATCGTACGAGCGTCACGTAGTTCATAGCGGGGTCCAGAGGGGCCTGACAACGTGCAGGTGACGCGCTGCGACTCCATGACCTTGACGGTCGATGTGATACCGTTGACAGTTAACGGCTCGCGTGCTCCTGACAAACCAACTCGGTCAGCGAGCTCGCTCTTTATCAGCGAGACCGTGCTCCCGTCGTCCAACAGCGCGAACGTCCGCGCGCTTCCAGCCGGTCCATGGACGGTGACAGGGACGATCTTCAATAATGCGCGGCCGCCAGGTGCGGTCGCGCTCGCCACCACCTCCTGAGGTGCCTCCTCGCTCGCGTCGGTCGTCGTCTCGTGCGATACTGAAGGTGGTGCTCGGTGCAATAGCGTATGATGGCGTTGACCGCAGGAAATCACGGAGCAGCTTTTCTTAGAGCGGCAGACGCCGGAGCGATGACCTCGTCTCAGACATCGAAAGCAAACCCCTGCACTGCGGACGAACTCCTATCTCGCTTCATGATCCATTTGTTTGAACTGGTCGCACGCATGCAGCTCGTGCTCAGCAGTGTCACACTGTGGACAGGTTTCAATTTCGGCGGCGCTGGTGGCGGCAATCAGGTGCACCGCGCGTGCCGGTCTCGTCATCACTGCTGCGCTGCGTTCCCTCGACGTCGGTGCGTGGGCGCGTGCGGTCGGGGCCGGGCGGTCGTCACGGTCGACACGCCAGGCCAAGGCATAGTTGTCAGCTTGCACATTCAAAAAATCGCTTAGTTTCACTAGCTCGGGCGTCCGGTCGTCACGCCGCCGAGCTGCATATTTCGTCCAGTCGTGCATTAACGGAACGATCTTGCTTTTCACTGCCTTCACGATGTCGGTGCTTCTCAGTAGGTCCTCAGCGTCAAGGGCACGCAGCGCTGCAACGGTGTTCTTGATTTTACAGGCGAACACGTTGATTTGGCGGGGCACGTCGGTGAGCCGCGGCATGTCACGTAGCGACTGCAGCTCGTCGTCGGCGATATGCTCCGCACGTCCGAAGCGCTTTTCTAGTGCGGTCATAACTTCACTGGGATCACTTTTACCGATTAGCTGATACGAGACAGCTGTTCTGGCTTCACCGGTCAGGCATCGACGGAGACGAGACAGGTTCTCTGCCGGTGTGAATCGATGTTGTTGTTCGTCGTACGCGGCCTTGAAATACAGAAACTCGTTCGTGCCCCCACTATATTCCGGCAGCTTCGCAGCGTTGCGGTCAGGTCGTGTCGCCAGGGCGGTGATAGCTCGTGCCAGTTGAGCCATCTCCGTTCCGTCGCTGGAACCCGGATGGTGGTTGCTAGGTAGGTGGTCAGCGTGCGGCGGCAGTGCCGGTAGCGGCGGCAGCGTCGGTGGCTCACCGGCCGGCTTGCGCGGCTCCGTAGCGCTAACCCACTTCTCGGTACGGCGGGCGGCATCGTCAATAACGTCGGCTTGATCCACGTCAGAATCGTCACCATCTTCATCGATGTCGTCCAGCTGTGCTTGAAGTCGTTTCTGTATTATGTCCTTTTCTAACTCGGCCATTCGCAGTAGACGTTCACGTTCTATCTCGGCACATTTCTCCGCAGCAGCCAGCTCCGCTTCACTTTTTTTTTTTTTTTTTTTTTATTTAGTGAGGGCCGAATCTGCTTACAGACACCTACGCGCCCGACCTTCCGCGCAGGTAGTGCCGGGTTGGGACTTCTACACAGAAGGTGTAGCCCGACCGGCTAAACGACTCCTCAACCTATACTCCGTTGAGTGTTATAGGATTTGAACTGAACGACGACCGGACGCATTGAGGATGCTTCGGTGCGTTGGTGCCATTGACGGGCGGTGCCTTAAGGGTGCCGCCACGTACGGCGTATGAGTGAGTAGAGATGAGGGCCGACACGTGTCGATCCCTCGGTTTGGGAGGGCAGTACGAGCTGGACGGCCCGACTGTGAGTAAACAAAGGCTCAGACGCCATTCGAACAGATTTGTTACGTTTACTAGGTGACTTCTGGTGGGTACTGTTCGCCTACATCAGACTGAGGGTCTGATCTGCCTAGTGCTCTGAGACTCTCGACCTCGGAGGTGAAGCCATCAGGCGGATCTGTTAAAGCATTCCGTGGGCGTCTGGTAAAGTGATTGGTAGGCGGGGGCTCGTAAGAGGCCGCTTCCGAAAGTAGGGGATTGGGGTGCATGACCGCGGCGGCGAAGAAGCGCTCGGTTGCGTCCTTCATGTACTTGGATATTGATGGTAAGTCGAAATCGCTATGAAGCAGACTATTTCGAACATACCATGGGGCGCCTATAGCTTTTCTGCAGAACTTGTTCTGTATGGTCTGTAGCGGCTTAAGTATCGATTGCTTGGCGTATGCAAAGACCGGGCATGCGTAAGTCATGACCAGCCTTATGGCCATTACGTATAGGGTGCGCTTGTTGCGCATCGATAGCTTACTGCGGCTACCTATCATACCGGACAAACGAGCTAAGTAAAATTTAGCTGTTTTACAAACACGCTTGACATGATCGCGGAAATGGAGATGCTTGTCAAGCGTGATACCTAAATATTTGTAGGTGTGTTGCCACGGAATGTTGGAGCCGGACATTTGTAAAGTGTCTATTTTGAGTGGGACTACGAAGCGAGTTTTCACTTTGGAACGGTGAAAACAGACAGCCGCGGATTTTTCGGGGTTTATTTCAATCCTCCATAGACGGAACCACCGCGTGAGTTCGTCGATAGAGGATTGAAGACGGTTCGCGATGTGTATATTGTGTCGCGAGCGCAGATAAAGCACTGTATCGTCGGCGAACAGTGCTAGTTGGACGCCGTTATGCGGCAGCGGTATGTCGTTTGTATACGCTGAGTACAATAGCGGGCTTAGCGTAGAGCCTTGCGGGACTCCAGCTTTTAGTATTTTGCGGGCTGAAATGGACTTCTCGTGTTTGTAGACGAAATGTCGGTCAGTGAGATAGTCTTGGATGATAAAGACTAAACGATCGGGGACTCCGCTTCACGTTTACGTCGGGCCACAGTCGACTTGGTGGTAGTGGTCGAGCGTGTGGACCGTGCGCGCGTCGGGATGGGCGTGGCCTCTGCGCTAGTAGATGGCGGTGCGTCGTGGAGGGGCGGTGGTACCTGAGTAGCGGCTGTATCTTCCGACGGTGAGGCTGGAGGGCCGAGAACAACTCGTGGTGGCGGCGCCGACATGATGCCAGAGTCTTGAGGTGTTTCGTCAGGTCTCGATTTGCCAGAACGTGTGCCGACCATCTTGAAAACGAACGTATGTTGCTTCGAACGATATGTCGAATCGAAGTGAAACTAAGAATTTCGTCGAATCGAAACTTAGAATGCGCTATTTATAGCGACTTGAAGTGTGCACTTAACGGTCTGTGCACGTACGCGGCGTTAGCGGTCTGCTAACAAAACACGTGCGCGATGCCACGTCGGCGTGGGCCGGGCGCGAGCAGTGGGGCGAGATCGTACGGACGATCACGATCGCCGCAGAACACGCGACACGAACTAACACGGCGGCGCGGCTGCGCACGCTCAACGCACGGGCGGCGCTCAACGGTCCCGACACGCGGTCGCACGCAAAGTCACGGGACTTGCGGCGCGCGGGCCCAGGCACACCGGTGAGGGCCTTAAAACGAACGCCGCTGCCTCGCGACGGGCAGGGGCAGCGGTCGCGATGTTGCACCACGCGGCGGCGTGCGGTGCGACAAAAACGATACCACGCCACGCTACGGTGATGGCGTGATATTCACACGTACTGGGCCGCGCGTCGGTTTGGCGGCCCAGGAGCCGACGAAGCAGACAGCGGACGATGGTACAGACAGGGCGGGCGGGCGTCTAAAAACGTCTTCTTTGCTTGAACGATGAAATATCTTGATTTGAAGCAGACCAAAATCTTGATTCGGCTCGAAGTCGACCAAAAATGTGAGCCCCGGGGTCATGCGAGCACCCGGCGGGCCCCCTTCGGTAGTGGACTGTATGGATTGAAACAACTGGCTTCAGTATTTCACTGCACCGGCTTCACTTCACCGCGCCGCGCCACTGTCTGCTCTTCTGTCTTGCTGGTCCGCTGGTCTCCGTCGACTAAATGCTACGGCGCCTTGTCACCGTATTTATGCTCTCGTCGGCACCGTAGCATAGCGGACCGATCGCAGCGTAAAATGAGCACTGTGTGAGGAGAGTGCCCATCTCTCCTCTCTTTCTTTGCAGACGCCAGTGGCGCGGGGGGAAATGAAAAACCGTTACAAAACCGTTTATTTTAAAATCCTTATGTACAACATATCTCTTATATACATTGACAACGGACAACTTATAAATCTTATGTACAAAGTTGATGAAACTTATAAACTTATATTCACTCATACAGTTAACGTTCGCACTTCACTGATTTTCACTGTCTAATGTTCGGTCCGTCGTTGACACATGCCTAACCCTTGAATTCAATTTATCATCTTGATTTCTGTAATATTATCATAGAAACGAAACACAACATTTTCTATGACGTATTAAATTGATACACTGAATTTGCACGAAAATTTCCTTATATACCGTGTTCGGCTGAATGTATCCGAAGTAGTAGAGCGTGTAAAACTTATCAAATTAAACAAAAAGTTTCAAGGGAGCAGATAGCGCAAACGAACGGTTACCAAGAAAAACATGTTTAAATTTTTTTATCACTTATAATTTTTTTTTATACTTTTTGTTAACTTCGGTAATCTCTACACGTTTTATAAATTTAGGCTGCGTTCAGCAGAACACACCTTATATATCGACACAAAATTATGTTTCATTAACAAAATGTTTACATTCCTTTTGCTAATTTGTTTATTGATTACTTTTTGCAGTGTGTCAATTTCACATCAGGCATTAATTTCACTTGCAATACCTATAACATCTCATTACAGCAATGCAGTGATATCTTGTTAACAAAAAATATAGATTCGTTTACTGTTAGCACAATAAACACCTTCACACGCGATATTCTTTAGTTGGATACTCGATCGAAAGTGCGTATGAGACTTTCTTGGGAAGATTTTCTGCTAATATTGCCGGAGGAGTGTCGAGTGTCGTGAGATAACGTCAAATGATGAGACAGACGAGCTGGAAGTCTTATCCCGATATCGGATCTCACTCTCGCGGCGCAGATTTGTCTAGTATGACCACCCATCATACTAGATTAGCTGGTTGACCAAAAGTTACTCTCGGATGATTATGAAAATTAATCGTAATAATCTATTATGTTTTTATTATAGGTAACTACAATTCTAAGCTGAAAATAGATAAATATATTTTTGAGACAAAAATAAAAGCAAAGTGACTACTTTATTTTTACACTTGATTATGTACGGTAGGTCCCGTGGTTATGGATTCAAACTTGCATGTTACAAATTTTATTTATCGCATTAAAAAATATTTGTATCTTATTATTACTGTTTCCTCATTAAGTTTTAATTGTTTTAACTCTTGCTATTTTTTATAAAATGGCTCCTAAACTATAACAGGTATTACAAAAGTTAAAACTGTGTTTCTAACTTATAAGATGAGTTTTGAATTGGTTTGTTTATTGCAATTATTGGAGCTTTAAAAGTTAATATTTGTTCAAGTCATTGCGTTTGATTTAAATGTATTTGTAGTTTTACAGCGAGTTGCATCAAAAGAAATAACGTAAACGTATATGGCATAAAGTAAAAACTGACTGTTATACTTGTATCAGAACAATGATGTTTTCTATGACCGCACACGGTTGTACGACATGCGTCGCAGGCATGAAATTCTGCGACGCATCTGCGAAGAAATTTTACTTTGTGCAATACACGATTACGAAAGCTCTTTTGGTGCAATTCGCTGTGAGCAGACTGTTAGTGTTTATTTTAATGTTGTACCTACCATGTATTCGTTGCTACACTCATCAAAAATGATACGTATTGCAGACTTAATTCAAATGATACAAAAATATATTTAAAAACCTATTTAATTTCAAGTTTTTTTTTTTCAAAATACACGAATTTCAGAATTCCATCCGGGTTTCCAGAATTCAGTTCTAAGATAGGTGTGCTAGAAATAAACAGTTCATTGCTAGTTTAGTGTACATAAAATTTTTGGTGATGGCCGTGATACCTGAGTGGTGGCGAGCCCGCTCCTTGTTAAGAGAGTCGTGGTTCGAATTCCAGAAACCGTCATGTGTTAATAAGTCTTTTTTTTCATTTTTAAGTACATAACTATCACTGACGGTGTGCCTCGGAGAGCACGTCAAGCCGTCGGTTTTGGTTGCTATGCTGATGGCAGTCTTTAAAAATCACCAACCCGCATTAAAACAGCATGGTGGATTAAGCTCCAAGTACCCTCATTCCGAGGGGAGACCTAAGCCCTTGCAATGTGGCATAATGGGCTGATGTGATGATAATGAAAATGTTTGATTTCATAAGAACACTACACGTTATATTTATATATGGGCGAAAAGATAGGTATAGAAGATGAAAAGCTGTGAAACACAGACAGGCGCCGAATGAGTATTCCATTTTATTAGTTTTGGTCGACTGTCAGTATGACAAAGTGAATGGCAAAGCTCACTGCATCCGACCGCTTTTTCGGTAACATATCGACAAAAGCTCTGAATCAGAGCGGCCAGTCCCCACGCGACAGTCTCTGATTGTAATTAGTTATAGTTTCAATATTTATTTGATGACTTTGTGTCAATGTCATATAGGTATATGGGAATGTGGAAGTTTTCGTTCATCTTTCTAGTGAAGTACTATAGTTATGTTATTTCTGAAACCAAATCATTGTTAATATTGACTTAATCGCTTTACTATCATAATATAAACGAATTTCTTTTAAATAATAAACAAATAACAATCAATCTACAGTTTGAATAAAAGCTCATGAATCCATTTAAAATAATATAATAATACAAAAATGGTTTTTTAATAATAACATCGACTTCATTTCGGACATAAATATCCATATGTACACACAAATTAAACTAGAAATTAGTAACTATGTAATATTAATAAATTTGTTCGATTTAAATTATTTCATTTAAATTTAGTTATTTTATGATTTTATCGATTTATATAATTATCGATTTAAAATATTGTCCTAGTGTTCAGTCTATTATTCTCTGCTCTATTTTTTTTTATTTATTATTCACGATTCACATAAATGCGATATTGTGTCGTGCAATAATTGACCAAAATACAACATCAGCTTGTTCCAGCGAAAAGTCGTAAAAGAATATGCTAGTGACAATAAAAAGATCCTGCCACAAGAAGTTTGCGCGCTAAGGACGAGGTCGGTACAATAAAAACCAACACGACGCCGACGATGTTTTGAGAAAATCTCCAGGAAGAGAACTTAATAAGAGTTCCGTTTCCTCACTCTGAGAAGACGAGTTTTGAAAAGACTTTCGATTGTAAACAGACGTCCATAATTTTCGTTCACAACCGTTCGCCTCGAGGGCCAGTGTTTTCGAAATATACTTTAACTTTTTCTTTCGCTTCAGTTATTTAGTGAACATTTTATGTTTTAATTATTTTTATACATTTGGGATTCATCTACGTAAACAGGATGGCGCTTTTTCGGTTTTTGCGTAATTTTTATAAGAAATTAAATCAATATATAGAGTTATTTTAAGTAAAATAGTTTTCATCTGCTTTAGAAACTGTTCTGTACCTACACGAAAAACGTGTATTTTTTTAATTTTCTTGATAATAATAATAATACCTGGGGCCTGGGGTCCCAAACTAAGCAAGGCTTGTATTATGGGTACTAGACAACTGATACACATTCTTAAAATATTCTTTATAATATATAGATACGTACAGATATAGATATTTTACACCCAGACACGGAATGCATTATGTTAAATTATTATTTAAATGCATTGTTATAAATGAATTAAGTGATATTATAATACAATTTACTGCATAAAAATACGAATCAGGCCTTCCATATTTTAGTGCCTTATTACTTACACAAGAGGACTCCGTGTACTAAAAGTTGTGCAGATGTATTTAAAAATAGTAAGTTCGATTTACAAATTAATGAGTTCAAATCATAAAAGTACGGTTTGGCTAGAAGCCCTTTTCTGCGTTTTCCGTCTAACCACTCATACTCTAGTTAGCTGGTGCAAGATGGCGAGGCTCACTCCCTGAGATCCCCGCGCGCCCATCTTCACCCATGAGGAATTGCGTTTGACATTTTCGATAATGTAAAGTGACAGTTCTGACTCTATTAAAACCAAACGCTGCCGTCAAATTTATTTACTCTATTACGAATTAAAAAATGAATATCTGTTAGGTACTTTTCACTATATGTTTTATGCTTATAGAAATTATAACTTTACTTGACTATTAAATAATTTTCAAATATTATTAGTACAATTTATTTTCAAGAGCGCGGCATTTTTGAGATAAATATTAAAAAATAAACATGTGATGCCATCTTTATAAGTTACATATTTGTGTACGGATGTTTTATTTCAACCAATGCGTTTTTTTTTCTAAGTGATAAACGTTAGGTGTTATTGTTAAAAATTGAATAATTATGGTATGTTTAAGACAACTGTGGGTACTGTTAACTCCATCTGCTGTAAATAAAAATTACTAAGTAGCAACGAATTCGATTTCAGATTATGTCACTGCGTCTATTAGATGTTTGATTAACTCCATTGCAATTTCAATACTTTTGTAGTGTTCATAATACGCCATTTAATATAAAATGACAATATCGAAATTAAGGGTATTTTCGTAGAACTTTATTTTTGATACTGTTTACTTTAAAAAGCACTGTTTGTATACAATTTTCAGACCTTTACATCCGTCATTTTGGTTCGCATGTTTTCCATACTTAAAACTGTCGATGCAATTACCGTGTCAATTTTGTTACTTTATAGATGTTTAGTAAGTATACACTGCAATAATTCATTGTATTCTTTTAAATTACTTGAAAATTCGAAAACCTACGTACAAGTATTTTTTTATCGGTGTGCATGAACATGTCTATTTGTTTCATGTTTGAGTGTAATTTAAAATATGTTATAAATAATATTCAAGTATGATATAAGTTTTCTAGTACCCCATAATAGAAGCATAATATTTGCTTACTTTGAGACTAGATTACGCTGTGTGGTATGGCCCAGGTATCATTATAATATGTTTGTAATAGATCACAAAGAAACTATTCTTTTTTTTTGTTTTACCCTTGCGATGGGACGGCGGAATAAACTGTACAGTACAACTGGGAGTTGCACCCTCTAAACAACCGCCTGAAGCAGGATAAGGACGCGTTTCGTTAGCCCGAAGGCTCTAACGACTTCATCGGAGCAGCCAGGCGGGTGTTGTCGGCGCGAAGTTGGGTTACTCGAGGAGAAATAATTCCGTTGGCGCGGCCTCCGGTTAAGATTTACGTTATTAATATAACGTGAAAAGTGTTTTACTGTTCACTCATTTGAGATGAGGTCAGTAGGGGTTGAGGTGCGTAAGGGGGCGTGGGAGCGCCCCCGCTTCAGGAGTAGCCCGAAAAAGACTCATTAGTATGAATCAACCGTTCGACTTTAAGAGTGAGGTCGTCAGGCTGATCTGTCAGTGCATTCCGCGGTCTTCTTAGGAAATGATTAGGAGTAAGTGCCTCGTAAGTGGCAGCTGAAACTATCAATGAATTACTATGATTAATAGGTCTAGTGAAAAAACGCTCTGATGAGTCTTTCATGTATTTTGAGATTATCAGGAGCTCTAAGTCTCGATGTAGAACTGAGTTTCTGACGTACCAAGGTACGCCAGTCGCTCTTCGACAGAATTTATTTTGGACAATTTGGAGTCTGTATAACAGATTTGGTGCCGCATGGCCGAAAACGGGAGATGCGTAAGTCATCACCAGCCTGATGAATACGGTGTAAAGAGTACGCTTTTTGCGTAAAGATATTTTACTTTTAGGGCCTAACATGCCGCTAAGGCGGGAACTATAAAATTTAGCCAAGTTGCAAACACGGTTGACGTGATCCTTGAAATGGAGATGTTTTCATGTAGTAACAGTATGAAGTTCTTAAAGCGCAGACATAAACTCAACCTTGTGGAAATTTAATCAAAAGCATCATTTTGTTTCGTGTCTTTCACTATTCGGTTCACTAAATATCACTTGAAGGGATTTGTTTGAAGTTCTAGCCAACTTTCCCCATTTCATCATTTATGTTATTGGACTGATCAAGCACATAATATATCGAACGAATGGAACGGAAGTGAGTTTATTGGGACTAACCTGTGACTTGCAAAAATTGTGTTTCCGAACGCACAGAGAAATACCCATATAATTTTCATAATACTTACGATGGGCTAACTTCAGACCTGCGTCATTAAAAACTGAATATATTTAGAATCTGTAGATGTCTAAAACTTAATTAAAACATGTTGATTTAGTGGTTGAAAACTCTAACTACAGAAATAAAGATCGAGGTTTCGATTCCCGCCCGTGACAAATTATTTCTGTATACAAACTTACCTATTTGTTCAGTGTCTATGTATAAAGATCTATATATGTAAGAATATAAGAATAAAATGTAATGTTAATGATAAGATAAAACGAAAGTTTTTTTTAAGCGCCGAAGAATCAGTAGTGAACTACGAATCCGCCATTTAATACCTGTCGAAGAAAGACTGGAATAAATATTTACAGAGTTGGTTTAGTCGGATGAAAATTTGCATAGTAAATAATATTGAATACTTTAGTAAAATATAATATAAATTAAAAAAAAAACTCTTTTCGCGTGTCTCAAAACTTACATAGTGAGTGACCCACGATGTATTTAACATAGTACTCGGACAAACTTTGCCTAGTTTAAGACTATATGACCTTGTATGACCTGTCCTATATTTTGTTATTATTAATAGAAATTGTGTGCATATCTACTGTCCTCTAGTTTTAAACTTACGTCTTTGCTTTAGTCAAGGCGTAGCACAAATTATGTGAATTCGAAATATTTGTCGCCTCGTAAATGATTCCGAAAAGTGAAATTTGAACAACAACGCAGCAACATAATACTAAGTACCTAGTAGATCTTGATAGGACGCAGGTCTTTATGTTGTTCCAAAAGCTGTTCATAAAACTCTTTGATGTTGTAATAGACGGTGCTAGTTTTCTAACTTAAAATCTATAAATCAATGGTGATAAAAATTAACGGGTATTATAAATGTATCCAATAACATGTATTTAACGTAGGCCCGAGTAGATATTAAGTTGCTGCAAGAAATATTCGTTAAAAGCAATCTTGACACGGCTCAGAAGGGGGGTGAGGCCTGAGGAGGGACGATACATTTTTACGACCTACTCGTAACTTTAAGGAGGGGTTAAATTTATTGAAAGGCCTGGCCGAAATTCGAGAGGATTCTCATTGGATATTTTATATATAAAAAGATAAAATTATATGAAAAGACATTCTCATACTTCTTGTGTCGTAATAGTAACTGCGCGATAATAAGTATCAATATTTGGGTTAAAATCGATTAAAATATGAATTTTACTTAAAACAAAAATTATGCAAAAGTTTTCATTACAAAATTAAATCAAATGAATAATACCTTAAGAGTTTACTTAAAACGTAGATATATACATTTAGCACACTATTTAAAATAAAAACTAAACGTTTTTAAGTGAACAAACAAAGGTTCAATACATTAATAGATTAAACTAAAAACTTAATTATATTAAGTATCTGGGGGCACGGCCGTGCCCCCACCAAGTCGAGCGAAAAAGCGTCACGGCCGTACCATCCTTTTCTCGAAGCAATTCAGACCATTTTCGACCCCCTGTAACTTCGTTGTGGATAAAACTAGAAGACTGAAATTTTCAGTAACCATGCAGGCATATTATATAAGCATATTTTCAAATTTCATTCAATTGGAACCAGTATTTTTAAGAAATTATAACGGGTCAAATTTCTTCATTTTGTCACTCACTCACTCACCGATCATCAAAATTCTAAGGCACTTCTAGCAGACCTAGAAGCTTCAAATTTGGAAAAACTAAAAAATCTAGAAAAGACCGCAAAGAAAATTAAGCTCATACAGCCAAGTCTTCAGTTAAATTTTTCTTTCTTCTGTATTTACATTTATTTTGGTGAATTTTTCTTTCTTTTCCTGCAAAGGGCTTTAAGAAAATTCGTTGCTGGTAGATATACATATATACAATAAGTAGAAGGTACCGAAAAGGAAAAAAGTAGAACTGTCTACAAAATACAAAAAGAAATGAGATCCCATCAAAAACAATACTTGTCAAAAAAACCAAGTCTCGCAACTCAATTGTTCTGCGGTAAAAAGTTGTGAGATCCATGTAATACCAAGTCGGTTATTAATTTATTATTGAGACTTGGCCATCGCACTAAATAATTGAATTTACATGTGTTTTCAGGCGATTGAATTTACACGTGTTTTCAGGCGATGGCCAAGTCTCAATATATTTATAACCGAATAAATTAATAACCGACTTGGTATTACATGGATCTCACAACTTTTTACCGCAGAACAACTGAGTTGCGAGACTTGGTTTTTTTGACAAGTATTGTTTTTGATGGGATATTATATTTCTTAGCTCAGCAAATTATCCGTCTAAGAAATCGATTACATTATAGTGCCTAGGAGACGAAATTTTTCGGCACGCCCGGAGATTAGCTCAAACAGGCAGACGGACGGAAGATAAACAGATAAAAAGTAACCTATCTCACCCCGATATTTTCTTCTGTACATATGCAAAGTTTCATTGAAATTAGTTCAGCCGTTTCGACGATAAGCTTAAACAGACAAACAAATGGACAGACAGACAGAAAAAAATAGCCTTTGTCACCCACGATAATGCCCTCTGTGCGTCTAAAAAGTTTCATTGAAATCGGTTTACCCGTTTCGGAGATTAGTCGGAACAGACAGACAGACACTACAATTTTATTAATATAGATAGATTGCACAAAAGATGAAGCTATCACGTGGCTCTAAAAAAAATATGCACACGAATACATGTGTACGTAGTAAGTTAACTATCATATGCGATGTCGTGATAGTTGAGTAGTAGCGAGCCCGCTTCTTGTTTAGAAGGCCGATCTATCAATGAGTTTTTTCTAACTTATTTATGTAACTATCACTGACTTTGTGCCTTGGAAACGACGTTAAGCCGTCAGTCCCGGTTGCCGTCAATAAATGGCAGCCGTTACAATCCACCAACCCGCATTGGAGCAGCGTCGTGGAATAACCTCCAAGCAATCTCATCCCGAGGGGAGGCCTAAGAACCTACAGTGGGGAATTAATGGGCTGGCGGTACAGTGCAGTATCAAAATTATTGGAATTCATAAACTCTCTAAAGTTTTAGTTTTACTTAAAACATTATCCATATTTTAATATACAGCTTTAGATACTTTGTGAAAAAGGCGCAAAGAAAATGAATATATTATTAAATAAATTACTTTCCTTGAGTGTTCTAGTCACGTGCTTCTCGGTATAGAATGAACAAACGATAACGTTAAAAAAAATTAAAAATATATCCTACCTTTTCTTGGTCCTAATCTGCGACGCGTTCTTTGCGGAATAAATAATTTTGTCTACCGAGCATGACGATTTGGGATGCTGCGGGAATACAAATACGTGGCACTTATTGTTTTGATTTATACTTTAACTTGTTTGTAATAAGATCGCGTTTCCTTTGCCGATGAAGTGTACATATAAAGGTAGGAGTGAATGTCGTTAAAACCCAATCGTGTACAGGGGCTCATTATGCAGAACACTCGACTCTCCATTAGCCAGTCACCGTTTTGTTAACTAGATTAAGATCGCCCCTGGGCGTCTTCATTTTGCCTCACAAGAATACGGGAGTCATGAGACATTAAAAAAAACACAAGGCAATTCGTGCTAATTAAAGAAAATTAATTGGTTTTCCCTTGCAAGAATCGTAAAAGCTAGATTGTATTAATTAACTGAACGTCAGGCAAATCATAATCACAGACAACATCTGTGATTGAAGTTTCTAAAAGTTTTTTATCACTACATATTATAAAACAAAGTCCCCTGGCGGCGCGTCTGTCTGTTTGTTTGAACGTGATAAATTCAAAAACTACGGAACGAGTTTTCCTACGGTTTTCATCAATGGACGGAGTGATTCAAGAGAAGCGTTTTTACGTATGATTCATTAATTCATTATATATTGTATAAATTAATGTAAATATGACAATGATTGTTGAAAAGGTCGGAAAATGAACCGACTGGAAGCTTTCCCAGTTTCTAATAGACAAATCTGCAATGGCATGTGTCTACCGATTTTAATGTTAAAAAAAAGGATCATATAAAATGTGGGAATTGGAAACCTATTTATATGGATGCGGTATTTATCCTTATCAAATTTAATACATTGGCAACATTAATATCACACTATAATAATCACGTTATAATTTCCTTTTACACCATACAATTTAAATTTATATTTTAGAAGTTACCAGAAAATTAAAATTATTAGGGGTGAAACACGTATACGCGTGGTGTAATTAGATAGAAGTTATCAATGTTGTACCCAAAAAATATTTTAGTTCGTTTATCAAATATTTGTATAAATAATGTAGTTTATCAAATATTTCCTGGAAAAGTATAGAATATGTTTTATAAAAGTATTTAATGAGATGTCATTTATATCTAATTAAATTTAACCCACTTACTCGACGTAACAAGCTGATACGACTCTACGACAGAAAAAAAAAATGTAGGCATATACTATGTTCTGCTACCCGGACGAAGTCGGGGCGGGTCACTTGTCAAATATAAATGAAACCGCAATTTATATTTTCAAATACTGAACCAAAAATTCAAATTGTTACTTTCAACTATCTTCATTAATTCAGAATTTTAACATGAAGTTGGTCAGACCGTTTAACATTTCTGAGCAAATATTTGCAAGCTTTTTACGGGTGATTAATTATATAGACGTGCTGAAGCTAATTCTATGAATGGGAGAGTAATTGGTTTAAATAGGTAGATTTCATAGCAAAGATACTACAAACAAAATTTGAAAGTTAGTCGGAGTTGTCCGTTTTGCTCTCTAAGGGCCAGACCATAGAAGATCCTTTTATATTCGATTAAGAAACTTTGTATTACTTGTTTATATATTTCAAGTTGAAGTTACATAGGTTTCTTAACTCTATAAAACCCATAGGGAAACAAAGTTGTATATAACTACATACTTTTTATTAGTTATTTAATTCGTTGCTAAGTATAAACTTAGACCCGTATATCCATTATCTAAAATTTTTCTTCACAAATTCTGCTGATTTGTTACATTATCATTAATTTTATTATCTTAGACTAAATAAACTCATATTTTTAAGCGACTTCAAAAAAGGAGAAGGTTACTCAATTCGACAGTATATATGTTTTTTTTTTAATATGTGTTCAGGGATAACTTCGTTGTTTATGAACCGAATTGGATGATTTTTTTTTTGTAAAAGGGAGATATCTCCGAAGTGGTACCATGATAAGGAAACCAGGATCTGATGATGGCATCCCAGAGAAATCGAGGGCAACCTTCGAAAATCGTATTTTAAAGTATCGTATTTTAAGTATTTTGATAAAATAGTACTACTAGTACTATTTAATGAAGGTCGGGAGTCGATCTGATGATGGAGCTGAAAGACAGTCGAGGGAACTCCTCAACGACTTACAGCAATTACCTGGTGTTTGGACTTGATTCATTTCTATTGATGAGATCTTTGCAGCCATATGGATTATAAGTACCATTACAGGTCTGATGATGGAGACCATACACAGTCGAAGGAACTCCTTAAGGATTTACAGCAATTACCTGGTGTTTGGACTTAATTCATTTCTATTAGTGAGAACTTTACACCCATATGGGTTATAAGTACCATTACAGATCTGATGAAAGAGACCATACACAATCGAGGGAACTCCTTAACGATTTACAGCAATTACCTGGTGTTTGGACTTAATTCATTTCTATTGAAGAGAACTTTGCACTCATATGGGTTATAAGTGCCATTACAGGTCTGATGATGAAGACCATAAACAGCGAGGGAATTCCTCAACTATTTACAGCAACTGCTGTAAATAGTTGAGGCATATTGAACCGTATGAAGGAAGCTCAACAAAAAGTAACTACTTTTTGTTGAGCTTCCTTCATACGGTTCAATATGCCAAAATGTTCAGTTCGCACAAAAATAATAATTAAGATTGAAGTTTTACATAGGAATACCACTGCCTACTAGGCATGCTGATGCGTCAATTTGACACTGAATTTACGTTGCGTAATCGCGGTTCTGTCTTATTAGAGTAGCGCGTTTAGTAGCCCCATTTATACTAAATACAAATAAGTTACAGATGCGTTCAACTAAAAATTGAAAAATAAAATAATTTAAAAAAAATAATAAAAACCGACTTCAAAAACATAAACTAAAAAGTTAAAAATAAAATTTGCACTTTAAAGAAAGGAGCATTAACAGGCGGGATATAGTTAATGAAGTCGGTGCCAACTCAGACACTTTAAATGGGTACTTACCAGGTAATAACAATTACAACAATGATATATTTATAACTATAATAAATATAGAACACAATTTAAAATGTCTGAGTGAGTAGGCACCGACTTCATTAACTATATGCCGCCTGTTAATGCTCCTTTCTTTAAAGTGAAAATTTTATTTTCAACTTTTTAGTTTATGTTTTTAAAGTCAGTTTTTATTTATTTTTTAATTATTATTGATTCATGAGGATTACAATTTCACCTGAAGTAGTGATTTTACTTTAATATTTTTTTATTTAGTTTTAGATTTGAACGTTTTACTATAGAAAGCAACGCAATAAGCTCACCAATCCAGATGACGTCACAGGAACTATTTCAACATCAGATGAATTCTCATAAATATCTGGCGAAATCGTAAATAGAAAAATTGATATTTGAGAGGTCATTCTAGAATCTTATTCTTTTAAGTTTTGACTAATGGTCGCCTACTCGACGGAAGTAACCAAGAAATAGCTTCAATGAACTTCTGTGAGCTTCCTTTGATGAGAGGCATTGAGAAAGCTTATTGTTATTGTCTTCATTCAGTGTGCGGCAGAACGATGATGCTCACTAGAGTAAACTCAATTAAGTCGTCTTTATTAAACTTCACTAACTAGATGAATCGAAATCAAGACACACAGACGTTGTAACTCTAACGAGTTCCATAACTGTTCGTGTTCATGGGCAAGTTCGATAATTCTATTTACTTCCTGTAAAGCTGTTATAACCGTATTCAAAATTTGTCAGTATTCTCGGGGTGGTGTTTTGAGACTTTGTCATAGTTTAAGGGTCGTATAGAAATTGCAGCTGATTTCAATGATTCATGAAGTCTAGTTATATTTTCATAACTATTACAATCGTGAGATATGTTACAGTATATTCTACAAAATTACGTGTAACTATTTATTTACATTCGGAAACAATCAAAAAATCGTGGAATCTTAATGAACTAAGTTAATATGTTATCATATAATTAGAAAAGATTGTAACGGTAATATTCAGTATTCACATTAATATTTATACACACTCAAATTTATCCATATGGCACGTTCCAATTAAAATAAATGAGTATGTCGTGTTATGATATTTTCAAGTTACAATTACCCTTATACATAAGTTACAGTAAAATACTAAATAAATCTTGAAATCTATGAAAATCAAGTGCTACAAAACTAAAAATTATAACCAAAAGGTTGAGTTTATTTAAAAATCTTAGCACTCCCATCCACGAACAAAAATATTGAAAATATCGAAAATATAGCCAGAATATATATTTGTTAAATGCGTTATAGTGTTTAGCTAACAGAAATGCACTTTGATTGACTGAGCGATTAGCCAAGTTTCACGGATAACAACTATTTGTGTGGTGGACAAATATTTGTGTGTCGATTATAAAACATATAAACACATAAACATGTCTATTTCTTCCGTGTCTAGGTGTAAAAGTATCTATACATGTATATATCCTAATAGTACATGCATATATCATGATATTAGTACGGCAAGCTGCTGCTGTGCTGACATATAGTCGAGGTGTGTATAGGCACGAGGCGAAGCTGAGTGCATATAATAAACCGACGACTAATATAGCCAGCTTACTGAGTACGAGCATCATACGACGTTTTTCTATACATTTGCCATTCAAAATTAGGTAGTTATTCCAATGAAATAATGGCGGGAGCTAAAAGCGGGAGCGGACTGCTTTTTGCAATTTTGCGGATGCGATACAAACAGAATGCTCGTTTGTGATTGATGTAAAATAAAAAGGCCTAGTACTGTAAAAAACAGCATCGATCATCGTTCAAGTTTCGATGTCATAAAGACCGTATTAATAGCAAATGTATTGAAAAGAGTATTAAGTATGTATATCAGTTGTCTAGTACCTTATAGTACAACTATAATACTTGTTTACTTTGGCACTAGCTGGCGCTGTGTTTGATTTCCCAGATATTATTATTATACGTTAGAGTAGTGTGGAGTGCCAGGATATCTTAGTGAAAAACTTTCGCTTGGAGAAAATTCAAAATAAATTTTTAAAGTCTCTTGACTACCGAACTGGTAATGATTTCAATAATTACATTAGTTCTGCTAAACGACATAAAATTATGTCCTTAAAAGATAGAAGAACTTACCTAGATTCTTTATTTCTGTTTGAGATTCTTAACAATTGCATCGATTCTTCTACGAGTACACTTCTGGAAAAAATTAATTTTCGTGCAAGTCGACCCTCTTCACGTTCTAAAGACACCTTTTACATTCGTTCTTTTAACACCAACTATGCAAAAAATACATTCATTAGGACATCCACACGTGCATATAATGCAGTTTTCAATGATATTGAAATTTTTGCTTATCATTGTCTCAGTACAAAATGAAATTAAAAGAAAAATTATTTTTAGTTTAGATAGTATTAGTTTTTCAATCTATACTAATATTATAAAGCTGAAGAGTTTGTTTGTTTGTTTGTTTGAACGCGCAAATCTCAGGAACTACTGGTTTGAATTGAAAAAATATTTTTGTGTTGGATAGTCTATTTATTGAAGAAGGCTATGGGCTATATGTATAAAATAATACTATCTGTCTGTCTGTCCATTTGAGCAAATCTCCAAAATGGCTAAACTGATTTTGATGAAACTTCACGGATATGGAAAGGAAGTGGTCAAAAGTGACATACACTACTTTTCGTATGTCTGTATGTACGTCCATATTGTCTATTCGAGCTAATCTCCAAAACGGTTAAACCCACTTTAATGAAATTTCACGGGTATGAAAAGGAGGTTGTCAAAAGTGACATACGCTACTTTTTCTCCGTCTGTTTGTCTGTACGTCTATGTGTCTATTCAAGCTAATCTTCAAAACGGCTCAACAGATTTTAATGAAACTTTGCAGACGTGAAAGAAGGTTGTCAAGAGTGACATCAGCTACTTTTTGTGTCTGTCTGTCGTTTGTCTTCACTGATCTATCAACGTAGATAAAGCCAAAACTACTAAGTCTAGGAAGCCGAAATTTGGAACAGTGGTTTATTTTATAACGTATCAATTTTTTATGAAAGGAATATTTGGAAATTTCAAATTTAAGGAGGGAGGGACGGAAGGGCTTTGTATGACTCTTTGTTCTTTAAAGTTAAAAACACAAAAATATTGACATAAATAAATAAACTTTCAGGGTTTTTGGATTTCCACATTTTAAGGGTAGGAAACGGGAGGTGAAAAGTATGGGAGTATCGGTTTTCCTAAAGGAGTGGGGAGAATGAAGATTGAAAGTTTGAATGGGTGTACCCAATATTAGTTTCAGCAAAAAGTATGTATAAACCATTTCGAAAGTTAATACTACCTAAAACAGGAATGTGTAGTCTACGCAAGCGAAGCTGCGGGCGGTCGCTAGTCTCTTATATACATGAAATAATAATTAGGTAAGGAGGAAACGTTTTAAATGTTGATTTATTTAACTTTTTTTTTGCTCTTTCTTATGTGCGTTATATAATTACTTGTCAGTTTTCATATTCTTTGACATTAATGTAAGAAAGTATTGTAGATATGTATTACTTGTTGTTATGAACGAAAAGTAATTTTCTGCGGGCAGAGCCTGTAGCATCTTTAATGTTATTAATTTGTATAATGGAAACTCCAGGTCAGTTCAGTGCCATGTTAAATTTAATATTGTTTGTATGTGACTGTTTGTTTAAAAAAATAAAAATAAAAAAAAAAACGGATCGCACCCGCATTTACATGTATCTACGGAACACGGAACTACCACGCTAAACTCAGTTTTCTTTCAATTTCAACCTAAAACTTGGTATAGAATGTGGCACGGCATCGAGAGCGCAAAATCTGTACTACCTCCCCGATAAAAATATTTCTTTATTGAATTTCGCTAGGGGGCGCTCGTCTCGCAAAATTGTCTCCGAAGATGTAAGATCCGGCGAAGTCAAATAAATCGGTTTAGTGAGGTCCCAACGCCGACCGGCGCGACGACCGGCAAATAAACACAATCTCGCTGTGATCGCTACATACGTAAATGCATCCGCCGAAGGCTCTCATGTTTATCAGATGAAATAACATGTTTTCATCTGTGGAGAGTTTCGTTTTCCTCGCTTATTGATATTCGAAAAACTTTTTTTTTAAATACGAGTTACAATATTTTCTATTAGAAAATCTTCTACCAGATGGTAATAAAATAATAGAATTTGTTTGATTCATGAGGATTAAATTTTCATTTGATATAGTGGCTAACTTAAATATTTTATACTTACTTTTTTGCTTTTTGTTTTTACTGTGGGATGTGCTTAACTGTCCCGATAAAGTCACAACACTTCACACACACAGGGACAATTTTAACCTTAGATAAATTTTCTCAAATATCTAGTAAATTCGTAAAAATAAAAAAAAATGTAAGAGAGCGTTCTACATCTTATTCCTTTCAATTATAATATCCATCAACGCAACTTTAAAATTTATTTATTTATTAAATTAAATTTATTTTAGTCTAAGTCCATTCTTTTTTATCTTTCTTGACGATCTATTAAATATATTTGAAGTAATTGTATGTAATAATGCAGTAAAATAAGTATTCGCATTGAGTACATTAAGATAATGTAGTGTTGGGCCTGCGTCCATGGAAGTTTGCCAATTTATAAAATTGAGTTATATTCAAAATTAAATAACGCGATATCGATGAAAACTTGGGCAATAATTTCATGAACGTCGAAAACTTTACCAAAGTTTCGTCTCCCTTTTGGGCGCAAGTAATTAATGGGATCGATTTTGATTAAGCAAATAAACGATTCCGTCTAACTTGATGTACTTTATTTAACTTAAGCCGGGTGGAGCGACACTTAGGACTGTACATGTTCCAATATTAAACAGTGCAATGTTACTGCTTGATCAGTGTCAGTTTTGATTTACAGAAATAGGTCGTTAATGACAGCCTCATCAGCCCATTAATGCATCATTTCAGAGGCTTAAGGGATCTGGTGGCTTAAAGCTTGATCCACAACGCTGCTCCAGTACGGATTGGTGTATTTTAATGACTGCCACCTATTGATGGCACCCGGCACCGACGGCTTAACGTGCTCTCCGAGGCACAGTGTCAATTATAATTTTGTTATCATTTAGAGACAAATTAAAGGAAATTAATATAATGACGTTGCCGTCTCAATATATATTTGAAAACATAATGTACGTAAAAAAAAATATTGCATTATTTAAAAAAAAATTGTGATCGGCATAATGTCAGTACAAGAAATAAGGATAAACTTGCTAATCATGTCAGCCGCCTCAATAAAATCACAAAATCTTTTAAAGGGCAATGTATACGCTTTTACAATAAGATCCCAGTTGACATTCAAGATCTACCCCTTAACAAGTTTAAAACTACAATAAAACGAAAGCTTTATGCAAAAGCTTATTATAAAGTATCAGACTACTTAGATGAGAAAGATCCATGGGTGTAAGCCGCTCGCTTATCAGTTTGTTTCAATAATATTATTCTTTAAGCACTTATTGTTAAAAATTTTTTTTTATAATTTTGTTAAAAAGAGCGTCCCTCAGTTTCTTGCGTATTCTTCTGAGAGGAACCAGCATTTTTGAATGCGCCTTTGTGGTGACGTCCTTCCACAAAGTAATAAAATTCACTCTTATGATGTATTTCAAGATTATGTTACATAACTACGAAATAAAGATATTTTGATTTGATTTGATTTGATGTACATAAGTTAAAAAAAAACTCATTGGTACATAACCTGGGATTCGAACCACAGCCTCCTAAACAAGAAGGGAGCTCGCTACCACTCCGCTATCACGATACTATATACGCTATGTAAATTCATCTTGAGAAAACACCCTTGAAAATATGAATTTTAAGGAATATAAACATGGGTCGACCACGGATGGCGACTAAATTAGTGCAAATCCTACGAATATTTTTTTTAAAATTAAATTTTAATGATCAATAAACAAAATATTGTCAATTGATTACTAACATTTTAGGTTGTCATTGATAATTTATATGTCTAGTACAGGCACGTGATACAATAACAACTAATATCCTGCCGACCGTGTCGTGATAGCCCAGAGCGCAACGAACCTGTCTCAAATTTATAAGGCTTGTCGCGAAGTCTATCTTTGTTATATCATCATGTATTGTGAGGTGTAACTTCTAAGATCGCGATATAATTATATTTGAACTGATCAAGGGTCAACGATACTTGAATTGTCTTCCGAGGAGCTCCTTTAATCGACATCCAGCATGAGCACATATGTACACCATAAGCTTCATCTCCGTTGTCAGTGTAGGCAGCTTTGATTAGTTCGCTCTCATCTCTCCCTTCTCAGGAACACCTAAAAATTTAATAAAGCCCGGGCACACCATTGCCTAACGCAATGGTGGCCCGGGCCCAAAGGTCCAGCACCGACCCCGCATTGACAATTTATAGTTAGTTAGAATGTGATCACAAACAACATAGTACACAGCGTAAAAGCACATCAATAGATTATAATAGAATATAGATAGTATCATACTAGGTATATAAAACTCTCTCACATCTGCTTCGCTTATCAGTATCTCTGTGTACCTCTATTTAGGATAAACTCTAGTGTCTATCTACACACACACACACGTATACATATGTCTCTATCTATGGATCCTTTAACCACTATGAAGAGCTCATACCTTCTCAACCATTCATTGAGAAGTGCTCTTGTAATATCTCTCACTCTCTTAGGTGATAACACGAGTCAGCTTCTATGCCGACTTCAGTGTGTGGACTCTTTAATCACTATGAAGAGCTCATACCTTCTCAACCATTCATTGAGAAGTGCTCTTATAATATCTCTCACTCTCTTAGGTTATGACACGAGTCAGCTTCTATGCCGACGTCAGAGTGTGGACCCTTTAACCACTATGAAGAGCTCATACCTTCTCAACCATTCATTGAGAAGTGCTCGAGGTGTCTTTCAATCTCTTAGGTTATGACGCGAGTCAGCTTCTATGCCGACGTCATCATACACACAAATCTCGCTAAATCTATAACATTATTCAAATCTGTATTACGCATTAATATTGTGGATATGGTCAATATATTACCGGCAAATATCATAGTAAACGTCAGCTGGCACCACGTGCTCAGCACGATATCGTATCTTATAGTTTCGTTACCTCTAAAAACCAATCATATACTTACAATTAGGTGCTCGATAATCAATCGTGCTTATCACTACCAAATAAAGGTAATTAATTATTAATATGCCATAAAATTCTAGGCGACAGACTCACCTCGTGATATCGACCCCGCTGTCATCCGGAGAAAAAAGTGTTGCTAACCAAATCATGATTTTCAACCAAATTTGCAATGTTGCTATTAATAAATATTCAAAATTCCCATATTTACAAATAATCACGAAACTTCGTGACACTCCCAACTCCAAAGGAAAGTGACTTATATAAGTGAATTATGTAACAATTGAGTCCACTCGGTAATCTTCTTCCGAGCCTCTATAGCTGCACCTCGCTTTGGTCGAGGATCTACTGAGTCTGCCATTTGTCTAACTAAATTTTGATGTGGTGGTTGTTTGATAACAGTTTCTAATGGTTCTCTAGCCTCGGCGTTGGACTGAGGTTCTTTGGTATTAGTACTGGATACTTTTTGTCAAAAGACCAATTTGTATTTATCATGCGTCCTCCACATCTCAGGACCTTGTTATCATCCAGAAATAAACCTAAGTTTCTACTAAGGTGCGTTTCCACTCCTTTTATTTCTTCTGGAAAATATTTTGCTTGTAGTTCTTTTATCTCGTCTATCTCGTGGCGCTCCAGATCAACTTCTTCTTTCTCTTTTTCTGGTTCGGTCATTTCTTTGTCTTCAGCCTGTGGGATGGGCTGATCCTCTCCACTCAAGAAAAAAAAAATTTATTGGAGTGGGCCATGCTATAGAGTTTTTTACTATGAATTTTGGTCCTTCTACCCGTGTTCGTATAGATTCTTTTGAGAAATTTGGTCTCGTAGCTACATCAGCAGAATTCAATTCAGATGGGACGTACCGAAGTTTCAGATTTTTATTCTGTTTTATTTCGTTTATTCTCTAGCAACAAATGGGGGTAGTAGTTTGTCTGTATGATACCAGTTAAGTACTATTTGACTATCTGTCCATATGAATTGATCCTGTATTGGTAGCTGATTAAATTTCAAAACATATTTTATAAGGCGACTTTCTATCAAAACACTTAGTAGTTCTAATCGAGGAATTTTTAAATTTTCTTGGCCTTTTCTTCTAAAGGTATTGCTTTCATGAATTCCTTAGAATTAGAATTCCATTCTCTTAGGTTCATTGATAGGTCTTTAAAGGAATTCTTCAATGACATGTATATAGAAATGGCCTTCTTATATGTAGATGCTCCTGTTACAAGATTATCTACATATATATCGTCAGCGATTGCCTTTAGCTTCCCCTGATCGGATTTCATAAGATGATTTCTGACTGTAGCATTCAGAAGAAAAAAAACTGGTAATCACTCCAAATGGTACTCTACAAAATCTTAGATGTACTAAATTATTCAAAGAGGTTGGTTGATTTAAATCCTTTAGCCATAGGAACCTGGTTACATCTCTGTCGCGTTCTTGTAATCAATATGTACGAAACCAACATACAAAACTAATTTAGTTAAATCTGTTATTCAACCTTTTTGGTTGATATTATATTTTTTTTTTTTTTTTATATTTTATATATATTCTGTCATTATCATTACAAAGTCAAATTGCTCTGTATCAAAATTTATATTTTAAATAATTAAAATTGTGATCTATTATTTTTTATGTTCTTTTATTAACATAAAATGGGTTTCTATTTGGAGAAAAGCCTTTTCTACGTCTGCTACAATCCCTATTTTATGCATTCTAAATTTTATTAACAATCCAGCCAGATTTTCCAGCATAAGCGGTCCACAATATAAACATTCGTTTAGGCTTTTATTATCCATTATTTTAACTATCCTCATCGGTTTATAAGGCTGAAACATGCCATGATGAGGTAAGTAGTGTATCGGATAATCTCTTGCCGATTTCTGATGCTCTGGTGTTATTTCTATAATACCCTTTTTCATCTGTTCTTTTAATGTCTGATCGTACAGTTCTAGAGATTGTTGATCTAATCTTTTAACTAAATTTACTAATCTGCCGATTGCAAGTCCATAATTATCAGGTAAATTCGGTGGATAGTGATTCCATGGCCAGGTGACATAGTATCTTTTATCAATATATTTAGTAGTTTCATTAAAGTTCCTGATCGCTTCTTCATCTCTTGTAACTTTAGGGTTGTCGGTAATCCCTATAGATTCAAGATCCCACAAGGATTTTAAATTGATGTTTTCTAATGGACGATCAGGTGCATTGAGTTTGACATCTTCACATGAGGATTGAAAATATGTAAGAGCATATTTTCTGTATTTTCTGGGGTGATCTTTCCTGAAAGTATCCAACCCAGGATAGATTCTACTAGGAAAAAATCTTCGCGGATTTTAATCTTATGGTTAGACATAATGGAATAGTAATAGTCATTCCCAATCAACATATCTATCTGGTCTGACAGGGAACCATCATCAGCTAAGATTTTATTCTTTGCCCAGTTTTTGACTTCCTCGCTTGTATATGGGATATTCTGTGATATGAATGGCACAACATTCATATACACAACTTTATTTGAGTTGGTACGAGACTTGATATTGATTTTAACTAATGGACTAATAACTTCATGTGGATACTGTGAACCGAAAGTAAATACCATGAGCCTATTTTCTTCTTTGATAGGTTAGTTTAGCTCTTTGGCTACCTTTTTGGTTACATAGCTTCCTTGACTTCCAGAGTCAAGTAATAATCGGCATTTTATTGATTTCGTTCTATTTACGCCATTTACCCATACGACAGCCGTCTGTAATGCTGTGAAGCTTTTAGTATTATTGTAAAATGTAGTAGATTCCACTTTAGTATTTACTGGCAGTTTTGGACATAAAGCTCTATTGTGTTCTTCATATGATCCACAATGTGCACATTTCCTTTTCAATCGGCACTGGTTCACTTTGTGTCTGGTGGTAAAGCAATTAAAACAGCGATTTCTCAATTTAAATTTTCTTTCTCTTATACCTTTGACGGTCTTGCATTCATCATTATAGTGTGGATCTTTACAGAATATGCAGCTCAATTTGGGTCTTTTTTCTGGCTTTTCTTTTTGCCTTTCATCGAACCTTTCAGTAAGTTTACGTTTCTTACTGTCGTTATTGGTGGATAAATTATGTCTCCTACTATCAGTAGTTTTACAAGTGTTTATTACTATTATTTTTCCTTCGTACATATTTCTTTGAATTTTCCTTTTGCCCTTGTGTGTTGGTGTCTTTTCTCTAACGTGTAACAACTCTACCGAATAACTATCATTTCGCATTCCGGCATCAGTCATTCTATTCAAATCTTCCTTTGCCGATATAATTTCCTCTAGATATGATCTAATTTCTTCAATTGTTTTATTTTGTTTTAATTTCAACTGTAATTCATATATGATGTTTTCTGGAAATTTTTGAATTAATAGAAATCGTAAATGGTTATGGTTAATATCTTCACCCAAACCGTTCAATACCCGAAGGTGTCGTTCGATATCGTTTAGCATGCGTCTACAACTTAAAATGGATTTATCAGCTTGTTGTATCTTATATAGGGCATTGTAGTGTTCATCAATTATAGTATTAGGTTTAGCGAACCGTTCCTTAAGGGTAGCGACAGCAATACTATAATTTTTATTGGTTGTTTCTAAACCTTCGTTTGCCTTCTTGGCATTCCCTTCTAGAACTGATTGCAGGTACAGTAACTTATCAACTTCGTTGATGCTTTTACTATCAATATTCCAGGAAAAATGGTCCCAAAAGGTTGTCCACATGAGAATATCTCCATTGAATTTAGTCAATTCCATCTTAGGTAATCTGCCTTGAAATGTTTCCTTCTCATGTTTCGATAATTTTTTTAATTTTACTGTAAGTTCTGCGATTACTTCATCTCCCTTCATTTGAGTCTTGACATATTTTGCCGCTTCATCGGGTGAAAGTGACTCAGCATATTTATAGTAATTGTTCATTTCCAGCGAGAGGCGTTCATTGAGTAGCTTTAACATTTCTAATTTAATGTTAGCCTCTTCTATATTCTCTAGTATTTGTCTATTCTGGTATCTGGTATTTGACTGTTTCATGGATGGTGGCTACTTTCGCCTTAATTACAGCTTCCATTTTTTTTACTGAAAAGGCAACAATTATGTGGTCTTCAATGATGCTAACAAAATTTAATTATGTACCTTAATAGGTACTTTCTCATCTTTTCTTTACTATTCATTGATTTATATAAAACATTATATATTTACTTTTCATAACAGATCACTTTACACTCCATCGCACTTCAGGATAAACATCCATCCGAGTTAGCCACCAACAAACAATGAAACATTCATCATAATTGTATTCAAACAGAAAGGTAACAGATAACATAGTTATCTATCTCTCTGGTACTATATCATACTATTATTAATCGACAAACCAAATTTGTTTTAAATAACTTTCATTTCAACTTTCATATTATCATATATAGGTCACTGTCTGACAAATATATTTAGACAATATATCTCAATGTCTATGATCTCAGGTCAGAATTGGTAGCTGTACATTGCTTTTATGCATACATACATACTTATCACATTCTTTTCACTAGATAATATCTATTTGAGTCATATTCTATTCAGACTAGTGATTTTGCTAAGCGGTAAGCAACCTTATATGTTTTGTTAAGTGGTAAGCAACTTTATATGCCACTTCAGACTATAACTAATCAACTTAGTTTATATTAACCTGTAAGCATGTGAGAGGCCTACAACATTCAGATCATTTTCTATGTACCTACTACATAGGCAATAACTACATAATAAGCATTATTTTACGGTTTATCTGTATAACTGCTATAATAACGTGACGTGACGTTACGTTCGATCGTTGTCATAAAACACAAAGACGGTTTTTTGTCTCGACTAATTCCAACAAATGTTTAATTCTAGTTTTACAACAATTAAACCACTGTACATACCTGCTCAAGTCCAATTGAAGTGGCAGTCGGTATTAGATATTAAACGCAATTTACATACTTTTAAATCACAGTACACAATTTCTTTAATCAAAATAACATTAATTTTATGTAGACACCATGTACCTAGACACTCAGTTTATTTTCAATAATTCAAGCAAAATCAATCATTTCACTTGAAGTTTCATGTCATTGATCAATTCTCTATGAATTAGTGATGTACATATTTAAGTCATGATTTAACATCATCTGAGCCTAGTCGTTAGTGACTCACTCGTTAGGATCCGCTACTCTGTAGGGATATAAATAGTAAAACAATAGGTATGTTTATACGTGGGAGACACCAAATGGTAATAAATCAAGGTAAAATATCTAAGTTCTTATTTCTTATGAGATTTAGTAATGAAACGAGATGTTGTAACTTTCCATTTATTCAGTGGTAGGTATTTAACAATATCAAATAAAATTGAGTGATGGAGTACACTATTTAATAATTTTATTTTGGTACATGTATTAAATTAGTAAGATAAAGATAGGTATTCAATAAATAGAACACGATAACACATCACACTTCGTGTAGTTGATTGAAACCTTCAAAATCTCCACTCTTCAGTCTTCACTATACTACGCGCACCGATATTGTAATAGTTAAGGTCAAAAAAAATTATTCTTGTACGTCTCACTTTCTTTACTTGAACTTCGTGATCGTTTCATAGTATAGATATGAATCACATCTGGAGTCATATCAACAGATCACTTTACTCTGACTCACTCAATCGTTCCCAACCCTTTTTCAACTTATTTAACAAAGGTCACGGCAGGTCACCGTTAATACGAAAACACGTCAGAAACGATTTCGCCTTTACAAGGAAATAAATTAGTAATATATTATTATAAATTGTAATGATGCTGTATGCGTTTTCATAAATTGACTAAATTATGAAACTAAAAGTTTCTCTTAGTGTTTCTTTAGTCTAAAATTGTCATTTAGCTAGCCGCCAACAGATGATGCTGATATCGCTTTGAGCTCATCGGAAAACGAATAGGATGTGCTGAGGGATTGGCTCCTGATTTCATATCTCGAAGCATCTCCACCATGTCGCGAAGTCTATCTTTGTTATATCATCATGTATTGTGAGGTGTAACTTCTAAGATCGCGATATAATTATATTTGAACTGATCAAGGGTCAACGATACTTGAATTGTCTTCCGAGGAGCTCCTTTAATCGACATCCAGCATGAGCACATATGTACACCATAAGCTTCATCTCCGTTGTCAGTGTAGGCAGCTTTGATTAGTTCGCTCTCATCTCTCCCTTCTCAGGAACACCTAAAAATTTAATAAAGCCCGGGCACACCATTGCCTAACGCAATGGTGGCCCGGGCCCAAAGGTCCAGCACCGACCCCGCATTGACAATTTATAGTTAGTTAGAATGTGATCACAAACAACATAGTACACAGCGTAAAAGCACATCAATAGATTATAATAGAATATAGATAGTATCATACTAGGTATATAAAACTCTCTCACATCTGCTTCGCTTATCAGTATCTCTGTGTACCTCTATTTAGGATAAACTCTAGTGTCTATCTACACACACACACACGTATACATATGTCTCTATCTATGGATCCTTTAACCACTATGAAGAGCTCATACCTTCTCAACCATTCATTGAGAAGTGCTCTTGTAATATCTCTCACTCTCTTAGGTGATAACACGAGTCAGCTTCTATGCCGACTTCAGTGTGTGGACTCTTTAATCACTATGAAGAGCTCATACCTTCTCAACCATTCATTGAGAAGTGCTCTTATAATATCTCTCACTCTCTTAGGTTATGACACGAGTCAGCTTCTATGCCGACGTCAGAGTGTGGACCCTTTAACCACTATGAAGAGCTCATACCTTCTCAACCATTCATTGAGAAGTGCTCGAGGTGTCTTTCAATCTCTTAGGTTATGACGCGAGTCAGCTTCTATGCCGACGTCATCATACACACAAATCTCGCTAAATCTATAACATTATTCAAATCTGTATTACGCATTAATATTGTGGATATCGTCAATATATTACCGGCAAATATCATAGTAAACGTCAGCTGGCACCACGTGCTCAGCACGATATCGTATCTTATAGTTTCGTTACCTCTAAAAACCAATCATATACTTACAATTAGGTGCTCGATAATCAATCGTGCTTATCACTACCAAATAAAGGTAATTAATTATTAATATGCCATAAAATTCTAGGCGACAGACTCACCTCGTGATATCGACCCCGCTGTCATCCGGAGAAAAAAGTGTTGCTAACCAAATCATGATTTTCAACCAAATTTGCAATGTTGCTATTAATAAATATTCAAAATTCCCATATTTACAAATAATCACGAAACTTCGTGACAAGGCTATAGGGCCATGGTTCGAATCCGGGCGTGTACCAATGAGTTTTTCTGACTTAAGTACATTAACTATCACTGACTCCGTGCCTCGGAGAGCACGTTAAGCAGTCGGTCCCGGACGCTGGCAATAGATGGCGGTCGTTACAATCCCCAACCCGCAGTGGAGTGGCGTGGTGGATTTAAGCTCCATACCCCTTCCTCACCCTGGGGGAGGCCTAAGCCCCTGCAGTGGTTCAAAACGGGCTGATGATGATGATGATCCTGCCGACCGCTTAGCCTAGTGGGTAGCGACCCTAGTCAGGTCCGAATCCCAGGTCATATCAGTATTAATATGACAAATGTTGATACTGGTACCGTGTCTTAGTTGTTATATGTATGTGGTGTCTTCGCTTGGTACCCAAAATACAAGCTAATACTTTGTTTGGGGCCTAGACGTTGTTGTTCATGTATACGTTATTATTATTTTTATTGATTGGCCAGTTTTTATATGCTATTGTATGTGACTATATAGGTTTTACACTCCCGCTAGATACGCACTACTAACCATGTACTGAACGTATTTGTGTGAATTAATTATAAACGAACTGTTAGGTGAAATTTTATCTACGTTTTTTGTCACTGAATCTGTATCTCGACATGTACGTAATCGAAGAGGTATGTATAGAATTCAAGATCACGATTTAAACAATAATTTGCAAATAAATCTACATAAGTACAAATATCTTACAAATGCCAGTGACTTAATATTACAACGCAGCAGATAGCAGGTAACAGTTAGTAAACAAAATCTTACTTAATAATATTATTTTGGAGAAATAAGAGGCTATCATAACTTTCAGAGCCGTCTTTGTTAACAAACTTGATAATTATTTCGTTATTTCGCCTAAAATTTTAAAAGCACCAAAACATAATATAGTAAACAATATTTGATTACAGAAAAAAACAAACCAAGGAAACGTAAACGTAATTACGTAAGGCAAATATATGGTATTCGCAAATGTAAATTGTTGATTTAAAAAATCCAATAATAACCATTTCATTTAACTTTTCAGAAGAAAAAACAAATTATAGTAATACCCGGGACATCTCACACATCGCCATCTAGTCCCAAAGTAAGCAAGTACTATGCTTGTATTACGGGGTACTTATCGACTGGTATACGTACTTGAATATTATTTTTATAACATATACGTATATAGACACTTTTTTACAACCAGACACAGAACAAATACATGTTTATGCACACGAAAATTTGTCGTGGGTGGGAATCGAACCCGTGTCCCTTGGCTCCGCAGTTAGGGTTTATAATCACTCGGCCAATCGGTCAGTCAAATAAATTGAGATACGACATACAAGTGCTGTGAATAGTTACAACGAAGTCTAGTACTGAAAAAATAGAATCATTGTCTATCAGAAACTCATATCGATGATACGTCGACTACAGTGACATATTTTTAACGGGCTTTAAGATCCCTGTCCCAGCAATTACCGCTAGTGGAGGCACAAAGGCGAGATAAGCTGCAGCCCTTCAACTCAGCAAAAGATCTGTCCAAGGATAACATTTTCTTACAACGAAGTTTTCTGCCATGTCCCATGTGAAAGCTTTTGTTAAGATGTTTCTAGATAGACTTCTGAAATTAATGGGGTATCATAACAAATATTACAAGAGTGATAGTGTGTTTGTTTTTAGGGTTAATTCTGGTGCTAAATTTTTTAATGTACCTTCCACTATACCGAAATGAGGAAGAATTTTTTTCAATCCTCTCATAATATGTGGTATCATTAAAAAACCTTTTGTAGGTGCAAAAGTAATTCTGTGCACCACCTTTTACTTTAGTCTCCCAGTTTTGAAATGTCCAGCTCCAAATCAGCTCCTCCTCCTGACATTTTTAAAGAAAACATTTAAAACAAAATCTGACAAGTAAATTAGTTAATTATTAATTAACCTACATCTATTTATGTGGGTGTTACAAAGATTATTTAAGTATTTATATCAGTTGTCTGGTATCAGTAATACAAGTTTTGCTTAGTTTTGTACCAGATGGCGCTGTGTGAGATGTCCGAGGTATTATTATTATAAAGTTTTTTTTTAACTTCATTACCTTTTTAGAATAGTCAAGATAACTGGCCGGTTGCACTTATGCCCTGACGATTTCGTATTGTTATAATTTAAAACGTATTCATTGTTTTTTAATAATAGCAGTTAAGTTTATTGCATGCCACAGAATCAATATACATTTACAGATATTTCGTATAATATTGTGTGAAGCCCGCTGGGGCATGGCTACTTCAGAACCACAGGCTTTTCAGCTTAATCTAAAACATTATACTTAATTACAATTATAGTACACTGATACATATAATTAAATGTGATTATATAACTATTTCGTATTACATACATTTTGAAATCTATTTAATTTATTAGGTATTAGTAGTCTGTATATAAAAGATGTAGATATATTATTCATAAAATATTGTTTATTTAATTTCTTTCGTCAAAAAGATTTGTTGGTTTTCTAATTACTAACAATTGTTAATTAGAAACTAAGTATTCTAAATTATTTATAAATAACTTTGTACTACTCCCATTTATAAGGTAATTTCTAATTGAATTAAAAAATTTTAATCACCACTGAGTGGGGACCTGTTGTGAACTTAGCTAATTTTGAAAGATTAGTTAATTTTTATGAAAGGCTATTTATTGTTCGCTATGTCACAGCATTCTAGTCCCTTCTGGATCCGATTTTTTTAATCGCTCCATATGTAAAAGTGTGAAAACAAGCAAATCGGCTCTGGAATTCGGACGTAACCTATTAATTTTATCATTCATATTTTCGTCTTTTGAACAGTCGTGTCACGTCGCGTCTCGCGTTAATGCATTGCGAGCATCGGAAATCTGCCACTTTTAGACGCAAACCATTTACCATATTATATTTCTAGCAATGGTAGTATATTTCAGTCGGTAAATTAACCATCTATATAATATAGTATAATAACGCGTTTAGGATACTGATGGGGTTGCCGCGATTTTGCAGTGCTTCTCACATGTTCGCAAACGCGCATGTTGACGGTTTTGCAGCGATCATGCGCAAGCGATGCGCCTCCATGTTAACTCGTGCGCGTGCCAGTGCCAATAACATTCTGAGAACTCTGGTCGACCGATGGGACTCTCCAATGCTTGAGCGTTGGGTGCGGATTCATGCGGACATGTAGACTGCTGATGTTGTTGATTTTCATTATACCCTAATTGATGTAACCTAGTTTTTATACTAACATAAGTTAAGTACTTTATACTAACCCACTTTGTATATGGACAATGTCTGAAATAAATTATTATTATTATTATTATTATTATATAATGCGTGAAATCTATCGTTTCCGTGTGTATGGAAATTTGGGGATTGCACGCCAAAGCGGGTCGATGGGTTTTCCGGGGTTTTCCGGTTATTCGAGTGATAATTGTTACCAAATACATGTGAATTAAGTGACGGAAATTTTGACAGAGTATAAATAGATGCGACAATTAAGTACTGATATCAAATTCTCTTTATTAGGGAAATTGGGCATTGAAATTATTAGGGTAGACACGGGCCGAGGGCTCAACGTAAAAGCAAATTAATCGTCCGAATGTGATCAAAGAGACGATTGATACCCCCAATAACTGAATAATAGTCGATGTTTTAGCGAATGAGCTTTAATACTAATGAAAGCTTTCATGCTTTTATAATATCGTTGTTATAGATGCCTCATGCGCATATTTTTGTTGCTAACGCTGATTATGAAAATATACTATGAATAATAAACAATATAAAAAACACGTTTGTTGTATCTATAGCAATGCACAAGTTGTGAAAATTTCAAGTACAAGCATGAACAAATGAATTGGATGTGCACCCCCTTTAATTTTTAATTTTATTTTTGTTGTTTTTTGTTATAGCGGCAGAGTAATACACACTCTGTGAAAATTTCAAGGGTCTATCTGTTACGGTTCAGACGATACAGCGTTGTGACAGACGGACGGACGGACAATGGAGTCTTAGTGATACGGTTCCCGTTGGTATTCTTTGGGAACGACATCCTAAAAATAGCGATAAACAAGTTCAGTATGAATTGAGTTCGCAACCGAATTGTTTCTTATTCTATATCACGTATGACGAGCAGGTTGTGTAACCAACCCCGAACGAAGCCGAACGAATTGCGTTGTCGGCGCCGGCGATAGGAATGGATGCAGGGTTTGAACAACCGTCGAGTCACAAAATTCTGCCCGCGTTTGCTAACGTTGTGTTAATTATGCACTAATTGAATTATTTATTACAATAAATATATGATATAACGTAGCAGATATTACAGGAAAACATTTTTTGTAAATTTAATCTTCAAAATGTTAATTATGAAAACCAAGTCATTACTAAAGCATTGTTTCTCAAAAGGTATATGATTTGCCAGGTTATGAATACAAAAGGTATTTCTGACGTATTTGTTTCCGAAGGTTTAATGAACTTTCAAAAATACCTGAATGAGTTCATTCAAAAAAGACTGATTAGTAAATATTCTTCAACAGTAAATATCACAGGACAAAGAGTGTATTCTTCTGGCCCGATATTACAACCTGTCATTACACTTTTATTCACAGATAATTACAATCTCAAAACATGAAATATATACATAAAAATCAAAATGCTAAAGCTCGTTGGTATTGAGAGATTTTGGTGACTTTGTAAAAAAGAATATGAGACATCGTATAAACATATAAAAGTAAGCTTTTAAAGCGCTGGACCAGAATCAATAAAAAAGTAATACTAATCATAATATCTGCGACATTCCCACAGCGCCATCTAGTCCCAAATTAAGCAAGTTATGATTGTATTATGATTGTATTATGATTGTATTATGGGGTACTAGACAAATGATATATATACTTAAATATTCTTTATATACATTTATACATATTTTTTATACCCACACATAGAACAAATAGACATGTCAGGAACATGTCTATTTGTTTCGCGCGGGAACCGAACCACGACCCTTGGCTCCGCAGTTAGGGTCTAACCACTCAGTTAATGGGTCAGTCAAAAGTGACTAGAGAATCCGCATATTGTTGTAATGACACCTTAAATCTCAAATCTCTAGAAAATCGGTTGCAGGGGAGTATCTGGAGAAAATTTATTAAAATTGTTTATTTTATGCAAATAAGTCTAATAAACAAACTGGTTCAGTTTCTTCCAATTACATAAATTTTATTTAAAGTTTGTTTATGTACATAATGGATACCCCGTATTTTAATCCAATTATGACAGACATCGATGATGGTTTATAGTCCATAGAATCTACTTGCAAATGCCGTCTTCAACAAAATATGTAATCAGCGACACGGGCCTGCCGGCTACGTTTATTCGTTGCCATTCATTTTTACAGTACCCAATAAAGGGTATCAATTCATTTAAGGCCCCGGCCCACGCTTCGCTCGCCCTTCGATTTCAATTTAATATTTAACATTTTCATTTCGCACCCAGACGTAATGTCGGTGAAAGTAAATTATATGCCGTTGAAATTTTGCCATTTGCTTTCGTCGCATTTTGTTCGCGACGCACGAGCTTCGTATCGAAAGCTTTTGGTACTAAACTTTAACTATCGATAATTTTGTTATACAAAGAATTCGTCATAGGCATTGCTCTGTAATATTTATAGACACCTCATATAGACGTATGCTTACGCCGATTTGTTTCAATCGAGCAAATTCCTTCATCTTCTGTGTAATAAATAATATTAAATAAAATTTTGTTGATTCACGATCGAAATAGGTAGTCAACAACAGAACCCAACTTTAATTTAAACGTACTTACGTACTTAGTCCATTTTTTTATTTTAATGTTTATAATAATGTGAGTCCAAAAGCAATTAGTAATGACTTAACAATAACTGATTGACTGACCGATTGGCTGAGCGGTTAGAGGCCCTAACTGGCAGAACGAAAAGGTCGCGGTTTCGATTCCCACCCGCGACAAATATTGTGGCATGAACATGTCTATTTGTTCAGTGTCTTGGTATGAAATATCAATATAAAATGTATATATTATAAAAATTAATTAAGTATGTATATCAGTTGTCTAGTACCTATAATACAAGCTTTGTTTAGTTTAGAACTAGAGTGCGCTGTATGGCAAATCCTAAGTACTATTATTATTGTATTATTATAATATCAAAATGCAATTACGTATAAATAATGTGCGTACTACAATGTTAACAACATACTCACTTAATATTCTGCTTATACAAATTCATATTATGCACATTCAAAAATCTAGCTGTCAAGTGTTACATACAACATACATTTTATAAGTTTGAAACTTTAAAGCGGGATTCTAGTCTAGGAAAATTTTAGTCAGTTTAAAGTTACAGACATAATGACCCTTTAATGTCACTCCCCGTAGTCTCCGACCTAACTGGGTTCTTAGTACTTAAGTGCTTTCGAGCGCTTACAAAAGAATCGTGGAAAAAATATATTTCACATTTTCATTCTGAATTCATTTCTGAAAATTACGACTAGCAGTTGAAGGCAGTAAAATTCCGATCTTCTACTATAATACTAAAATATATATAAAAAAAAAACACAAAAAAAAACAATTACAATCCATCTATCTATCCATCCATCTAGCTGCTGGGTCAGCAGCTTGTAGGAAAATAGCCAAGCACGTAGAACTTTCAAAGCCTTACCAATTCATACCTTTCGTTGTCAAGACAATTGGTCCCTGGTCCAAGGATGCTAAATTATTTGCTCACGATTTGGATGTTGCGCTGCGTCTGATACAGCGTGGCAACGCGGCAAGTATCCTTGGCACCCTGAACCTGTCTTCTCTTTAAAATTTTATCATTTATCATTATTTCTTTTTCTTAATTATGGCGTTTTCTGCTTATGTCAATTTCGCCAGTATCGAGTTATTATTTTTATTACTTTGCTTTGGCTGTTTATCATTATTTAGATAATATTTTTAATTTATGGGTATTTTTAGTTTTTTTTTTAAATTAGATTTTAATTTACAATTTACTTGTGTAATATGTTATTAGTAGTTTTACTAAATATCCATCTATTTATATCCATGATTCATTATATAAAATATTGGCACGTTCTACTCTCTCTCTTGAAACATAGGAAATTCAGACTCTATATTTAAATTTCGATGATTAGGCATACATACATAACGCATACATCACAACAATATCAAGGCCCCAAACTAAGCATTGGCTTGTGTTTTGGGTACTACGCGAAGACACCACATACATATAATAACCAAGACAAAAGATGATAGATTGAAAATTATACTAATAAATTTTATTATATTTTCATTTGCTTTATTTACCATATATTTCATATCTTCTAATAGTTTAAAATGAAATAAAACCGTTTGTAGCATTTTTGCAACTGGTCAGAAATATATATACGACGAATATATAATTTTCAATAGTTCATGAAAAAAAACCACAATATATATGGTGATTGAGAAAAAGTAATAGTGATTTCGTCAATTGTATCTTCAATTAGTTGTGAAAAACGTCAACGAAATGTTTACTATTGAAACGTTTTTCTGTGTAGAGGAAAAGCAAAAACTGAGCAAAAATAGATACAATTGAAGCCAATTGGAAGATGTGATCTGTTAAAATAAGCAACTTTTAAATTCACTAAAACGACTTGAAAATATTACTGCATCAAAAAAAGGAAAAATATTGATTTGTTTTTTTTTTGTTTAATGAACCAATAAAAAGTATCGATTGAAGTTTTTAAATGTTGTTATGTAAAATAATGCTGGAAAAATTTAACAACGAACTTAACACTTTCACTGCTCACATACACCTACTATGACATTGATTAGCATATTGTAACGATTCTTTCTTAATCTTAAGAGAATCTTTGGCCATTTGGAATAAATTGTGATCGTCTAGTGTTAAGTTAATAGGACCCATGACGTTGTGTTTATAGAACAGTTATATTACGAACAATTACAATATATAGGCAGGCTTTAATGGTGAATAAGGTACCTAGATTTTACGGATAAAAGTTATAGGCAATTACATCGTTCAGTGGTGTTATCTTCGTCACAGTTAAAATTTACGTGTATAGTGCTTAAGCTACCTACTCACCCACTCGGCGTGCTCGCCGCCTCCAGGTGCGAGGGACAGCGTTCTTTCTCCAAGCAGGGCGTAACGGTTGGAGCGGTAGGGCGGCGCGTGCGCTCGGCGCGGTACCGCACGCTCTCACGCCAGCGCACATAGGGCGGGCGGTGCTCTCGCATTGATAAGCGCTTGTTCGTTCGTTCGCGCACTCGTCGTTAATTAAATTACGCTTAACTTACTTATATAATTATCATGCGTACACATTATTATTTAACAAGCACACGTTTTACAAGGAAAAGGAAGGTTGTTTGTATCGTTGGTCGTAGCTCGCTGTCGTCCTGTCGTTCTTGAGCTGTGGAATAGATTGTGATGTATCCTAGGCTCATGCCTAAGAGAAGATAGAAAGGGGCCCTAACGAAAAGGAATAACGAAAGCCTCCCAACACTCCATATAGCTTTCCCAAGGCAAGTGTCCTAGGACCTCACCCCCCGCGAAACCACACTCGAACACCAGCTACCTACTCTACACCTCCTAACCTCATTCATACCGATCTTCACTAGACTCGGTACATTCATACCTCTGCGCCCTTAGACTCTACGTCGCGTACCTGTCGTCTACGCGGCCTACCTTAAACTAGCACGTTATCGCGCCCGGTACTTACATTTAATCGCGAATACGCGGGTACTAGTACCATTCGATAGTTAATGAAGATACACGGTGCGCAGGCACCGGGAAATTTTAAGTAATGAAGACATATATTTAATTATACAATGTGTATATTTATGTAGGTGTTGCGCGGGGCGTGTGTACCCGTTGCGCATGTGTCAGCTAGTGCGTGGATGTTTGACCATAAGTCCATACCGCCTTCTCACACAGAATCTGCCGGACAATACCCTGCCCGATAGTTCCGTGATCAAAGGTGACCTAAGAACACCAGGACTCGCTTCGGCCTGGACGCTCAGAGGTCAGAAAACCCTCAAAGAAACCGCCAACGATTTAGTTGGTGGCACCCTTGGGGTGCACGGGGAGTCACTTCTATCCTTTAGAACGTGCCCCGTCTGACCCTTGACCAGCTCGCCGTCACGTGCCTGTGCTTCGAGCCAGCCAAACGCCAGTTGAGCCTGCGGTCGGCTCGACCCGGGTGATGTGCGATCAGCGGGGTCAAGGCACACGCCCCCGGCCGACGTGGCTGCGTGCAGAGGATTTCGCCCAGACGTTCGTTAGTTCAGGCTAGATCCTAAGCCGCTGTCTATATGCGTCAACGCGTGTGATGGGAACAGTCTCACCAGCGCCGGTAACTGCTTTCCCCATGGCTAACTGACTACGCTGCGAGTTCCTATCGAATGTATGTGTTAAGTGTAAAATTACCATATTTGTCGTTCCTTGTTGTAGCCTCGTAGTTCCGTAGCGCTCGTAGCAGTCGAAGTATCGAAGACTGGTGATGACGTATCAAGATCCTTCGTTAGTCCATCCCTAGCGTAGAAATGTCGCCCTTCGCACGTACAGTGTGGCGTACTAGAAGATATTGAATGTGCGTGCAGTTTCCCCCATTGCAGTCAAGGTAGGTTCATAGTAGTAAGTTAGGAATTAATAGGAGATCGTTCGGTCGTAATTTAAATTCGACGGAACAAGTTGGTAATCACGCACAGTTGAGAGTACAAATCAACTGTTCTCGCGATATCATATATTTTACGTAGTTCTTCATAGTGGTCCGGATTCGGCCCTAGCGGTGAGATATAAATCGAAAAGGGCCCATCGGCCGTCATTCAGCTTTTACTGAACGTAACCGTAAATACGCGCAGACGTGTCGTGGTTCAGGCATTATATTCTGTTGCTTTGTTCACATCCACACACACATAGTCTATGCTAAATGATTAATTAGATCTTAACAAAGTGCGAACGTTGTCGTACTCCTCGCCCTACCAAGTCCGACGCTGGATTAGAGAATCTGGCCCACAGCCGCGGCCCACCTGGAATTTAGAAACACGTGGCTGGACTCCGCTCCGGAGTTCAAGTTCCTAGATGGAAAGGAAAGTGTGGGAAGTAAATACTCGTCCGCAGTAGAATCATTCGACGAAATAGCACCTAGTTGAGGACGTGGGAATTATTGGGATGTGTTGAAATTAACTAGGCTTCACAATGTCATGCGTGATGCCAAGTGAAATAAATCACAGTTACGCGCTTATAGATCTAATTTACCTCTCTCAGCCGTAGAAAACACCACTGAATTTAAATTTAGTTCTATAATTCACTACACTCCCGAAGTCGCAGTATCCGGAATTTTCACTTCCAGAACTGGACTTTAGTATTTAACTCAATCTCGTCTATGTTACTCGCGCGTTCAAAGTTGATAGAAAAATCGCGACGTAAACCCGTGCGGTATCTCGGAGGTTTACCTCTTTCGTTCGAAGTCGATAGACGAGTCCACGTTCGTTCTTCCCTGATTTTACAAGAAACCTTGCAAAGGCGTATCCAAATTCCGGCCACACCTCCCGAAAAACTGTAAAACTACTCCCCAAAATCCACTCTAAAACTTAATCGTGTCCCCTGATCGTCGAGATAAGTTTGTTTACATCCTTTAAAGCAATAATTCAGACCCACTCCACAATCATCAAGAGTTTTCGTCTGAGCTTGTATTCCATAAGAAATAACAACAATTTTTTGTCGATTTGGTCGTGTTTAAGGCTGCGTACACACGGCAGACCCGAAACCTACAATTTATGATATTATAATAATTACTAGCTCACCCCTTGACCTATCATTTTATTACTCGGGCGAAGCCGCGTGGGGTCGCTGCGCTCGAGGTACCACGTAGTAGTTTTTCCCGAGCTGAGGTCATTTGTAACGTTAGTTCGCGTTCCCATACCGGTCCCAAATGCTGTTTACATTACTGCCTAGATTGCTTCATCGTCACAAAGTACCTCCAGTCTAAGGAGATGCCTTTTACGATCCTAGTTCCCATGTGGAATCGGGCGGAGACTCCAAATGTGAAATATTAATCGCGTGCGTGACCACTCACTCCAACAGCGTATCGGCACCTAGCAACCTTGAACTCTCGATTAATTTCCTAGTTCCATACAAACTAATTCAATTAATCCTAACAATACTGTTGCCGCGTCTTTATGCCCATAAATCGTGATATTTATTTGACAGCTGAATATTTTCAACTCTACGGTTACGAAGTGTCGCCAAGTTAATGGTTTCTCGTCTAGAGGTAAGCGAAAATACAAAAATTAGTTATGGCCCACTTGTATTAATATTTCTAAAAGTGGAACGTAAACCCACGAAATTTCCTGTAAAGTGTGTGACCCTTGCCCCTGACCACGCGCATACGCAAGTCTATCGACTTTAAGCTTTAAGATCGAACATCTTGAGTAGGTTTAAGTCTGTCAGCCGATTTTGTCGTTTACCACACTTATGTAATTAAAACCGTAACGTTATACAGATGAAAGGGCAATATGCTTCCCTGCCGTCGTGAGGGAGAAACCACATCCTTATGCGAGTGTGAAATGCAAATATGCTTCGCCCATGGATTCGGTCAAGGCAGCAATATCTCAGTGAACTCCGTCTCACGGTTCCAAGCGTGGTACTAACATATGTACCGAGATTCGTACTTGATCATATTTGACATGTAGTTACAATATCTACATAAGAGTTTCGCCTCCATGAATGCAGTGTATATAAATATAGTCGTACTCAATTGTATTTGGCATAACTTGTGGAAGTAATATGCAACTACATAAGAACGTCGCCTTAATGAGCGCAGGGTGAATATAAGTACAGTTGTACTCGATTGTACTTGACATAAACTTATCGCAATACACATTGCAATTACGCAAGATTATACTTTCTGTAGTACACCCATTATACGTACAAGGTCCGGTTATTGGGTTTATTACAATATGATACAAGGATATTTCGGTAATCTGACAATTCATGTTCACTCCAACGTATCAACTAACGATACGTATCAATAGGCTAGAGAGAATTGAATAGTACAGTCAAACTTCATATAAAATCATATGATACGTAAAATTAAACTGCAAGGATTAGAATAGTCTAAATGTTTATTGGTACGATACAAGATGAATACAGAATACAAAGCAAACACCGATTTCACTGAATTCAATTCATGTGACAGAGTGAACAAATTTTGAGGTTAACCATATGATGTTTACATTTGTTGGGTTGTCATACTCATCACGTTGACAGTACTCTTCAACTAATTTCCATCATTCATTGAGGCTACATTCCCGTACGCCAAAATGCGTTACTCTAACTGTTCTTGTAAATGAATTCAAAACTATTTCAATATAAAGTAAAGATGATGTATTTACAGATGTTACGTGGAGCTTACAGTAATAATCGCGTGTGCATGTGCGATCACACGTGAGTAGGGAATGTGTTAAATAGATTTTATTTAATAATCATTTGTATGACGGCGTTATCGTGAAGTTTTACTTGGTCGACCGTCCCATTAAACGTTTCCAATGTCAAAATATACATTTTCAAAATTACATTTTCCACCATATTCATGCGAACATATTCTTATAAAGAGAATGAAAACTAAAAAGCAGACCTTTTACGTACCTATCTAAATAATGCATTATTTATAACATCTGCATAAATTTCCCTTTCAAACGAAATTGCGTTTTGGCGGAACCCGAAAAAGAATAGGCTTTGATATTTTTTTAATTATCTTCTACGGCAGCTGTAACACGAAAGATTACCGAAACTCTTCCACTCAATTTTATATTGTTTTCATTCGATTTTCGTTTTTTAGCGCAATTACATTTTCTTTTTCCTTCTTGTTAAGCTTCGACAATATAAATAAACGTCGCTAAGAAGGTTATCTATCGTATTTAAGGTAAAATACTTTGAATATTGTCAATTAAACGGCTTGACTACACGTTACACATAATTCAACACATAATACAAGACGCTTATGAGCATTAGACGCACGAATAAGTAATATTGGGCAGATTAGTTGAAACTGGTTGTTCATATTAAAACTAATTTCCAGTGAGGAACATAATTACAGTCTTGTTGTAGCATAAACACTTTGGACGTCAATATCGCTTTAAACGCCCTTAAATTCATTTTAATTCATTTGAAATTCTAATTTCTTTTGTTTATTGTCACTGAAACTTCAATAAAATAATAATAGCTGAGACACTCCACACAGCGCTATACAGTCTCAAACTAAGCAAAGCTTGTATTATGGGTACCAGACAACTGATATTCATACTCAAATATTCTTTATAATATATAGATACATAGATATTTTATCCTCAGACACGAAACAAATAGATGATAGATATGTTCATGGACACAAACATTTGTCCCGTGCGGAAATAAAACCTGCGACTCTTGGCCCCACAGTTAGGGTCTCTTACCACTTGGCCAATCGATCAGTCAGCTGGTCAGTTAAAAACGGACCCATACTCATTAAAATGCATCCAAGACCATATTACTAGTTACCAGTAGTTTAGAAAACGAATACTATTGAGAAGAAAAGCAGCAAGAAAATCAACAGGCTGGTTTTTATTTTCAATGTCTTAAGTTTCTTCTTGTTCCGAGTAATAACATTATGATTTCGCCGCGCGGGAACCTTACGCACTGAAATTAGGACTAAAGCTCCCCATCTTACACCGTCTAGCTATAGTATGAGTGGTTAGACGGTAAATGCAGAAGAGGGCTTCTAGTCAATTCGTACTTTTATGTTTGTAATATAACATTTACATAAGTATTCTGTGAAACTAATAAGATTATTTCTTTTTAATGGTGCTAATACAAGTCCATCATTGGCGTATTGGCGTATTGGCGTATTGGCGGGGGAGAGCCCCTTCCCCCCCCCCCCCCAAACACCATAATATAAATTATGTTAAAAACATTCGGGAAGAAGATCTACCCTGCGATTGGAAAATTATACATTTCTATTTAATATTCAGTAAAATAGTAAACTATTTACATCATCAAAGTACCTAAATAATTAAATAGGTATAGTGTTCATTGTATGCTGACCATATTTTACGTAACTAGATATGTTCCGTCATGGCATTTTTATGGTTGCGAATCTTAAAAGGAACCGGTTAAGCACGAGTCGGATTCGCACGGAGAGGGTCAGGTCACCTTGTGTGTTTTGTTAACCTTAATCAAATTTAGGTTAAAAGCTGAGACCGACTCCTTCGTGTAAATAACCTACCATAGGTAACAAGGTGAATTAAACTTGTTTGTTCTCAGTAAAATTAAACAACTCATTTTATATCTATGCATTTTCTCTTCATCGATACTTCCCGTTTCCTACGGGAATAAAAACACTCGTTTAGATTTTCCTGTAAACTATGAGTGAAGCAACACTTTTCGGATTTTGTTATTTAATTTTAGGCTTTCTGAGATATAGAGGGCAATGGGAGATTAAATAATAATAGGAATAAATTTTCTTTAATATGTACTAGACTATGCATTTTGAAATTATAATAAACATTATAAAAAAATATAATAATATCTCATAACGAACACTTTCATTTGATATAAAATAATACACAATTGAGTTTTTTTTTTTAATTATGTAATTTGCCCCTAAAATGATAATTTTATTCGTTTACCGTTTTGTATTTTTCTGTAAAATAAATGTTCTATATTCTGTATTTTTTTCAAAATTTTAAACACAGCAGTTTGGTGATAATTATTTTTAGGATGACCAATTATTTTTTTTAATATAGTTGAAACTCTTAATATTAAAATAATAAATAAAATATGCTTGTGCTTTTTATAATAAGCGCTTTCATTTGACATGTCACTAGGAGAACTTGGAAAAGTTTTTTTTTTTAATTTTCTACTTTGCTCCCTATAACGGAAATCTTACATTTACACTATACGTTTGTATGTGGGTCATCAAACACTGTACATGTATCGAATTTTAATTTCTGCTTCTAGTAGATTCGGGGATAGTAGGCTGTGACAGATGGACAGACAGACGGATATCAGAATGACCCTATACGGGACCCTAAAAGGGGCCCCTATAGAATCACTTTGTTGTCCGTCTGTATGTCTATTCATCTGTCTAGACCCTTTTTCTCCGGAACGCGTGGAGGTATGAAGTTGAAATCAGGATCAATCACTTAGGTCTAGAATCCTTTGGAGCTATTATTAAGATCGCAGAAACGTACATTAGGTTTAGCTTTCATTTAAGTGGTCTTAATTCCGGAAAAACCTGTAATTGGCTATACATGTAATGTAATATTTTTAAGTAATTCTTTCTGTCTTAGCTGTAGGTTTTTCATAAATAAATAAATAATAAATAAATAAGTACCTTGCATGTATAGCACTAATATACGCTTTTAAGTTCAACGAAAAATATTGGCTCTCCCAAGCTTGAATCTTGGATATCCGTGGCGTATCCAGGGTTAAGGTTAAGGATTTAGGAAAAAATAACGCAAGTCTACCGACCCCGTTTTTTCTATTTGCAAGTTTATCGCAATGTATGTCATATTTACGGATGAATTATTTAGAATCAACATTTGCGCCTCGACCGCCAAACTTTTCCCTAAGCTATTGCCATGATTACATTAAGCCCAGATTTGCATAACATAGACACATAACAAGATGAACAAAGTTGTTTCAAAACAACTGTTTAAATATATGACTGTGCCACCGAATGTAACCTTTGAGAAAATATAAACGTGGCTTAACTAGTTTACCGAATCACAAAAGCCTTTTTGGTGTGGTCTTTTGCTTATAAAATTACTTTTAATTTGATGCAGTTGAAATAACATTCTTGATACCATTTTTCTTCAGTTTAGCTGCATCTAATTAAATTTTTTTACGATTTAGTCTCTGTTTTAAGGCGATCAGTTACTTTAAGTTATAGAGTGACTTGATCAGCTATTTCAAAGTTAGACAACGTGAATTAAATATAATATTGCCTTTATTGCCTAACGTTATTTACTCCCCACAACTATCATTTTTACAGCACTTAATTATCATCATCATCATCAGCCCATTTTTTACCCCACTGCAGGGGCTTAGGCCTCCTCCAGGGTGAGGAGGGAGGCTTGGAGCTTAAGTCCACCACGCTGCTCCACTGCGGGTTGGGAACTGTAACGACCGCCATCTATTGACAGCGTCCGGGACCGACTGCTTAACGTGCCCTCCGAAATACGGTGTCAGTGATATTGTGTACTTAAGTCAGAAAAACTCATTGGTACACCCCCGGATTCGAACCATGGCCCTATGGGGCCTTATAAATTTGAGGCAGGTTCGTTGCGCTCTGGGCTATCACGATACGACTTAATTATATTATTTAAATTTAATTTCATAAAAATTATATGTTAAATTAAATTATTAATAATAAATTTTTGTTACTCTTATTTGTATCAATTTGATTAGATTTGAATTAAATAATTTTAATTTAGATTAGTTGAACTAAATTAAAACATGCACCGTATGATATACGTATATCGAAAGCAAAAAGCATAAAATAGAACAAATAACTAATTACTAATTTTGTTCCTAAATGCACGGGCAAAACAGGCACACATTAATAGAAAGCACTGGAACATTTTAACTTTCCAATTAGCCTCATAAAATAATTTATATGGTTTATAATTTATATGAAAATGATTGATATGTTCACCAAATTAATGAGATACAATTTTTTAGGATTTCGTAGCCAAATGGCAAAACCAGAACCCTTTTAACCGGATCCGTCTGTTTGTCTGTCCATCTTTTACGGCCATTTTTATAGTACACTACTGGTATGACATAGATAGGATTTGACAGGTAGATGTAATCTGTAACCACTATTCAAAGCTGTAGCGAAATCACGAAAAATAATATATTGGCCTTTGTCGCCAGGCAAAAAAAAGTCTATATAGCGCACATTAATGAGTGAAGTACCTATAGATAGGTTTTTAAAAGGATATAAAGGTTTGAAATTTTTTGAAAAACTAATTCGATTTCAGCTTATTTCGCTGCCTACATTGAATAGTATAAATAGTATATCTATTCCATCGAAAGAAGACTACTTTTTTCGAGTTTATCGAACCCCGCTGCATACAAATCTCTAATCGAAATTGAAGTTATTTTTGAGTATGTAACTTTATTTTTGATATTGATTTTCTCAAGGGACGGTCTTTCTATTTGTGAACAAATAATCAACAGAGTGGGTCAATACTGAATTTTGTTCTTTGTCATCGTATAAAGTATATTTTCATAGTTTCTTGATAAATATAACACTTATATTTTCATTGTAGTAAGTAAAATATCCTACACAGTGAGTGTCCCATTTTTTCATACAACCCCTATTATATTTGCACGTATGAGCATACAACCACATATATGTCACGAGTAATATATGAGAATAGTCGAGCGACATAGGAAGTTGTGTTACTCCACAGTTGCTGGCGTGCGCTAATCACCTTACCGAAGTTTTGCTCGACATTTTGTAGGTTCCAAGTCACAAGCAATACTCGGCTCGATGAAGGTTTATGACACTTGATAGTAAACTTGATGATGTCGGAAGTTCGGCTCCCCGAAGAACTTCAAATTCGTGTCGCATCCCATTAATTTATGGTTATTAAATTTCGATGATGTCGTTATTTCGTAGCTTATAAATTTGTTTATGAGTAAATTGTTGGATGCAATAAATATATATTTTACTCTTTACAATTCAGATAAAAATACCTATATCTAGCGAAATTCGATTGCGAGCAATTTAAAATGCCACGTATCATACAGCTTAGAAGAAAAATATTTTTACATTTGTAGGCTGCTAATTAAACATTTAGAAATTCAACGAAGCGTCCGAAATAGAAAAAAATCAAAAATAATAAAATCCTTTGACGGTAAAAATCAAAATTTACTCTCTATATACGATAACTTATTCAACAATCAAGATATTTCAACAATAAATGTGCAAAACAAAAACACGGAAAGAGATATTTTCCTAAACATAACATTCTCATTTAGAATCCATTGTGTGGGTTTTGGATGTGTCTCAGTCGCTGTTTTTTTTTTATTTCTTAATTAGATATTTGCTGGTTCCTTGCTTGCAAAGGATTGTATATACTTCAAGTAAAAGTTTCAAAATATCTTCTTTAATATGTCTCTTAATATATTAACAAAGATAGTGTTTGTCGTTCAAAACACAACTAAACTCTTGCATGTTACAGATACTTTTATCTATTGTATTACTAGCTTTCCCCCCGCGCCGCAGCTCCACCCGCGCGGAGCGGGGACGGGACGGACGGACGGGAAGGACGGGGCGGGGACCCTTTTTTCCGCGATAAAAAGCAGCCTCTATCACTCTCCAGCTTAACAACTATATCTATGTAAAAAATTATAGCGGTATAGCGGAAAGCTAGTTCGAAAATAAAATATAGCTTATTACTCGCTAATAATATAACTTTCTACAAGAATTTCTGAAATTATTTAAGTAGTTTTTGAGTTTACCCGTAACAAACAAACAAGAAATTAAATCTTTCCGAATAAATAAGATTCCTATAGATAATACTTAAAAATATAATTTTTTTCTTCGTTTACAATGACAGAATGTACAAAGTACTTTAGAATACCTATTATAATTGTGCGTTGCGAGTATTTCACGTAATGTATTAGACTATTGGCACAGATCACTATTGACCTAGCCAATAGGAACAGCAATTTATAAAATTAACATTGACGCAGTGAGCTTTCTCAAATTGTCTCAAATTTGAACCTGTCTCAAATTTATAAGGCCCCATAGGGCCATGGTTCGAATCCGGGCGTGTACCAATGAGTTTTTCTGACTTAAGTACATAACTATCACTGACTCCGTGCTTCGGAGGGCACGTTAAGCAGTCGGTCCCGGACGCTGTCAATAGGTGGCGGTCGTTACAGTCCCCAACACGCAGTGGAGCAGCGTGGTAGATTGAAGCTCCAAGCCCCCCTCCTCATCCTGGGTTAGGCCTAAGCCCCTGCAGTGGGGTAAAAATGGGCTGATGAAGTGAAGAAGAATGAAGAAGTGAGCTTTTTTGGTTGTTGTTTATGTTTTTGATATTCCTGGGTTCTTTTGCCATTCAATAGATTTACTTGCAGAAATATTGGATAACGAAAATAAACGTAAACGCGTTAAATAAATTAAACAGCCAACAGACAGGTAAACTAATCTTAAGGTACCGAGACGTATACATTTATTGAATCAATATTTAGAGAAATATCTTAACAAAAAAAATCGTTATTTCAACTCTTTTCAGCTCTTAATTATTGAGTGTTATTTATTCACATACACTCAAGTACACACCACCATCAAGCATATAAACACTCACATACGATGGTTATGCGAAATCGATTACGATTAATTTGATTTATTCAAATTTGTGACCACTCTCATTACGCTGAAAGTAATTGGCAAACTTTTGCCCTGAATTGAAGTTCGCTAGAAGCCAAAAGGGATTCCGTGTCGAGGTCGGAATTTATTTGTCAAAGTCGAATTCGAGCTGTAGCCTTTTGACGGCGAAAATCGTTCAGGATATGCACAAATGGTCCGCTCAACTTCATGGAAGCAAACAAAGTAAGGTGTTCGCACCTCTTCAAGCGATGTATGGCGAGATCTGGATTACCGCTGTCTGTTCTCAGTCTTAGTTATTGTACCAAACTAACCGATATAGGGCGTGTAGTATTTTGGAAGATATAGTATTTCTGACAGTTCTTAATAATGAGACCCGTGTTCCTTATACTTATAATATATATTATGTAAATGTTTCTTTTTTTGGGTCTATACTAATATCAATAATATTAGTACCATAAAAGAAGAACATTGTTATGCGAAGAAGCAAAAAAATATATATGTACGTTAATTATCAGTTGTCTAGTACCTACAATACAATCTTTGCTTAGTTTGGGACCTGATAGCTTTGTGTGGGATATCCTAAGTATTGTTAATTATTTAGTATTTTTTTGTTTCTATCGGGACCAAAATCGCAATCTTCGAATTTTCTCCTAATACACATCACAAAAATTCGTTGTGCTCCTTACGTCGTAACTACAAAGTATTGTTTTCATGTATTCTCAAATGACACTTAATGTTTATGATATTTGATGGATATTTAAAAGTCAGAAAAGCGCTCAGTAGACGAATGTAATAAACATGTTTAAACAATAAAAAGAAAATGAATAGACGCCTTACAGTGACAATAATTTTAGGAATAAAAATAAGAAGCATAAAGAATCCCTATAAAATCAGCCTTTAGTACTACGAGGAAGAAAACAAATAAAATATTTAATATATCCATCTATGATAGTTATCCTCTGAAATGCAGTTTCCCATATAAAAATGCAGCGTGTGTTATTCCTGCCACCACCTAAAGTTCGTAAAGATTTACGTCTTGCTTTGCTAGGTCGTCAATGTGGTCATTACCAGCGCTCCTGATATGAGCTCGAATACACTACATCTGTTGTGGCTGCCATTTTTAGCAGCTCTTGCTAGCGCTGGCAAAATATCATGCGGGTTAGTAAAGCTCACGACAACTGCGTCTCTAATGATATTAACATTAACAAATATACTTCTATAATATAATATATCATTTATTGTGTCTTTTCCGCTATTATTTTATATTAAAAATGTTTACTGAAGATTGCATACACTGATTTTATATTAAAAATTAAAAAATAGTAGACACTAAATCTCACTTTGCGTACATTCATAACTTTATATCGGCATACTTCTCATAAAACCTGAGAGAAAAATTGAATAATAAGAAATCGTCCCGCAAGCAACACATATAAAATTATAATATGCAAATTTTAATGGACTATTAAATCCGTGCACGGGTATATAAAAATTCGACCATTATTTTGGTAGACGCACATTTCGCCGGCTCATGAACTAGGAAATATACAATAAGGTCATGCTTGTAACTCATAGGGGTAGGCAGAAACCATAATTAATACTTAACATTGATACAGTATTTACCATAAAAGTACGGATTGACTAGAAGCCCTTCTTTTCTTTTGCGTTTACCGTCTCTAAACTGTAAACAGCGTTTATTGTCTAACTCTTACTCTAGCTAGCTGGTGCAAGATGGAAAATTTTAATCCGAGTTTCAGCCGTTCTTCACCCCCGCAAAATCCCCGCGTACCATTCTTCAATCCCGCAAAATTGATACTGTGAAATGACATTTATGACTCTATTAAAACCAAACGCTGCTTTCAAATTAATTAACTTTATGATCCTTACACACATTTGTCGTTTCATCGACTCGTCGTGTTCGGGTGCTCAGATTTTTTCTCTCGTATGTAAGACACAGGCAATTCGGTGGACATTTTTCTATAAGGCATCCCTATATATTGCATATTCTAATATATTCTGGTGTTCTAAATATGCTCTAAATATTAGTTTCATGTTAATAATCTTTATGACCAATTATTGGGTCCGGTATTATTTCATGTTAAATATTTTAAAAAATATAATATATCAAAATACCAGACTTGTTTGTAACGTTTTCTTAATACTATTTGTCGACCCCCCCCGTAGACCTGATCATCCCAAGGCGGACGGAGACGCGTCTGTCGGTAGCCAGACATTCCGTTCTCTTTTCGATAGGTAAACACAGTGACGCAAAGAAATTCTTCGCGTGCTAAAATAGCGTCTTATGTAATAACGTTACCAGCTCTAATCATATATAGGTACGCACAACATAAATTACTCAATAACTTGCGAACAAACTCAGATAAAAAAAGAAATACAGATTACCGTGAAGCAACGCATTGAAACCGCGCACTTAAATAATAAAAATAACGTATACATCATAACAACGTCTCGGGCCTGAACTAAGCATTAGCTTGTGTTTTGGGTACCAAGGGAAAACACCACATACATATAACAACCAAGACCCGGTACCAGTATCAATATTCATCATATAAATTCTGGCCCGACCTGGGATTCGAACCCGGGACCTCCAGCTTCGTACACAGGGTCGCTACCCAGTAGGCTAAGCGGACGTCAGTTGTATTACATCCTCAGTCTAAACTTTAAATACACTTAAATGTAAGTGTAAGTGCTTTGACTAATTGGTTACTAACTCGTAAAAATTATTCCATCGGAGTTTTTTATTTTGTGGCGCTGAACAGTTTTTTACCATTTTACGACACTAATAGCAAATAACTTTTTTATCCATTGAACACAGCGGGTGACGTATTAGTTTAAGTATATGTTTTGGTCTGCGCAGCATAGTCAACTTTACGACACGTGAAAACGAAAAATTCGTTCATTTTGCTCGCGTGAAATTTTAATCCATGACTAAATCAAAACGCTACGTTGAAACCTAAATATAATATTAATAATGTTTATTTCTTATAAGGCTTAATATGACACAGTTATTACAAATTTTTATATAAGCTAAGTTTGGCGTTATTTATTGTTTGTAATATGAGTCTAACTAAAACTGTTCTGTAACGTCAACAAAACAATAGAAGAATTTTACAATGCCCGATTGGCAATATATCGTCAACCTTTTAAACTTGGATATCAATGATTTCAATGACATATTAGTTAATTACTGGTTATATAAAATACAATCCATTTTGTGTGAAGAAAGAGAGCGTGATGTTATGTAAATATTCTTTATGTATGAATGTATGTGTTTTAACCCAATGTTTATATTATTACATACGTATGTACTTCAATAAATATTACATAGATGTTCTTCAGTTTGGGTGTACTAGAGAGTTTGAAGCCAGCACGTTACTATTTTCTTACAGTCGTACTTGCTAAGAGTGAAAATTGGAAAAATACTGTGAACTTTTTTTACAAAAAAAGACCGGAAAAAGTAAAAAGCTATGACAAAAAGATGTACTAAATCAGGCTATGCTAGCAATACCGACAATATCAATTCAAATCATTTGCAAAATATGTACAAAATTTTCCTTTCCATGAAAACTCTTCCTGGAGAAAGTACCTATTATATCACATTCGTTTGCTCTAATACTTTCGTGGAGGATTTCCATCCAAAATATAAATACAAGCTTCGACTTCTACGTGTGTAACTTGTGATCTAACGATAAATCTGAGGATGTGACGGAAGTATTTTTTTCCGAACGAATCTTACAGACGGTCCGTGAAAAGTTTACGAGGCATAAAGAGGTCGGCCTACGCGAGCCCATCAAAATTGATGTCTCGAGATTGTCGCGCTTCATAAATCATCTGATTTATTTGCAGAAAAGTATGCAGGCATATACATACAAATTGTATATACATTCATAACCTCAAAAGAATCTTCAAAAAGCTATGGTAAAGGAATTCGTGACCAAAAGTGTTCACCGCTATTTTGCTGTATTGTTTTGAACGTTCAATAATATTATATCATTTACGGACTGCGGTCAGACATAATATTTACATTCGAATGCAATGCTCTAGCGATTAAGTCATCTTTTACACATTTATTATGAGTTCGTTCCGAATGTAAAACATCCTTACTAATCGTGCACCGCTGGAGTTATGAGTACAGCATCATCATTTTAAAATATTGACCACTGAGATGTCACTTTAAACTTAGATTTAGACAAAAATAATTAGATACAAGGTCCAATGAATATGAAGGATAAGAAGCAAATAAGTAACTTCTATTTTTTTCGAGCTTTTATTTTAACTTTTAAAGTTTGTATATGTATGTCTGAATGTATGTAACGCATTAAGTTATGAATATCCTACTGATTCAAAGTTAACAGGCTGATCTAGACCCACTTTCTCATGAACTACGAAGTTAAAATTTTACACACTTGTTCAGTTCCGATGACGATGCATTTATTTGATAGAGTTTATTTGACGTTACAGCCACGATTGTCTCGTCACAAAGGCGTAAAAACCAGTCGTATGCAAAAAAAAATGTATTTTAGGATACATGAAAAGCATAATAAAAGCTGACGCTCTTAAGGACATGTCGGTAATAGCGACCAACTTGCCAACGTGTAGATCCCGTCTGAATTGTATATAAGCATCAGTTGAAGAAAATCGGTTAAAGCAACGTCGCTTATATAACAGAACAGACATAACAGATACACGAGCTTTCCCTTTTTGTCAATTTTCAGAAAACTGAACGGATGTAACGAAGCCATCTTACGAAGAACCAAGCTTATGTGCCTCATGCCTTCCTACTTACTGATCAGTACGGCTACAATGAGTTTAAAGTTGTTTAACGCATCGACCTTCGCTAGCGACAATTTCTAAAAATTATATGAAAAGAAGAAAAAGAGAAACCGAGAAGTACTGAAATTCACGTACAAATATTTTACAATTCGCTAGCGATTGTAGATAAATTAATCCGATTCACACTCATGGTAGCGGTGCTGCGCGCGTCGCACGAATCTCTACTAACCGTCATTTGTTAATTCTAATTATAAGTGCATACCTAGGTACACATAGAGTAAATTAATTTGACAGCAGCTTTTGGTTTAATAGAGTCATAAATGTTAGTTCACAGTATTGAAGTGATATTTTGGAATTTCGAGGTATGAACTCGGTGTGTGGGTATTTCTCGGGGGGTGAAGAGCGGCGTACGGGGACCTTGGGCACTGATACTCAGAGTAAAGCTCGCCATCTTACACCAGCTAGCTATAGTATGAGTGGTTAGACGGTAAACGCAGAAAGGGGCTTCCAGTTATTCGTATTTTGATACCTACACATGTTTTCATAAATACATATATATGTGCAAAAACATGTGTCTCGTATTTTTGTTTTCATTGGTATTTTGTTTAAAATACGATTACTCATGTTAATATATTTTTTTATTAAAATTAGTTACAACTCCATCAGTGTCATTTATTTTACTTATAACGACTATCGGATTTACGAAATTTACGTATTTACGAAAGACTGTGACGACGCCACGCGACGACGGTCCCTTAGAATGTCGTTGTATTCAAGTTTTACTCAAATGTTCATTCTATGAATTATTTAGGCACACATACCCACTTATGATTGATGATAGTAATAATACCTGAGGCGTCCCACACAACGCCATCTAGTCCCAAACTAAGCGAAACTTGCATTATGGGTACTAGATGCCTTAGTACTTAGCTGTCTAATTGAAGTCAGTGAATGATTTTCACTAAATAAAAATTCTGCTTCTAGGAAGTCTAAAATGTTTCCTTCTTGTAACACTTTAATCGTCAATAACTATACTTGCATCAATGTTTAAGATTAATCAGGATAAGCAGACAAACCAAAAATAATTAGTTTCACAGAAAATTATTATTATTATTTTTTTAGAATATTTCAAATGCAGACTTTTACCTGTTGGTATCCACCTGACGATGAACCATCAGAACCAAAATAACTTTCTAAAAACACGCTCGGGCTGATAAAAGGATACGCCGCGCGCCGTACCGAGGGAAGCTACCAATTTTAATTAACTTTACGCTTCAACTTTACAACCGCCCGCACAAAGGAGATTATAGGACAATCAGAATACCTCAAAATAACTAATTTCTTTGGGAATTATTATGACTAGGTGAATTTGGAGTAGCAATATACACGACTTTATATAAATTATTACAAATTCTATGCAATATTTGAATTCGTAAAAATCATGTTTCAAGCCTAATAAAAACATTGTTGATGCGAAGACTTAAAAAAAAAACCGGACAAGTGCGAGTTGAACCCACACACGAAGGGTCCCGTACCAATACATAATATTTAAAAATTATTTTTTTTGTACGTGGACCGTTTTTAATTTTAACTTTATTTTATTTTTAATATTTGTTGTTACAAGAGCGGCCATAGTAGTACACACTCCATGAAAATTTCAAGCGTAAATAATGATCTCACAATTAGCAATCACCAAAAACGACGAAAAATATGTGTCTGTTATGGGGACCTCCTTTCATTTTTAGCTTTAATTTATTTTTAATATATATAGTTGTTATAGAGGCCACATTAATACACACGCTGTGAAAATTTCAGGTGTCTGCATATTACGGTTCAGACGATATAGCCCTGTGACAGACGGATGGACGGACGGATGAATGGAGAGCGGAACCTTAGTAATCGGGTTTTTTTCGATACGAAACCCTAAAAACCGTTTTCGGATATCTAATCAAATCTGTTACAATTAGTACCTATAATGGTTACTTTAATTTAGGAAATCTCAAAAATACCGCTTTCACTTTTAATTTACTTTGAAATCCTCAATATTTTGAGTGAAACTATATAATTTTTAGGGTTCATTTGTAAAATATTTTATTGCATTTAAACTGAGATCAAATATTTTTTAACTCCGACGCAAAAAGAGGGGTGTTATAAGTTTGACGTGCGTGTGTATGTGTGTATCTGTGTATCTGTCCGTGGCATCGTGGCTCCCAAACGGATGAACCGATTTGGATGCAGATTTTTTTATATAAAAGGTGAATTAGTCAGGAGTGTTCCTAATTATGTTTGATGAAAATCAATCTAAGATGGGCGCCGCTACAAAATGGCGAAAATCATATTTTTTCACTACTCCAACAATATAGGTATTAAAAGAAAGGGCTTGACTATTAAAATACTATACATTATGACAAATTTCAAATCCAAGATGGCCGCCACCACAAAGTGACGAATTACATTTTTTTCACAAATCCCTCAATATGGGTAGCACATGAAAGGGCTTGACTAGTAGAATAATGTACACTATATTGAAAATGAATGAGGAATATTAACTAACGAAATGAAAACTAAATACTTGAAAATATTTTTTTTGTCTGATCATGTATGAATTAGTTAAACTAAGTAACTAAGTTCAAAAATTTTGAAATAAAAATTAAATTTAAGATTTAAAAAACCACCGACACAAAAAAAAACTAACTTTAAAAAGTGTGAAATAATACAAGTTTGGTCATTGTCAAATGATTTTTGATCCTTAAACGCGTCTGGGACCGCTAAGTAAACTTAAAATACCTAATAATTAGCGGTCCCATACGCCTTTAAGTATCAAAAATGATTTGACAATGAACAGACTTGTATTATTTCACACTTTTTAAAGGTTAGTTTTTTTTTGTATCGGTGGTTTTTAAATTTTAATATAATTTATTTTTAAATTGAAACAACTTTTCCAAATAAATTACTTACTAAAAACACAGTGAAATTACTTCTTTCATAAATTGTGAATAAGCCTGCTAGTGATTCGAAAAATTTTAATGAAAATTAAGTCTACACAGTTTTTGGTTCAAAAAATATAATAATAATATCTGCAACATCTCACACACGGTCATCTAGTCCCAAACTAGGCAGAGTTTGTACTATGGGTACCAGACGGAGAAGAAAGTGATAGATATAAAAGAGAAAGAAAGGAAAGAGATCTACTCCCTACCCTATAAAGATGTGATTAGGGAAGTTCAATTACTACGAGTATATATAGGTACAAATATTCGGTGCACGCGGGCGGAGCCGTAGGCTGTCACTAGTTATATAATAAAGAAATAGGAACCGTATACCATACCATCAGCCCATGAATGCCCCACTATGCAAGGGCTTAGGTCTCCTCTCGGGATGAGGGGGCTTAACCCACCACGCTAATCCAGTGCTGGGTTGGTGGATTTTAACCGGGACCAACGGCATAACGTGCTCTCCGAGTCACGAAGTCAGTGACAGTTATGTACATAAGTCAGAAAAAACTCATTGGTACATGCCTTGGGATTCGAAAAACAGCTTTCTAAACAAGACGCGGGCTCACTACGACTCGGCTATGACAACGTCAGAAACCGTATTAAACATTGAGGAGTTATGAGTGGTAAATTAAGGGAGGAACTAATGACGAACTATACTCCTAAAACTCATAACATTATAAACTCGGTCATCACGAAAGCTTAAATTCAGTCCGCGTCTGGTCAGTCATTTTTCAGTTTCATAATACTTCCAAATGAAGCCTTTTCATTAAATAATTTATCTTAACTTCGTTCTATTTCAGACACGATTCAAACAATCAATTTTTGTTCGTCGAAAATACTTTTTCATTTCACATCAAATAATCTTATTTGGGTGGACGACGACGGTCGGACGGCTCGCCCGCGGCGTCCGAGCGTCGCTGTTTGCGACAATAGCTGGCAAATATTTACTTTGAAAACTATGTAAAACAATATTTTAGCTGAGCTCGCTGTTTACCCTAAATGTACAACGGTCGGGACAAGGTGAAACGGGTGCCCGAGCGCCTCAGGTCGACTGCTCTACTCGTGATTACCTGTCTATAAATAACATCATCTTGTTTTCATGTTTTTAGCCAATGTACGCCTAAAATTTATTAAATTGTAAAGAACAAGCAATATAAATTAAAAATACTATACAAAAATAATATAATATTCATTTTCGATCTGAAGCGTTTGCGTTATACTATTATTATATCAATGAATTTAATTTATCGATACGTAGGTAATTTGCATAAAAATTAGAATTGACTGGAAGCTCTCTTCTGCTTTTACCGTCTAACCACTCATACTCTAGCTAGATCTTTTAAGGTTGCGAGTTTTAGTCCGAATTTCAGTGCGCAAAGTGCGCAGCACGCCGGCCTTCAACCCCGCAATATTGCGTAATGTCACTTCGATACTGTGTAATTAAAACCAAACGCTGCTGTCAAATTAATTTACTCTATGCTATTTTGTTATTAAATTATTTATTCCCATTTAGAGTTAAAATAAGCGATGCCCATACCCTTTACTATTTAGTCCAAATGTAAAATTAATAAAGGATGAATACAAATATCTCACAATACAGTATTGCTATGTCATTCTCGTAAATAAAAGCACAGCTCAGAATGATTTACCCATCTCCCGTAATATATAACTTCCTGATGGAAGTTGAGGACGGTGTTTCGTTGTACACTGGATTCAACTTTCAAGCGATATTAATTTAATAGTGTAATCATCATCATCATCAGCCCATTCTACCCCACTGCAGGGGCTTGAGCCTCCCCCAGGGTGAAGAGGGGGTTTGGAGCTCAAATCCACCACGCTGCTCCTTTGCGGGTTGGGGATTGTAACGACCGCCGTCTATTGACTATTGACTGCTTAACGTTCTTTTCGAGGCACGGAGTCAGTTATAGTTAATGTACTTAAGTCAGAAAAACTCATTGGTACACGCCCGGATTCGAACCATGTCCCTATGGCATTATAAATTTGAGACAGGTTCGTTGCGCTCTGAGCTATCACTACACAATAGTGTAATATTATCTCGGTATTTAAAACTACAAAATAATGGCATTTCATTTTTAGTAGGGTCAAACATTCGGTAGCAAAGTTGTTCGCTGTTTATGGATAGAAATAAAACGCGGCCGACCGTAAACCATTTATTGCATCTTGCATATTGCAAGCGAACGATACGAGTATAGTAAGAGAGTTGTATTGCGCTGAAAATTGAACGTTCTATTATATGCAATTTTTATAGCGCAGTATAGTATTTGCCAGGTATTTTATATTATTTGTGACTATTTCAAGTAGCCTTTAAACTAATTTCACGTTGGGGATATGAAAACTATAAGTCTGGTCATGTGGTCTTTTTCAATAATTACCAAAGTTTCCAGATGGTTTTTCTCATACTTTCAGATTAAAAATTTACACATTCCAAGTTACATAAAACCGCCTCATCCCGAAGGAGGCCTATATAAGAGCCTGCAGTGGGACATTAATGTGCTGATAGTTTGATAAGTTACACAAAAAACAAAGGTCGGTATTTAGTCACACTATCGATCATTTGTTTAAAATAAAAAGATGCGTGTTAAGGAAATCAGTATCAAAAACAAAGTTACGTGAAAATAGATTTAATTTCGTTTTTGTGATTTTTTTCAATGGCGCGTAGTTAAATTGCGATGATGGAATAAATCATACATCCAATACAAGCAACAAAATAATCGATCAAATAGAATTAGTTGCTATAATTTACCACAGATGGCGCTATCACTAGAGCTGTCTTTAACGAACTGTAATTATTAAATTTTTAACAATAATTATAAGTCTACGAACACGTAATATGTACCACTCCGGAAAAATATGTTGCTTGAAATAAAAGCATTAGAATGCAGTGGCTTATTCAGGCCGTGGGGATCACCCCCCCCCCACCCCCCCCCACCCCAAACAAAAGGATATAACATAATAATTTAAAAACCTTCTCCAAGAATATCTACACTGCGATTGGAAAAATATACATTTCTATTTATCACTCAGTGAAATAGTACATTATTTACATAACCAAAATTAAATGCTGACCATATTTTACGCAACTAAGATGTATTAATACATGATATTTTTAGGGTTGCGGGCCGATCTACTACTGATTTCGGGATCTGAAAACCGAAAAACACTATTTTTTCCAGTTATATTTCTCAATAACCATTACGATATTTGATATTTTTTTGATGTATAGTCATAAATCACCTATTTGTCTAGTAAATCTACAGAATTTTGTTTAGATAACAACATAATATAAATAAATAAAAAATTTATTTTTAAATTATGTGATTTGCCCCCAAAGTGATAATTTAATTTGTTTATCGTTTAGTTTTTTCTATAAAATATAAATGAAGGTCTATATTCCGTATTTTTTTTTCAAAATTTTAAACACTACAGTTTTGGTGATAAGGAGTTTAATTTTCTTTAATATCTTTGAAACCCTGAATATTAAACTTGTAAATAAAATATGCTTGAATTTTTTATAATAAACACTTTCATTTGACATGTCACTAAAAGCGCTAAGAAAAGGTTTTTTTTTAAATTTTATACTTTGCTCCCCAAAATGAAAATCTTTCATTTTCGCTATACGTTAGCTATTGGGTTATCAAACTCTATACCTACATGTATCGAATTTCAACTTTCGCATCTAGTAGATTCAGAGAAAGTAGACTGTGACAGATGGACAGACAGGCGGATACCAGAATGAGCCTATACGGGTTCCTTTTTTCAACTTTGATGCACGGGACCCTAAAAAGGGACCCCTGTAGGATCACTCCGTTGTCCGCCTGTATGTCTAGCGATCTGTCTAGACCCTTTTTCATCGGGTATCAAGTTGAAATCAGTATCAAATACTGTGCTTTTATAAATTGAAAATTCCTGAGCTTCGTATTAAGATCGTAGAACGTACCTTGCACGTATGGTACTAATATAGGTTTTTAAGTTCATTGAAAAATATGCCCTAAAAATAATCTAATAAAAACTTGGGTCAACTGCATATGGTGTAATGGAAATTGTCACTTACTTTGCACATTTACGAAGTTACCCTTATATGTAACATCGTGCATCTTTGTCTTATTTAGTAGGACATTGTCTCGGCTCACGGCTACATAATGTTTTTACAGAGGTTGAAAACTCTCGGAAAAAATACAAATTACTTACCTCCGAACACGACCGGGTCCGGACGGCTGAATAATGGAGGTCCCCTAATTAGATTTGTGTTTCGAAAGAGCTCTATTTATTTACATTCATAATTTCTCATTTAATTACTCTGTAAACGTCATTAAAACACCCTCGAAAGTCTTCGCACTCCATTTCTTTTCTGTTTTATTTTTTATATGTTGAAATTCTTTTTTTCTATTATTTTTTATGTTTCGTATTTTTCTCATTCATAATTACATCCATCTTACCTTAAATATGTTTGTTGTCTGTTTAATGATCTAGCTTATTATAAAAATATTCATACCTTAAACTTTACTTATCCCACTTAAAGTATTCAAAATAACTATTTAAATATGAAGAGGCAATATAAATTCATGAAATTAATTTTACAAAGTTAATTTTGCCTCTACCAAAAATTCATATTTTCTCATACTTCATTTTCTCGCCGAATATCCATGCTCGTTAATATATTTACCCTAAGGATAACTTACTCCAGTGCGATAGTCCTCTACAAACAATTTTCCACGTAAAAGCGGTCCCTTGTGTTACGCTTTATACCAACGAAATACCTTCATGCAGCCTACTTCACTGAGCTTTAAGAAAAAGCTCTGTTAGCTAAAACGTTGAAGTATCACAAAGTTTAGGCATATATGCTAACTTTATTTTTTATAATTTTTAGAAATTTTAAGAAAATAACCTCTTATCTTTCTAAGCGATGAAAAAGTTAATGGCATTACAAGAAATTAAATAAGTATCTTGAACGTAACTTTATAAACATTTTTAAAATAAAGTATGTAAGAATGTTTTTCAACTTCCCGCTTTCCAAGGGAAGCTATTGATTTGAGTCCGATTTTCGAAAATCGAGTTTTCATCAGTTCTCCACGTTTTGAGGTCCTGGGAAGCTATTCTGACCATTTTCGGCTGGACGTCCGTATGTATGTGTGTATGTATATGTGTAATTGTCGTACGATACGGCGTTTGAAAGGGTACATCGAGACTAAGATCTGTTTAGATTTCGAAGTCAATCGGTGGAGCTGTTTCAAAAATATTCAAAAAATAAAAATGTAAAGGTTTTTTAAATTATTTTGACGTTTTCTAACCGATTTACTTGAAACCTTATAAAGGTTTTTTGTAAATAAAAAACAGCGTCGGGTACCGCCAAAAATATTAAAATCGAACGACGCGTTCAAAAGATATCGCAGTTCACGAATTTACGAAAACGTGTTTTCATAACATCACTTTGAGATTTTAGGATCAATTGATTTTTGGTTTTACACAAAAATTCTGTGCTTACAAAATGACATATAAGGCCGTAAATTGTATTAAAATCAAACGATGCGTTCAAAAAATATCGCAGTCTACTAATTTCCAAAAAAGTGTTTTGTTAACATAACTTTGAGATTTTACGACCAATAGATTTTTGACTTTACACAAAAGTTTTGTGCTTACCAAATTGCATAGAATGCTGTAAACTGCACTGAAATCAAATGAAGCGTTCAAAATATATCGCAGTTCGAATACTTCCAAAATAACATTTTCTTTGATATGTCCCAGGTTTATGAGCTTGAAGAACTCTAAATGTATAGAAATTCTGTTTTTGGGCTTGGAGAGCACGGAAAATGAATATTATGAGCTAGAAAAGCTCAAAAACCAGGAAAATCGATATTTTGAATTCGAACAGCTAAATAGCTTTCTAATTTTTGAGCGCTTTGAATTCGAAAAAAGCGGGAAGTTTCAGGCATGGCCTGCAGGATCAACCGTTTTTTAATAATAGTTGAAGCATAACTATACTATAACAACAGCAGTATATATTGTTTTATATATTTTCTAATACTCATGAAAATATAAAAACAACAGTACAGCCATTCCACCCCAATGCGAGAGATAGAATTGCACATAAAAGAAATTTAAATTTACTCTCCAATACTAAAAAAGATCCTTTGTGCTCTTATATTATTTTTCAGCATTTCCTTCAATGTGGTGCTTTATTAAAATCTCCAGCTCTCACAGGGTCTACAGATTTAACAGCACAAAACAATTCAATTCCACAGACAGATTGAGAGATGGGATGTCAAAAGAGTCATACAAAGCGTCCTTTTAATCTCGCCATCAAAGTTTCCCAAGAAGTACTGGGAAAACGCCCGTAGTCGGTTAGCGTGAAAACCGCTAATACATTAAAATTCATAATTCATCTGACAAACGAATAAAGTGCGTGTGTTTGGAACTTGATTGTAGATAAACTAGTCTGTGAGGATCTAAAAAAAATTAAATGACTTGCACTTTTTCAGGTAGGTACTTGATAAACAAATAACAACAAATAATTTATTGAGCATACTCGTTCAAAAATTATAACTAAATAAAGTTAAGAATTGAAATACTTAAACCAAATGTGTATGAACTATTTGTATCGGAGCCAATATCTTTCGTTTTTGCGAAGTAGTATTGCGAAGAATTTCGAAGAAAGTGTTAAATAGTATTATAAGAGATATTCACATTCAATAGCGGATAGCGGTGTCGCAATATAGTACATAAATACATACATGTACACATCGTCTCGTGATAGCCAACCGATGGCGAGCCCGCTTCTTGTCTAGAAGGTCGTTGTTCAAACTCTAGGACAATGTACCAATGAGTTTTTTTTTGATTTAAGTACATAACTATATCACTGACTCCATGCGTCGGAGAGCTCGTTAAGCCGTTGTCCCCGGTTGCCACCACCAAATGGCGGTAATTAAAATCCACCTACCCACACCCGAGCAGCGTAGTGGATTAAGCTGCAAGCACCCTCATCTCGAAGAAAGACCTAAGCCCCTGCAGTGGGGCATAATTGGTTGATATAAATATCGAACATAAAATACACAGAAACCTTCACATACTCAACTAATTCATGTACAATGAATTGCGATATTGTAAATATGTATTTATTGAAACATCGGAAATATTAAAATTTTTGTTGACATTTCCGCCGTTTTTTCGCTGAAGAATACCCTCTGAATAATTCAAAATTAAAAAAACTAATTTAAAAATATTAAAAATTCACAGTTGTATATATAACAAGAAATATAGAAAATAGGATGACATTTTTTTATAATAGCTGCTAAATGCTCTAGTAAATATTACGACTTGAATCTAGTATACAGGTCGTTAAGTAAGTGTCCTCAGGGATCGGGCCATATTCGACCATCGTTTACAATCATTACCCTTTAGTCGCTGAAAACAGCAAAAAGGCAACTCTGCTGGCTCTCGGAGCGTCCTCTACGTGACCTATTTTTCTTCGTTACCTAAAATTTCCCCAAGAGCGTGCGCCTCTATTATTTCAGAGCGCATTTATATCAAAATTTCCGGCCGCCGTAAATTTACGCCCACGTGTAAAACTGTCAACGGCTGCTCTCACCCGATATGCTTTCTTTATATTGCGCCATTTATTACTTTTATTTTACCTCCTACCTGCGCGAGGTACGCACGCGCCTTTGAGATAAATAACCCGTCTTTAGTAATTAAAATAACTGTACTGGTTGCTTCTCTTAGGGGGTGCTATCGTCACTCTAGGCTTGATAACTGTATTCCTAAAAAATAGGTAGCTAAATATTGTCATACATTAAACTTATAGTTACATAATTATGAGGTATTTTTCGGAAAAACAAAACAAATATTTTCTATGATTTTACTTATACGACATAGAAATAGGTTTATGATTTTGATTCGACTATATATTTTCATGTTTCTTCAACTTTCGTATTATTTGTTTCAGACAGTTTAAAAACAACTTAATAGCTGAAATCAAATTCATATATCAAAGTATCACACTCTTGTCATCTATGCATGCTAATTTTTGTTAAAAATAATTTCTGGGTTTATTAAAACGGGAGACTACGCTGCTGTAAAATTTATTAACTGTAAAACTATAATCACTTGTGTCATATGGAATGGACAGCGTTTAATGGGTTTTTCAGCATTCCTATGAAAACATTTCCACATGGGAATACATTGAGCGTGTCCTCTTCAACAAAATTATGTATCATACGCTATTTCACACACTAGAGTATAACAAACTGATGACTATTCTTTTTTAATTTCGGAAAAATACCAATTATTACCGAAGATATAATAAATCAAAGTTTATGTTTTCACGACCCGCTCCTGACATTATCCACGTTAACCCATAGTAATGTAACCGAGTGATGTCGTAGCACGATTTTTTTTACAAGATTTATATTTTCGGCATTTTTCAATATCAATAAAATTCTTTAACTTATTAGTTTTCCTTACTAAATATAATATATTTCTATAAAAAACAAAAATGACAAGACTCGCTCATTACAAAATTAAAACCACGCGCGACAAGTGACTAACTATAGTATAACATTTGTATTTTCTTGAAATCTTATAAGGAACTGATTTCACCACTCAGCAATACAATGTTATTTATTAAGAAAAACCAGTAAAGGAATTTCGTTGATACTATCTTAAAGTTAATCACGCTTTGATCTCATTTTGATTTATCATATAAAGTAATAACGTAAATTACACTAAATATTACACGAATTTTCATTCGTCATATTTTTGGTAATAATCGGTATTTTTTCAAAATTTAAAAGTAAAGTTTTGTTCTGGTAAGTGATATTTTTTGGGATAATTTTGTTGGTGGAAGTGCAACTGGATGAATACTATTTTTTCATAGTTATGACAAACATAAAATTATTGGTAAAACATAGGATAAATAGAACTTTTCGATTGATTTTCTGTCTTTGAGAAGATTTTGTTTCAAACAGATTGAAATATCCTGTGTCTATTTAAATAGAAACCCATCTCAATATGTTTCTGTATATCAATATGAGATTCCGATCGCTGGATTGCCGGTTCACAAGACATATGCGATGTAATACGTGGAGAAATCTCTGTGGTTTTTAAGCCCAAAGCTTATCTTATTATGGGCTGTGTTCGTTACGCGGAGCTTTCTTTTTTTGTGCGCTAATGAGGGATCAGGCGGCGGACGACAATGGCCGGATTACCGGCCCTAAGTCGCCCGATTTATTATAGTTGAAAATTCATGTGTTTCAAGGGAATCCTAAATGTGTCTATATTTAAAGCTCCACGCGAAGTAAGCGGAAGAATCTTAATATTAAATTGGCTTTAAATCTGACTATAAACTTTAAAAAGGATTAGGAATTTATTTCACCTAATCTCTATACATAAATCTTATTTAAACTTCTGCTCACGTCACAAAGAGTACAATTTACATTTGCAAAGATGATGAATTGCTTTAACACAAAATAAAAAACGGCATTTCTTAGGACTTTGTTCTGAAAAGATTCCATGCATGTAAAAGAGGGAGATCATATTCTTTAGGGTCCGTATGTCACGGGTTTAATTTGTAAACAGAATGAGTCACAGACTTGAAATTTGTACAGTGTAAGCTGGCGTAAGGGAGTGTGCGACGTAACGCATACGTCATTATGAAAACCAAGGGTGATATGTATAATATAAAATGTTGACCCAAAATCTAATATGAAATCAATTAAGTAGTTTTCAGTAGTTTTTATTTTTCAGCCTCAGCCCTTGCAGTGGGGCATCAATTGGATGATGGGACATGAAAAAGGAGTTGAGAAAATTCTTTTTCTTATTCTAATATGTGGCGTGTTATGGTCTAAAACTCATTGTGTATGGTAGAAATATAATTTTTCATCATCATCATCATCAGCCCGTGTCTCTCCACTGCAGGATAAAAGCCTCTCCCAAGGCTCGCCAATATAATTTTTAATCAATTATATTTTTAAAAATAAAGTAATAGGACGCCGTCAAAACTTCATGTTGTAGACCATGTTCGTTATAGGGACTGTCTCAAAAACTCAACTCGTGTCTAATCCTCGCTGTGTTTCTGTATCAATATTTACGGAAAAAATATATGTAATAAGAGAAATACTGTCACAGGATGGTTTTTGTTTTTTTGATTTCTTAATTAGTTGTTTTAAAATAAATCTCTGAAAAACATGATTTCCGTTGGTTCTTTGTTTTTAAAGATAATGAGTCGTAAATTCTATATAAATGCGAAATTAAAAAAATAAAAACTAAACTTAGGGACATCCTTTCATGACCCTGCAAATTTTGGTTCTAATTCATATACATTGCAGGAGTGGAAACAGTCACGGCCCGCAAAGTTGTTTCGACGCGTATTTTATTGGTAGTTTAGAGACTTTCTTGTCACCTCTGTCACTTAGGAATAAATTGGAGAAGAGAGATTAAAATGGAGATAGCGGTGCCAATTTGAAGTATATTATTTAATATACCATATGATGATGAACATCAAATACTGGAAACGCTGGTTCTTAACATATTTTTTAATCTGTCACCAAAACAAACATTTTTTTTTCTTTCACGGATTGTTTATGATGATTCGCTCAAAAGCAAAATATTTTATAGAAGCAAAATTTGGATGTTTTACTCATGAGTTCTAGGTTGACACAAAACCGGATGTGAAATTAAAATATTCAAAGAAAAAATATTTTTTTCTGTGCTCTATTCAAGTAAAATGCGACAAAAAAATCTCCGTGTGTGGAGCACACTCACATAGGGAGATTTTTTTTAATGCGAAGACGGGGAGTATAGATCAAATGATTTAATCATTAAAAAATAATGAAATGGGTGGATGAACGAAAAAAGTACTTACTTTTCTTGGTAAATAGTAATACTAATACCTGGGACATGCCAGACAGCGACATCGAAGTCCCAAAGTAAGCAAGTATTATGCTTGTGTATGGGTATATATGGGCACTAGAGAACTGATATACATACTTAAATATTCTCTATTATATATACTTTAACACCCAAATACAACAAATAGACATGTTTATTCACACACATTTTTGCTCCAGGCGGGAATCTAACCCAAGGCTTTGCAATTTTCAGCCGCGGACGCGAAGAAGACTCGGTCGGGGCTCTGTTCGAAAATGGCTAAATCGATTCAAATGGTTTGCTATCGGGTACATTTTTTGAAACGTAAAATCGAAATAAGATGACACGACATAAAAAGTTTCCCTTTTTTTAAAGACCAGGAACTGATATGCTTTAAGCCACACTATTTTATGTGAAAGAATAACAATGTCTAAATAACGTAAGAACATTGTTCATAGTTGTTTTATTATGGAAATGAGAACAATAATACAAGTACATTTATTTGGCAAAGACCATTTGATACGTTATATTGTTATAGATATGGTTTTTTTATCTTCGAAAATATTATGTTCAACACGTAGGGACATGTTGATCTAACCACCCATAATATGCAATAAATATCTTTAAAGTTTCATAAATTAATATAAATTCTTTAGGATAATCCTGAACATAGTTTAATTTGGATTAAAATATCAATATTTCTCTAATTCACTGGAACAAGAGTTTAATACCGGTAGCAAAATCCAGTTCATTACATATGCAGGCCCTTTATCCTTTGCCGAAAGTCGGCTAGGGCACGTAATACTCCTACACAAAGAACCTTATATCTTATCTTATAAGATTTTAAGATATCGTTATAATATTTTTCGTTATATAACTGACGAAATTCATCTATAAACCTTGTGTGTAACGCCAACAATTTAGGCAAATGCGAAACTATGTTTGTTCTTTATTTATTTACGTCGCACCGTAATGTAGCGATAGAACGACGTGATCTTGTACAAGGTGACCGTTAAAAGGACGGATAGTAAGATAGGCTACTTTTTATTCAGATTAAAAGTTTTTTATGAAATTCAAAATTAATCGAGATTCTAAATGAATTACGAGAAAATTTTCGAGTTGTGGAATGAACAAGTAGCGGAACTAAAATTTAAGAAGTAGAAGTGATAGAGACGTTATATATGTTTACACGGATGGAGCCGCGGGTAAAAGCTAGTTATAAATATTTCGCCATGAAAGCAAAAGCTTGTAAAGTACCGCAACATCGCTTAGTGTCACTTGATCTAGCTTGACCGCGTCATTCCCAAGTGGCAGTCATATTTTATTTTTTATCGCAAACGAGAAACATTTCCAGGAAAATCTTTATGTAATAAAAATATTTTTTTTTAGAAATTTATGAACGGATTTTTGATTCTTTACTAAGTGTAGATACGTAACATTAATACAAATCGTAATAATAATTTGTTTCCATTTGCACACCGAGATTTCCTATAAAATTTTTTCTCTTTAAATTTAACAATAAATGTTTCAGTTTAATAAACTATTCTAATGAAACTTTTTCGGAAATAGTGTAATTTCTCGAAATCCAAGTAACATGTGCGCTTAAAACCATTCCTTCAGAACTGTGAATTCACTCATTTTTATCCAGTTGAATTCGCGTGTATTTGGTAGCGGTTTTAGATTTTAAGCGTTTGGTACCATCACATACCGTAAAATAAGTACTTTCTGAAGCTTACTCTTTATCAGTCGCTGGACCGAAGATCTCGAGAAAAATATAAACGAATTACAATACATATTAATTTTTTCTTGTAGCCAAAACTTTTGTATTAAAATAATTTCAACAGAATAGCATTTTTTGTCTTGAATCCCTACTGCTCCTAAAAGCGGATTATGATGAAAAATATTTACATGGTAAAAAGTAAATAACTCTATGTACTTTAAACACAACATATTATTATCATTTTTAAATCAAACAACTTTTTCATTGGAAAATATCGAAATAAGCTACGAGTAATTTCGAACGTTTAAGTTAAAGAAGTGTTCTATGAAAACGGCAGTCAGATCAGATGAAGAGGTTGTGTCGCTAGTATATATACTCGCACTGGTGACCGATTGCGTGTTTACGAAAGTATTTACAAGGATTTTTTATTTGTGTGCATTCTAAGAATCTTGCTACATTAAAGACAAAAATATAAAATGTGCGAGTGTAACACGCTAGACCCCGCCTGCTTTAAGAACCTTAAAAAATGTAAAAGCCGTATAATAAATTAGCCGTTTTTTATGCGTGTCGGAAATGTCAGTATGTAATCTAGATCAAATTAATATTGCGATACGTGTTAGTATGTGCATTTTTTATTTGTATATATTAAGCTAATAATCGGTTTTATTTATACACTAGTACCGACAAAATATTAGTCTTACATGCAGCAACAAAAATTTAATTACATTAATTTGGTTATCAGAGTTCGAGTTAGAATCGCCATCCTCTAATCCTTATAAACTATTTGCCATACTAAAACTGTACTCAGTAATTCCAAGACCTTATTAAAACCGTTAGCAGAAAGATATTTCTGGGGATTATCTGGTATAAGAAACCCCATATCCATAATCATTCGGTATGTAAAGCTATTTTTTCAAACTTTTTTTCTGATAGATTAAATTAATTTAAATCATAGTTTCAATATTTTTTCAAGTAATTGTTTTTAATAGTTTTTCAAAATTTTTATGGTTCAGTTCCAATCAACCTTTATGGCGGATGTGAAAATAGGCAAAAGTCGCGTCGCAGTAAACAGTTTTAGGTGTAGTAGGACGCAGTGGAGCGAGGGGCATATGACAGAACCTGCGCAAGCATGCATAAGGCGTTGTATTCCGATCCGTAATAAAGTTTGATTGGAACTATACGTATATAAGCTGTATCCTTTTTCTTTCCTTAAAAGACACAATCTGACATCTGATCTGACGTATGACGCATAGTTCCATAATAGTTCCATATGTGAAGGTCACAAACTACGCAATCCTACGCATATTATTATTTACGTTTAAGTCCATGCGTTTACTACAAATTATTTTTAGTTAGATTTATTATGAACTCTGTGTAATAAAAGGAGACTCAGGAGGAGACGAGACATTGCCATTATATGGTCATTCTTTTACATTAACATTTTTTTCCTACTACTTGGTTACTAATATCTTACCCAAAATGTGTCATAATATAAATGTGAAACACAAGTCAAACAGTTAAATTTGTTTTTCTTGAAATAATTACCATCTCACTATTTTAAGAGCTCTTATATCATAATATGGCTAAGAAACAATAATGTCTCGAAACGGTTTTGGAATCAACCTAATCTATTTTTTACTTTACATACCGAATTCGTTGTAAATCAGTGCACATCTTTAAAATAAACTCACGCGGTATTTATTCACCTGTAGGTAAAGCTAATTTTCCGAATACACCCTACGTATATTTACGGCTAACCCTAATTATGTTTGTGTGTCGGTTTCCTTTTACAAGGTTTCCCAAATCATCGGACGGGGCACGACCAGAAGTTAAAACGTTATAAAACGTTCGTTAGCGTTTAAAACTTTTAAACTAAAAGGTTCTAATTACTGGACGTATTCAAGAAAACAGACATCGGGGGTGTTTGGCGGTACCGCGATGACTAGCATCGTTCCGCAGGACCGTTCAGAAAACCCTCACTAATTGATCCGGGTTGGGCCGAAGCATAATGCCTCCCGTTTAGGTAATTAACAAACCCACTGACGTCACTTAATTCACCGACTCGACGTTTACCTATACTTAGATTATGCTGCCTCACTAACTTCATCTGTAGCATAAATCACAATGACTATTGTAACAAAAAAAAACCAGGGAGTGTTATATTAGTGGAAGATCCTAGTTACGGCCCTGTAAAATTATATCTTCACTCACAAATAGTTCCTGTTACATACATCTTCACACCTTGGCCTATCTTCGTAAGCTTCGTTTACAACTGCCATTCTTGTAACTTACTACTGTAGTCTCAAAGTTTACAAAATTAAATCGATTTTTTTACAATCCCTTTGAAACCTAACTTCCAGTGATTTCATATTGGCCAAATTATATCTCTCTAGATTTACTTAGCTATCCAAGACCCCTTTCTCAGAGATAAAAGTAGCCTATGTCACTTTTCAGCTTATAAACTGTGCAAACATTTATCGTGGTCCCAGTACAACAGTGTAGCTGTGTAGTCTCCACGTGAGCGGAGCCGCAGGTGGAAAACTATAGTTTAAAAATAAAGTATAGCACATGTTCCTCGTCTGAAATTCGTCAAAGAACTAAAGTTATCGACATAGCCGAAGCGATCAGCAAGCTGAAGTGGCAATGGGCCGGTCATATTTGCCGTAGAACGAATAACCGATGGGGTAGACGAGTTCTCGAATGGAGGCCACGTACCGGAAAGCGAAGCGTTGGACGCCCCCCGGCCAGGTGGACAGATGACCTGAAGCACCATACCGGGGGTAGTTGGATGCGAAAGGCGGAGGACCGTGTGTGGTGGTGAGCCTTGGGAGAGGCCTATATCCTGCAGTGGAGAGACACGGGCTGATGATGATGATGACATGTTCCTCGCCAATTATGTAGTCTTCTATAAGTGATTTTTTTATCAGTTCAGTGGTTTTTGAGTTTATAGCGTGTAAATACTCACAAAACTTACAAAATATGTATATGGGAACATTACACAAATTGTATGTATGAAAACAATAAGTTAAATGAAATAACTGAAAACCCTTGACGTGTGAGACAGTTTCTGTGTTTACTAATTATCAGATAATTTATTTATACCGTATCATCACCCTAATAATGCCCCACAACAGGGTCTTAGGTCTCCTAGGGATAAGTGGACTTGGAGCTTAATCTACCACGGTACCCCAGTGCGGGTAGGTAGATTTTAACGACTGGGATTTTAACCGGGACCGACGGCTTTACGTGGTCTCTAAGGCACAGTCAGTGATAGTTATCTATATATGTACATAAGTAAGAAAAAATTCATTGGTATATAACCCGGGATTCGAACCACGCCCTTCTAAACAAGATGCGGGCCCGCTTTCTCTCGGTTCTCATGACATTAATAAACCTATTGATTATGTCTATATATTTAAATAATTGTGAATATATTTTTTTCCTTTTTTTGACTTTGGTAAATTATATGTGTGTTGCAGATAAACTCGGATTGTGCACCTGTCTCAAAGTAACTTCAGCGGATTATCGGTCCCTCGCGTCAGGCTTATTTGGATCCCTTAGAAATCTCGTAGCATTACTATCACACTCTGTGTCACACGTTTTTATCCTGTTACCATTTTGATCGAAGGGATTTCGATATTTCGCCCTCGACATAAAAGGAAACGATGTAAAACCCTCGCTACACTTCTTGATAACAAAATTCGAGTTCAATGAAAGAAAGTGTTATCATTTTATATTACATTGTGTTAGATACGAAACGGTATATTTCTTTTTCGATATTTTTGCTATATGAGATTCCACTCACGGAATATTTTTTAATCTATTTGTTACAGCAGTCAAACAAGGTGCAGTCTTATAAATATCTATTTATTTTAAATAATACATTTGACTGCAACTGAAAGTCGTGATAGCTGTGTGGTGGCTAGCCTGTTTGTTGTTTAGAAGGTCGTGGTTCGAATCCCAGAAGTTTTTTCTGACTTAAGTTCAAAATTATCACTGACTTCGTGCCTAAGAGAGCACGATAACCCGTCGGTTTCGGTACTCATCATTAGAAGGCAGTCGTTAAAGTCCACCAACACGCACTGGAGCACCGTGGTAAATAAAGCACCAAGCACCCTCATCTTTAAGACCTATGTCCCTACGGTGGCGCATAATGGACTGGTATGGTATGTGACTCCAATATTGCAGTCGGTTAGCACATATTTAATTAGAATTCTAGAAAATAAATTGAGACAAGAAGAACAAGTATACTCCGATACTACTAAATCCACAAAGACACAAGTTTATTGCTGCCACAGTTGTAGGTAGTAAATTTTGATAGAAAATATGAAACCGCTTGAAATAAACTTCATTAATTTATCAAGCCTGTTCAAAAATTTTCATGGGTCAAAATCACTACTTGCAAGGCATTCTGAGGCCCTAACTCCACTTATAGCTATGCAGAGCTTCGTGAAAATCCTTTTCACTTCCCATCAATCAGAGTGTTTATTGTGTAGTGAAACGTAAGTAATAAAATTTTGGAAGGAATCTCCAGTTCGTTTTCTGTACCCCAGAAATTTTGGAAGATTGACAAAAATGCAAACACACCTCATTTGTGTAAATCGATCATTCGACTCTCTCACATGCATATATACTTCACGTGTAAAATTAAAAGAATTAATAGAACTAAGTTTACTTGGGGGACTTGAGCATCACCCGCGATTACTACCTAGTGGTAAAGCTCGAAATATGCTTCTAATTAAATAGCGCTTCTGACATCACTTGAGTAAAATTAGTTCTACCCAACATCGGTTAAGTACATAGGTCTCTTTAAAAGTTTTGAGATACTGGACATTTAAACATTAAATGCCTTTACAACCTATGTTTTTAAATAGCATATTTATATAAATTTCGACCGTCGAAAACCGTTCACAACAACAAAGTTAACTAAAATAAATTTACCTACGTCGATGTAAACAATGCTATCTCCAAAATAGTCGAATGGTCCACAGCCAATAATTTATTTCTAAATGAAAAAGAACAAACGTATAAGATTCTCGCTACCGAACGTCGAACAGGCATCTACCAGTATTACTATTAAAAGCGAAAAATTGGACCTTGCGAATTCTACTGTATTTTTGGGAATCACGTTGGATGCAAAATTGCAATGGGATCCTCATATCATTAACTTTGCAATAAGGCTCGGTTCTGCAGCTTACGCTATAAAAAGAATTCGCTTCCTTTCGGACATAGAAACCACGCGATTGGTGTATTTCAGTGGGTTCCATAGTCTGATGATTTATGACATTCCGCTGTAGGGACACGCTGCCAATGTGAATACAATTTTCGTGTTTCAGAAGCCAATTGTTCCACCAATTTATAAACTACGACTTAAAGTATCACTTAGGGACAAGTTTAGGGAAATTAATATAATGATGATGCCGTCTCAAAATATATATGAAAACATAATGTACGTGAAAAAAAAAAATTGTATTATTTAAAAAAATAAAAAGTATCAGACTACTTAGATGATAAAAATCCATAGGTGTTAGCCACTCGCCTATCAATTTGTTTCAATAATATTAATCTTTAAACATTTATTCTTAAAAATTGTTTTTAATTTTGTTAAAAAAACGTCCCTCAGTTTCTTGCTTATTATTCTGATAAGTACCAGCTCTTTTCTAAATGCGCTTTGTGGTGACATTTTTCCGCAAAGTAATACATTTATTTTTGTGACGTATTTCAAGATTATGTTGAATAACTACGAGATAAAGATATTTGACTTTGACTGAGACAACCATCTAAGAAAAAAAGTATCAGTATTCTGCCTTTTCGTCTTTTGCGAAGGAGCTCAAGCGAGAACATTTGCATGCTAAGATCTAATATGATTTTAAATTTGGTTTATCTGAAGTTTTAGACTCTGAACATTTAAAATAGATTTAGACACATATGCTGCTTCTCAGGCAACGATTTTTAGATCATTTTACAAATTCAAAACTGGCAAAATCAACTTTGAACACGAAGACAGAAATGGATACCCACCACCAGCAGAAAATGTGTAAATGACTGAAATGCTGATGCACGAAGATTTACGTATCACACATAAGCCCATAGAGGGAATTTTAGACATTAGTACGGTTAGTGTTTATACCACCTTATATGAACATCTTGGCGTAAAGAAACTTTATTGCAATTGGAGCTTGTGATGGGTGTCGAGAAATGCGACTATGTTTCAAAAATAACACATCAAGGCGTGTTTCTGAAATCTTTACTGGTGACGAAACATAGCTATAATCAGTATTATCTGAAAATCAGAAAGCGTTCGTTGGTATAGTTTCTTTTAGATGGCCTTGAAACTTGACGAAATAGCAGAGGCCTCGGAAATTGGCAAATAATGACAGTTTTTTTTTCACGGAATTGACGGCTTGTAACGTAAATGCTAGAAAATTGTAGATCAATTAACTAAGAATGGTACACAACCCACCATTAATGCTCCGCTGCAAGGGTTTAGGCTTTCTCCAAGGTGAGGGGGAATTCAAGCTTAATCTACCACACCACCCCTTTGCGGGTTGGTGGATTTTAACGAATGCCATCTGTGGGTGGCACCTTAGTAAAGCTATGCATGATTAACGACCCAAATCCGGGATTACATGAATCATGCAGCACCACGCCACATTTTCACACACTTTGCTCATAACGAAGGTTTTTATTAAAGATTATGTATTGAAACCTAGTCAATCTACCTTACAGCCCCAAGTTAGCTTCTTATGATTCCTTTTTATTACCAATAGACAAGGATAAAATGAAAAGAAAATTTTTGCGAGTGCCGAAGAAGCGGCGGCTGTTTACTTGTCAAAGGAAGAATAAAATAAAAATTTCCAGAGCAGCTATTTGTATAGAGAACATGGATTTTGTTTTGAAAAAAACATAATATAAATTTTAAATATATATTGTTAACTTTTAGTTTGTCTCAAAACTTTTCAAGCAACCCACATATTGTTGGATGTAGCGCCATGCAGAGATTAAATTACTAAAGTACTAGGGTTAACGTCAACCAGGAACCGGGAGATTAGGATAAGTGACTAGTAAGTTTTTGCGAACTGTCACACACAGTGTGATATTTCATTTACGAGAATCTTGTATTTACTGTTCACAATCCATCCGTTCAAGGAACCAATATGCCTGGCTATGTTTTTCACTATGTCAATAGCCTTCACTGAAGAAAAAGCTGAAATTTAATGAATATAAAAAACTTGAACACTTTGTTTAAAGTGGGTGATGGGCATAATTCAAAATACTAGTTATAAGCATATGTTATTGATTCCCAGGTTCAGACTTTCAAATGTTGATTATTCTTTCATAGGAAATTCAGTTTACATGCTATAATTTAAAAAAAAGTAGTAGTTAGCAAAATATAATCAATTTATATTTATTGATGCCCAGCCTATGAAGAAAGCTTGCGTGAGCGTATGGCCATCACTTTAATAGTATTTAGCATCATAATTTAAAAGAAGAAAATATATTTCTAACCTAAATAAAATAAACAGGGAAGAGTTTTTGGCCGTTTACTTTGATTTCATGGTGCCAAATAATCGATTATTATAAATATTTAACAAAAAAATCACTTTAACTGGGTAAATCAATAATGAATTGTATATTATAAAATGTTCTTTTTCTTTAATAATGTAATGCTTTAAACTTATTTTTACGATGTTATGAAAATAAAAGTAATAGCTAATGGCGTCAGTAATAATTCCAACTGGGTAAATACTTCTGGAAAACAAAAACATTAGGGATATTGTCACAACGGTAGTTGTAATATAACAGATAGAGACATTGCTCTTTTGTGAAATCCGTGGCAATGTTCCCAGTGCCCATAAGCGAGCCGGCGGCATTGCGACGCGCCCCCAATTTCGCGTCTCCGCTTAATTCCTGATAGTAATTCCCGATATGAGACCTCATATCCATGCATTCGACATTCGTCAGGGAGGAGTTTATTGAAAGTCCCGACATATTCCCTCTTGAACTCTGGCTTCGACATATAAATCCTCAAAGTTGTCAGATAACAGGCCAGAAGCGGGTGATTTATTCGAGTAACTTCGACGAAATTCCAAATTGATTCCTTGCCGCAGCGCCCTTTCAATATGTTCCGGCGAACGCAAGTATTGTCGAATCGTTTCGCGCGTACGTACTATTTGTGTTTGACAAAATGTCGAAGTATCGCCGCCGCGCCCCAGCGCCGGCCCTACTTCCTGACGAGCTCCGAAATCACTTTGCACGTTATTGTCAAACGTCCGACACAGTACGACAAGTTTGGCCATTAAACCAATTTTATTCGTATCAAACTTGTTTGGAGTGGTCGGATGCCAAAGTACAAGTTACACGTGTACATAAATCGTTACAAGCCTCATATATAGGGTAACTAAGGAACGGAAAATAAAATCGTCTAAAAGGCTTATTAAACGCGCAGAGACTCCACCTTGACGTTTATGCTATCTGAGATACAAACATAAGCTTGTTAAACAAAGGAATAGGCAAAGGTTATATATAGAATGCTACACACAGCTTCACCGGCCGTCAATTTATTAATGCAGGGTCGTCTGTTTTCGTTCTTATTTAGCGCTTCTTTTATGAAGGCATCAATTTGGTTGACATACGACCTCCTTACCGATCATCTTGACTTTCTGTATTTAACTAATCTTAAATTGAGTAACTGAAAATCATGCACGTTAGATGAGTGGACCAACATTTTAACATATCATTTTCAATTGCAATAAAAAAAAATCTGCTTTTTTAGTAGTTTTATTTCTAAAATTTTATTAATAAAATATTCCCGTGACGTCATATGGACACGATGTTCATTGTTTGCTTTATTTAACATTAAATACGATCACTTAATATTTCAATTGATTAATGAGGATTGCAGGTTCATTGGATATAGTGACTAACCTATAGTATAACTATATTAGAAATACTTTTTGTTTTTACACTAGAAAGCAGCGCGAGTCTTGTCATTTTTAAATTTTGTAAAAATATGTTATATTTTTTAAGAAAAAGTAATTAGTGAAAGACTTTTATTTATATCTACAAAAATGCTGAAGATAGAAATTTTTTAAATAAATCATGCCATGACGTCACTCAGTTACATGACTATAGGTTAACGTGGATAATTCGTACGTACGAGGGGGTCGTAAAAACACAACTTTCATTTGTTATATCTCCGGTAATAATCGGTATTGTCCCGAAATTACAAAAGTATAGTCATAAGTTTGTTATGTTCTAGCGTGTGAAATAGCGTATGATACATAATTTTGTTGAAGAGGACGCGCTCAATTTTAATGACCATCAGTGCAACTTTAAAATTTTGGTCCAAGCTCATTGAAAACTCAACGGTTTGCACATTAAAGGAGCGAAACGTAGGTTCGAATTAATATCTTACCTGCCTTTAGAATAATACCTCACAAATCTTTTCATACACCAGAGGCCAAAAGGAAAATTTTTGACCTTTAAATGTTTTCATAACTGAAAAACATAAATATTCAATTCGCTGGGATTCGAGCGTCTTTGAGAAACATGAATAAACGCCGAAGTTAAAGAAATAAGGAGGGAACAACACGCTGTTGATGAGAACGCGAGTGGCGCAAACAAAGACGTTGCCTAAGCATATTCCTATGTGCTCACATAAGCACCCGAATTTGAATATATATATTTGTTGTAAAGGGTTTGTGATTGTTGGAACAATAATAAAAAAACGCTTTTTTTTCTATGTAGACAAACAATCTATATTTCTATACTAATATTATAAAGAGGAAAGATTTGATTTTTGTTTGTTACAGATAAACTCACAAAATACTTAAGTGATTTAAAAAAATCACCTAAAGAAAGCTACATTATTAGCAAGCAACGTAGGCTATATTTTATATTCAAACTATCTTTTCGCCCGCGGCTCCGCTCATGTTGTACCGCTATCGCTATATATTTCTTGCATAGATATAGTTTATAAGCTGAAGAGTGAAATAGGCTACTTTTTATCTCGGATAAAGAGGTCCCAATTTAATAAACTTGGTCACGTTATTACATAATCATACAGCAACCGTACATTATACCTGAAGACAGTAATTTATTTAATATTTCAAAATTTTGATAAGCAAATGCAGAAATGTCGAATAAGTGTTTAATAAAACTTCACAAGTTTACAATACGTTCGCAGAAATAATTAGTGCGTTTTACATGAATTATAGGTAAAATGTTAACATGATAATATCTCTTATATAAATTGCCTTTTGTCATCGCAACGCGTGTCTCAGATTTCGCTAAAACGTCGTTGACTTTGCTTGTTAAGCTTTCATCCGGTAGGTACCTAAATCCCGAGAAATTTTAGTTAGCTCTTGTGAGTCTTGTCGTTAAGGCATTAACTTCGCGTATTTGGTGATATCATATTTAATGAAGTTATAATTTTCATAAGACTTGAATTTCATTAAATTATTATTAATTTCGACGTTGCCCTTAAATCTCACAAAGGCTAAGCTTCGTACTGCATATATTATTAATTTTTTTTTATAAGATAGGACATTAAATTTTCACATCACAAAATTACACTAACGTCGTTCAGCTGGTGTGTTTACGAACGTCGCGATCTCACAGATAAAATGCAAATGGCCGCGCGCCCTGTAAACACGTCCTCACCTCCGAGGAACGGAATATTAGATGCGACTACGCCGTTATAAGTTTATGTCAAACAAAATAAACTCCTGTAAAACTGTTTTCACACATTTAAAGAATATCGTGAACGATAGACATTTATTGGTTTGTTTCTTAGAAACTTGTTTGCTTTCCAACTTTCTTAATACTGGCTGTAGGCACTTAATATATCGTCAAAAAAATAAATTAAATTCTATGTTCAATGTATTTTCCGCAATAAAATTTTGAATTTGACTAATTAAGGACGTATGTACAAAAAGTGACAGCTCGAAAATAGGTTTTACTTGACAGCTTGCTTACTACTACATGCGCATCTGCACCAGAGGCAACACATACTTGGCTCTATACCAGAACTAATTAGTCTTGATCATTATTATTTTTATTTATTTAAAAATTAGTTTTCTTTTATGTCAGGTTTTTAATGTTGCTTTATTTTATATAATAATTAGCGATCCGCCCCGGTTTCGCACGGGTAGCAGAGCCATAATGTTTTTACGGTCGTAGTGTCGTATCAGCTTGTTGTGTCGAACATGTAGACTGGATTTCATTAGATTTAAATGTAACGCAAGTTCGTCCAACTTGGATTATTTTTAATGTATTTTATTTCGAATTCTATAAATATATGAAAAAGTAAAGAATAAATACCTAAAAACAAACTAAAATATTTCTTTGTATACAACATTGATAACTTCAGCCTAACCACGTGTGTCGCGTCGTCCGGTATGGCTCCTAAGATATTGATTTAAATTGTAGAATACAAACGGCGATCATAATGTTCATGAAATTCTGAAAGTAAATATCGTATTTAATTTGATAAGGATTAATACCATATCCGTATAAATTGTTTTCCAATCACCTCATCATATTACATCATAAAATTAGTATAGTAAGCTATCCATTAAATATAGACATATGCTATCGCGGACTTTGCTTTAGTCCTATAAAAGAGACACAATTCCTCCATACATTATTTTGTTATATCTCAAAAGGATTAGGCCGCATTTTCGATGAAAGTTCCCAACCAGCTTGATTTTTTTCCGACTTCTTCAACAATAATCGTCATATTTCAACAAATTTTCTCTTGAATCACTCTGTCCATTGATGTCAATAATATGCCAATCCGTTCGGTACTTTTTGAGTTTGTCGCGTTCAGACAGACAGACAGACGCGGCGGGGGACTTTATTTTATAATATGTAGTGATAACAATAATACCTGGGACATCCCACACAGCGCTATCTAGTCCCAAACTAAGCAAAGCTTGTGTTATGGGTGTGGGTTACGATGTCTTTTAAAGTTCCATAAAAAAAAAATATTAGACAATACTATACTGTGCCACAGTTATCGTATGAGGAGTTTTGCAATACAAGTGCATTTTGTTTGTAATACATACGTGGCGATGGCGAAACCGAGGTCCCATTGAATGAGGTGACCTTTTCATTTCCCATTTCGTCAAATTCTACTATTTTTGATTCTGGACCGATTGTTTTCAAAATCAATGTGTAAGAGTCTGTATGGTCTTCGATTACGAATCTGTGCTCAGAACTAAAAAAAATTACTGCCTTAGAATCTGTTATAGTTTTTGAACTGCTTGCTTTCAAAATCGATATCTATGGGTCCATGTGGTCTCCCTTCACAAATCTGCGGTCAAAACTGAAAATAGTGTCTGCCATTTTGAACTTCTTTCTTTCTGGGCCTAACACTACTAAAATAAAGTCTGTTTCGTATAGATTAAAATTTTATTATTATTTGGTCCACATTACAAAAAAAAAACAAGTCTGTATGCGTTATTACAACAACGATTAATACTTTTGTCAATACAGTTACTATTAATACGTCCTTTATGACATCGAAACTTGTACCGCAATGTTGTATTTTACAGTACTAAATCTTTTTACTTTACACCAATCACAAGCGAGCATTCTGTTTGCACCGCATGCGTAAACCGCGAAAAGCAACCCGCTCGCGCCCTTAGCTCTTACCATTATTTATTTCTATAAATTGAGGGACCGTGCGAACACCCCTGTTTTGACTAACTTGCCCTTCAAATTTCACGATCATTCAGACCGCCTTCTACAAACATTATCCTATCAAAAACAATACTTGTCAAAAAAACCAAATCTCGCAACTCAGTTGTTCTGCGGTAAAAAGTTGTGAGATCCATGTAATACCAAGTCGGTTATTAATTTATTCAGTCTCTACTTGTAAGTCTCTACTTGTAAGTTTCTACTTGTAAGTATGTAATGTTTTATATAAATATATTGACACTTGGCCATCGCACTAAATAATTGAATTTACATGTGTTTTCAGGCGATTGAATTTACACGTGTTTTCAGGCGATGGCCAAGTCTCAATATATTTATATAAAACATTACATACTTACAAGTAGAGACTTAGAAGTAGAGACTGAATAAATTAATAACCGACTTGGTATTACATGGATCTCACAACTTTTTACCGCAGAACAACTGAGTTGCGAGACTTGGTTTTTTTGACAAGTATTGTTTTTGATGGGATCTCATTTCTTTTTGTATTTTGTAGACAGTTCTACTTTTTTCCTTTTCGGTACCTTCTACTTATTGTATATATGTATATCTACCAGCAACGAATTTTCTTAAAGTCCTCTCCCGGACTTATGAACTTTTCTTATTTTTGTAGGTAGCCTTCCGTTTTCTCTTTTCCGGTACTACTTCTTGAGCTTCAGCTACAGTTTAATATAATAATAACTGCCGTAATAAAACATCGTTACGAATAAAGCCAATATTGAAAAATTTAACTGAAGACTTGGCTGTATGGGCTTAATTTTCTTTGCGGTCTTTTCTAGATTTTTTAGTTTTTCCTTGATTCATACACCAAACACTACTTATATTCTAAATTTGAAGCTTCTAGGTCTGCTAGAAGTGCCTTAGAATTTTGATGATCGTTGAGTCAGTGAGTGACAAAATTAAGAAATTTGACCCGTTATAATTTCTTAAAAATACTGGTTCAAATTGAATTAAAACGGGTAATATGCTTATATAATATGCCTGCATGGTTACTGAAAATTTCAGTCTTCTAGTTTTATCCACAACGAAGTTACAGGGGGTCGAAAATGGTCTGAATTGCTTCGAGAAAAGGATGGTACGGCCGTGACGCTTTTTTGCTCGAATTAGTGGGGGCACGGCTGTGCCCCCAGATAGTTTAAAAAAACTAAGAAACTTGCGCTTTGATACCAAATCGATCTAAAAAGGAGAAAATAACTTTTAGAATAAGAATAAAGTGTTTAATGAGGAAAAATAATGTTATTGTGACAAAACGTGGGGTCCCCGATATCAGTTGTTTTAAATATTTCATTGCACTCCACGATTTTTCACAATAACCTTAATTTTCAATTTTTTTTCTACTTATTTTTATTTTTAAAGTTCGATTGTCTATCAAAGTCGTATCAAAGTGTAATTTATAAATTTTTTTTAATATATTATTTTTTATCTTTTTTTAGTCTTAATATTTTTTAAACTACATTCCATTAAAATTTACAAACATAAAGGTGGAACTCACAATTACCTATAAAACGATGAAATGATACAAACCGACACAAAGCTTCATGTCGGTGCTAATCTAACCACTGAGGAATTCCCTTGTAAACAAATTATCGTGGTGCATCATCAGTTTATAGTGAAAATCATGGATAACTATCGAAATCCAACCTACATGCAAAGTTTCGTGTTCGTGCTATTAACCGGTGAAGAGTATCCTTATGAGGAAACAATCCTGGCTGCAACATCAAGTTATGTTTATCATTTTAGTGTATTGTCATCGAAGTTACATATGTATTCTGAATTTCAGCCCAATATCTTCAGTGGAAGTGGGTGACAACCGCGTTTAAAGATTCCATTAGATACAAAAAAACATACAGGTGGAACTTATAAAAGCGTATTAAAATTAAAATAATTACACCATTCCAAGAGGTCACCACTTTTTACATATGTTTTAATTTAATTTTTTTATCATAAAAAAATTATTAGTTGGTCAACTCGGTAATGTATATATTATGTACATTGTATATATAGTGTAAGATTTTTATTTTAAGTTTAATAGCTTTCCGCCTTGGTAAAAAAAATAATTCAAACTAATTCAATTCATAAAATATTATAAAAGACAATGGGCGGTTTCGTACCCAGTGGTGTATCAAGTTGTGACATATGTCATTTTAAAGGTCTTAATAATAGCTTCATTTTATTGTATGACACCAACTTATTATTTAATTACTGCCTTTGAAATTTAAATTTAAAATTATTTAATTTTTATTTAAATAATCATTATTTCTAGCTTATAAAGTTCTTTTTAAGCGACTTCAAAAAAGAAGGAGGTTACTCAATTCGACCGTATATATGTTTTTTTTTTTTTATGTGTGTTCAGGGATAACTTCGTTGTTTATGAATCGAATTGGATGATTTTTTTTTGTGAAAGGGAGATATCTCCGAAATGGTACCATGATAAGGAAACCAGGATCTGATGATGGCATCCCAGAGAAATCGAGGGCAACCTTCGAAAATCGTATTTTAAAGTATCGTATTTTAAGTATTTTGATAAAGTACTACTACTAGTACTATTTAATGAAGGTCGGGAGTCGATCTGATGATGGAGCTGAAAGATAGTCGAGGGAACTCCTCAACGACTGGCAGCAATTACCTGGTGTTTGGACTTGATTCATTTCTATTGATGAGATCTTTGCACCCATATGGATTATAAGTGCCATTACAGGTCTGATAATGGACACCATACACAATCGAGGGAACTTCTCAACGATTTACAGCAATTACCTGGTGTTTGGACTTCATTCATTTCTATTAATGAGAACTTTGCACCCATATGGGTTATAAGTACCATTACAGATCTGATGATGGAGACCATACACAATCGAGGGAACTCCTTAACGATTTACAGCAATTACCTGGTGTTTGGACTTAATTCATTTCTATTGAAGAGAACTTTGCACTCATATGAGTTATAGTGCCATTACAGGTCTGATGATGAAGACCATAAACAGTCGGGGGAATTCCTCAACGATTTACAGCAGTTACCTTTTGTTGAGCTTCCGTCATACGGTTGAATATGCCAAAATGTTCAGTTCGCACAAAAATAATAATTAAGATTGAAGTTTTACATAGGAATACCACTGCCTACTAGGCATGCTGATTCGTCAATTTGACACTGAATTTACGTTGCGTAATCGCGGTGCTGTCTCATTAGAGTAACGCGTTTAGTAGCCCCATTTATACTAAATAGAAATAAGTTACAGATGCGTTGAACTAAAAATTGAAAAATAAAATAATTAAAAAAAAAAAATAAAAACCGACTTCAAAAACATAAACTAAAAAGTTAAAAATAAAATTTTCACTTTAAAGAAAGGAGCATTAACAGGCGGCATATAATTAATGAAGTCGGTGCCAACTCAGACATTTTAAATGGGTACTTACCAGGTAATAACAGTTACAACAATTATATATTTATAACTATAACAAATATGGAACACAATTTAATGTGTCTGAGTGAATAGGCACCGACTTCATTAACTTTATGCCGCCTGTTAATGCTCCTTTCTTTAAAGTGAAAATTTTATTTTTAACTTTTTAGTTTATGTTTTTGAAGTCGGTTTTTATTTTTTACTTATATTATTTTATTTACCATGTTATATAGCATACTGTGCGTTGCGGCTACCTGTCAGTATAACTCTTACACCGCCCTGCCCACACACATACTTACTACTAGAGGTTGGATTCAGTCCTGTCATGTGTCGAATCGGATATATTACTCCTATATTGTAGTAACTACAATAACGACGGAAAGGGAGTCGATAATTACTGTTCGTGCCTAATAGGGCGAAGAACAGTCGGCACATGTTCACATATAATAAGCATTATATGGTATTTGGGGTGGGCGAGGCATCAAAATTATATATTGTTGCCAGCAACTTTTTTAGATGATATAATTGTTGATCTAGATTATTAGTTCAATGATAATTTTTTTTAAATTATTACGACCTACGCAATACTAGCCTTTAATTATATTTTTTAATAAGAAATCCAAGAACAACATGCCTACACTAGATACAGCATGGAGACGAAGCCTATGCAAAACCTGCAATTTTTTTGGCCAGTCTTAAGAGTATGTAGGTGTGCAAGCGGCGGTGGAATAGCGATTGGTAACCGTATAGTAGGTATGCTTAGTAATAAAGTAATATTGTACAATAAGTAACATTTACACTAAAAATAACATTTTATTATATGAGATATAAAATAACTCATAGTTATTTCCTTGCACGTGTTTCATGGTTGGTGCCATACTATAAAATAAAGCTATTGATACGACCTTTAAAATGACATATACCACAACTTGATACAACCTGGGTACGCAGCCCATACAAAGATGCCCATTCACTTTTACTTTCAAACACGTCTCAAGATTGATTGAGTTCAACTTTACCATACGTACAGCATTTGATCGGAGAAAAACAAAGACGTACACCCGACCTTTCAATAGCGCTCCTCGGAGCGGTCTGAAGCACGGTACCGTGTGCGCTTGGTTTTATGCTGTCAGTGTGCTGTCAGTTCATACAAAATAGTATGGCGAAATTTCGGTGAAATTGCATATTATTGATGATTTTTTTCTGCCACTTTTCCGTTTATTATCAAAATTTCCTCTAACAGAAAGAAAGGATGAAGTGTTAACAATACTTAAATGATTTTTTAATCTCAAAAAACCTTGTGATGATGGTGTAATATGTACCGAAAAATGTTAATTTTCCGCGATTTCGGCAAAAGTGGGTTACAAAATAATATTTTTTCAGTGTGAAAGAGTGTAAAATATGCAAATGTTTTCTAACACAATTGTAAATTAAGAACTGATCTTTATTTTAGAATTAGGTTTATGACCATATACCTTTCCAAACTTCCTAAAAATGTACCTAAACATGCCGTTTTTTTGTAATTGCCCCCTTAAACATATTTAATATCACCGATTTATATGTACCCAGGTAGTAGACTGTACGTTCCACGGTATGAAACTCCGCACGAAAGTTGTTCAGATCGGGGCGGGGTACGACTTTGAAATAATCGCTTGTGGACTGTCAGTGTAGTCTATTGATATGATTGTGTGTTTCGAAAAAAAATCTGAGAAAAATGCCTTGCTGTGCCTTTAAAAAGGGCATAAACACCACCGGGAACTCTAAAAAGGCGGATGTGATTACTTATCGCACGTAACTTGATAATATTTTAGTAATTGAGTTTTAGGGAATAAAATTTTTGACAATTACAATTTGACGGTTGCACATATTAAATTAAATTAGGGGGATGATTCTTGGACCACTTGACTTATGTCTTATGAGACGTTGTCGATAAAATTCAATATTTTTCTGGCAAAAACGTGATTCTGTTTTCTCAAAAACCATATAAAACATTACAATGTTCGAGAATCATATGAGACGTACCAACTTTCATGATACAAAATTACGTTTTGACTAGAAACAAAATATATATAATTGAAATTGTCTAATGAGAGTAAATGTCAAGCGGTACGAGAATCACCCCCACAAAATTGCAATCCACTATCTTTGTACGCGTTCGGCTACTCTCGTTTTCTTTCCTTGCGCCTTATATATTGCGTCGTACAATATATAGGGATCTTCGTGTCTAGTACCTAGGTACACATATATCGGTGTTTAAAATGCTGTAGAAAGCTGTAGAATTACCACAGAAAATGATATGGATAAGATATAAAAAACCAATATAAGCAGGCCAGCTTCAAAGTATCAAAAACCGAGAATGAACTTTGCAAAACTGTCTGAGATGATATTGGCGTCATGTTATGAGGAAATAAAGACTAACCTACGAACAGTAATAGAAATTGCGGATGAAAGAAAACTAAATATGAAAGTAGTTAATGCCAATACCAAGATAACAACTGGATAGTATTTTGTAGCGTAAATATACTAAGATATCCGATCTGAGCCATCCTAATGATAATTTAGTTGACTGAACAATAGGTAACACGTGTTTCAACGGCTGTACCTACCAAACGCACGAAGGTGATGCCAACAGACCGACTCTATTCTGTTCACATAGTGATCTACACGTTATTTATACTGAATCAACAATCCTACCGATAGTTTAGTCCATCCGTTGCCACCTCTCATACTATTATTTGAAAATAGTAACTGCTGTGTTTCTTTTCAGTTTTTAATAAAATCTGTTTTCTGTTTAAAAGTTCTTGTAAAGGCCAGTTTCAATTAAAGTTTTAAGTTTGATATTTAAAATCGGAACTAGAAATTATATTGACAATTCTAAACTCATTCAGTGCTTAAAAGCTTTTAAATTCCATAAACTGTTATAAACTCCAGTGTTATTTTTGAAATTTTGCATCGGAACACCCATCACGTAATAGTTAAAAAAGCTTCCGTCGTATGATATAGGAGTGTGCGTGTCCCATTATCGTGGCTTCTGAGAGACAAATTCCTGGACGCTCTCTGCGAGGGACAAGAGAGAGTACATTTCCATTTATCATCCTAGTTACAGTACGATAAAGTGGCTTAGGGGTGCTTCTACACACTTAACCTAAACTACTCGACACATTGTTCACGAACACTTTTATTATGTCTCAACATTTTCATGATCATACAATAAAATATCATAATTAGTAAGTACTGTATCATATTTCAGTCTAAGTTTTAGGTGTTCGCATAAAAGTCGGGTAAAAAGAAGCACTAAATAAATTTATCAAATAATTTTGGTTTTTATATTTTAAAGGATCACTTTAAAGATTCTTTTCAGATACGCAATCTTGAAAATATACAAAATTACATTTACACTATAAACATACATATAATGACACTCCCATATTTGATAATATAATAGAAATATTGATTTTTTTTTTAAATATATAATCAACATATTGTTAATACAAAAATCAATAGATGTAGAACGCTGCCTACCTTGTTTCAATAATATTAATCTTTAAGTACCACTTTTTGAAACAATTTTTTTCTAAAACGATAATCGCTTAGTTTCTTTCGTATGCACCTGAAAAAAACTAGCGCTTTCTTATTTTTAATACTATTATTGTATTTTGACAATGTTTAGCACCTAAACCTGTATTTGTACTGGCAACTTTATTTTACTAACTTAAAAATAATAACATGAAGACATTTTTAGTTTAGCTTTGTTTTAGTAAAAATGATCATTTTAAAAATTCGAAAAAATTACAGTCATGGTATAAATGTTCGGCATTGATGAAATGATATCTTAACTGTTTTTTGGCCCCCGAGGCCGCTTTTAGTTACACGTGTCGTGTTGCGTCAATGTTGCGTACTCGTGCCGTACCGTACTCGTGCCGTTGTACTTATGTAAACAGAGCAAACAAGAGTTGCTGCAATAGTATTTGATTGGGCTAGCTTGTTGGTTTTGTTCAGACGGCACTGCCTCGAGGCATACTTGAAATCTAGTTTTTAATCTTGTCTTTACGGCCGATCTGTAACGTATACTAGCAAAACTGAATATATATTGCAAAACTTTAGTAAGGGAAGGCTCGTGAATCTCATTTTATTAAACAGTTATTAAATTTATATATGTGCCCCTATCGGTGCAGGCTGCGCTCAGCATTGTCCCGCCGTCCCGCCGCCGGGGGCGAGGACAGCCCTATGGATGTGAGTAAATGGCGCATGAAATGCCCGTTTCCTAACTAACAAGTTAAACCAACCTAACGTCGCATAGCTTTTCTTCCCCTAACATATATTATTTCAATTGCCTTTTGTTTTTGTTCTCGTCTGGGGATTCCGCTTTTCTACATTTTTATGTGTTAAACCGTTTATTCATATAATACAAGTTAGAAAAAAAATTATGGTGTTGATTTTATTTTAACATGAAAGAAGCAAATCAGAAAGCTCATGGATTTAATATAATAATAGTAATACCTGGGACATTCTACACTGCGCCATCTAGTCCCAAAGTAAGCAAGCATAATACTTGTATCATAGGGTACTACAACTGATATACAGAGTCAAATATTTTTTACAATATATACATTACAGGGTGTGATTTCAACAACCTTCCGAAAAAAATCTAAAATGTTAAGTATCACCAATAGACCCTTATTACGTAAATAATAAATATAGGTTACATTTGCATAATTAATTATTTTATTTACAGTGTTATTTTATAACGTTTGGTTGGCTTCTTTTTCACGACGCGCCCGAGACCTCTAGCCCGACACGGGGCGGAGCGTACAGCGGGCGTGAATGGTGACTAGAGTTATTGGTTTTTTCGGGAAAGGTTTGTGTAATCATATCTCAATAATTTTCTATTGAACGATACTAAAAGGAAACAAGACGGCTATCGGTTTTTTGCCAAAGAACATTACATTAAAATTTGGATGGTTGTTAAAATTTCACCTTGTATAGATACTTTTACACCCAGCCATAGAACAAATAGACACGTTCATGCACACAAATATTTGTTCCAGGCGGGCGGGAATCGACCCTGCAACCCTCGGCTCTGCAGTAAAAGTTTCTAATCACTCGGCCAATCTGTCAGTTAATAACATGTATAAATACAATATGTTCGATGTTGAAACCATTTTCGTGATTTCTCTCGAATCTTTACCTTTACTACTAATTTACAACTAATTTCAGAAACCAGGTATTATTTTTAATTCGAATCGTATTAAAGTCTTATAAGCTCTTAAAGACACACAATATCAACCAACATATCATAAATATATGTGTGACAATATCATTTTGAGAAATCATCGATTTACATAAGAAAATCTCATTATATTGTGTTGAAGTTTCTAGCCACTCAACTCGATTCAAACGTATGATTATCATAGGTATATTATTACATAGATGCAGCATCTGCGATGTGGTCTGCTAATTTTGGAGTTATGTTACTTTTGGTTACATAAGTCCATGGTTCTACTAATCTCGTTCGTGAAGGAGATTAGCAAATCTACAGAGTTGTACTACATACAACTAAATAACTTCTTGTACATAACTATGGACTTATGTGTTCTCGGCACCGAAGGTTCTCGGTCTTTTTTTGTTTTTATTTATAATAATAATAATAATAGTTCGGGACTAAATGGCGCTGTGGAGATGCACAGCGCCATTTAGTCTCGAACTAAGTAAAGCTTGAACTATGGGTACCAGACAAAATACATTCTTAAATATTCTTTATAATATCTACATACATAGATATTTTACACCCAGACACGAAACAAATAGACATGTTCGTGCACACAAATATTTGTCCAGGGCGGGAATCGAACCCTCGACCCTGAATGAAATACGACCCATAATCAGCTATGGTGACTACCGATCTACACGTAATGATGTATATCTATACTAATCTATAGTAATATTATAGGTAAAGAGGAAAGATTTGTTTTTTGTTTGTTAAAGATAAACACAAAAATAACTGATTTAAAAAAAATACCTTTAGAAAGCTACATTATCAGCAAGTAATGTGGGTAATACTTTATTTTCAAACTAGCTTCCGCCTGCAACTTCCCTCGCGTAAACTGCACAGTTGTACCAGGACTGCTATAATTTTTGCATAGATATAGTTTATAAGCTGCAAAGTGACATAGACAACTTTTTATCTCGGAAAAAGGGTTTCCAGTACTACTGTGTAGACCATGCGAGCAAAGCCGCAGGCGGAAAGCTAGTCTCTGGTATTTTTGTGAAAGTCCAGCACCATCACGTTTTTAAAAGTCTATAGTCTAGCAGTAATTTCGGTTAATCAATACGATAATAATACGTACGCAAAGTGTTTCAGCCCGAAATACATTTCGCTTATTTTTAATTAAATTGATTTGTAGAGGGAAATGCAAACTCTACCGACTCTCCACATGAAATATTGTAGGAATTCCCGCGTTCCAAAACTGGATTATTAATAGCCAAAACTGTAGCCAAAGTACATATAGATATTAGTGTAAGGTTACTTGCTTGTTTTCTTTTAAAGGTTTCTTCAATGCAAGTTAGCAGGTCGCGGCGTTGGAGTAGCGCCAGAATGCCGCGGTTGGCTCAACACCCTAACATTTATAATGGCCGTAATGTCGAGATCATTTGCGTTATTTATCTTTTGCCTGAAACATATAATATCTGATAGGTTTTTCATCAAGTGCTTAGTGTTTTACATTACACGTTGGTTTTACATTGTTTTCTACGACAAATAATTTCTCACTTTATTGTGTATTTTACTACGTAAAGATTAATGTAGGTATACATTACATAACACACAAAATATTGGAGTCCATGGTAAGCATTCATATCTCTGCAATCTATATTATATTTGACTGTAATTTCGTTTATTATACACGTACATTAACACTACTACGCACCAACCTCAATGTATAACGAACATAATTTCTATTTGTACAATGAAACTCACTTACGTGAAACCATAAATTTTAACGTTTTCAACGAGGCAATTTAAACGTAGCCAAATACCAATTTATTAGCGTTCACAATAATAAGAACAGTAGTATTGCTAATTGCAATTTTGAATATTATTGCGAACGCAATAACTTGACTATAAACAGCATTTTTACTACCGAGAATCAAATACATCAATATTGGACTATTATAGGACTAAACAATTTCACGTATAAAACTTGATCCATATTATATTAATATTATGAATGCAAAAATGTTCTCTTAACCCGCTTAACCAATTTTGATAAAAATTAGTACAGAGATAGATTAGACCTTGAAAAAGGACAGAGATGGCTTTTTGTCTGTCTGTTTGTCCGTTCGGGCTGATTTCTGAAATGGCTGAATTGGTTTCAATATAACTTTGCAGACAGACACTACGATCTTCTATATAGAAAATTGTAGTGTCTGTCTGCCTGTTCCAGCAGTTCTCGGGAACGGCTGTACCAATTTTATTCAAAATGGGGTTGTCCAAAGTTACATCAACTACTTTTTATCTGTCTATTTGTCTGTTTTTTATAAATTATAAACGGACAGTGAACTCTGCTTCTGTCAATAACAAAAGTTTGCATGTTTGTACGTTTGGATGTTTGGCGGTCAATTACGCAGGAACGGAGCAATGGGTCGACGTGATTTTTGCATGAGTATGGATTTCAATGAAATTTGGTATAGTAAGTACTAGTATAAAGATTTCATACGTAGTTAAGTAAGTTTCAAAATGTTCTGGAAATTCACTCTTACAGTGACTTGAAGCGTCACGTTCCTTTAGCTGTATAGATATTATTAGATGGACGACCATGCCGCCATGTCCGTCCGTCCGTCTGTCTGTCTGTCTGTCTGTCTGTGGTTATTCTCGGAAACTATTGGCAATATACACACGAAATTTGAAAGGTAGGCGTAATCTATAAACCGCTACACACCGACGTAGTGAAACTAAGAAATGTAACTCTTCATACATGTAACTGAAACACAAAAAAAATCATCGTGTATTAACGCGAAAGGCACCAAACGTTAGGTCTTAGAAAATAGTATCAAGGTTTCAAACAATTTTTTTTAAATTAATTAAGTCAACGTTGTCGTGATAGCCCAGAGCACAACGAACCTGTCTTAAATTTATAAGGCCCCATAGGGCCATGGTTCGAATCCGGGCGTGTACCAATGGGTTTTTCTGACTTAAGTACACAATATCACTGACACCGTGCTTCGGAGGGCACGTTAAGCAGTCGGTCCCGGACGCTGTCAATAGATGGCGGTCGTTACAGTTCCCAACCCACAGAAAACTAGATACATTTTATTTTTGTGTGGTTATTGTTAAAGATAATTTAAAAAAAAACATTTTATGATGAAAACCACATTGTATTACTAGGTATTATAAATTTACGCTTTCCTTTGCAAAGCTTATTTCCTTCACAATCGATACTAAAAGTCAAAGTTTCACTGTAATAAAATTGGTAATTAAAATTGTCTCTAGCTATCAGTGCACTCATGTAATTACTTTTCGGATTAGCCAGAAAGGATCGAGCGCCTTCTAAATAACTAACGAAACAAAAATGAAATATATTTATACAATAATTCTTACATTACATAGTAATAACGATTAATGGTTAAGTTCGATTGACATCACGTTTGTTTTTTTATATTGTATGCTGGTACGGAACCCTTCGTGTGCGAGTCCGACTTGCACTTGGCCGGTTATTTTTCTAGATTTCTTTACCCTCCATACCCATTCCAAATAAGAGGACTCAATTTCCTTTTATCTCTGCTACCTCTCATACTGCATGAAATGCTCTAAATTTTCCTTTTTTTAATTGTTTTCTTTAACTTTATATTAATATTCTCCTTATAAGATAGTAAAACCTATAATATTCCATTTAGTTTATTTGTAGTTATGAATCATCACTTATGTTGACTTAGGTGTAAATAAGATTATTTTTCTTTTAGGCAAACAATATTATTTACAAAGCCCTGATTTTACCCCCTTAAATTTCCATCTGTTTCATTTCGGGATTCCTACAGCAATACATTAATATTTTTACACTTCTTAAAGACATTCACAAATCATCTTCTAGAATAGATAAATATACTATTTATTGACTACTTTACTAATGAATTCTTAAAATTAATTTAGACCGAATTTCGAGTTATTTTACACTGGATGGGTATTTGATTTTTGCTCTGTCGAATACCGCTCGTCAGTTAATATTGTACTATACTCAGGCTTTTGTCGATTCGATAGTTCATTATATTGATATAACTCATCGAACCAGACTGTTTTAATTGTATGCGCCTCTTACATCCGCTCGTAATTACAGGATTTCGTATTTGAATATATGGGAGTAAAAACGTAAATAAAAACCGCAATCTCGTATTTTTCTGTAAGTCACTTAAATATTGATAAAAATTGTGTTAATTTAAAAAATAAACACAAATCGTGTAGTCCAAAAGAATTAATTCTAGTATTAAATTTTTTTATTGTATAATATTACGTTAATCCGTTTTATCATACATCTGAAATAGTCCCCAAGTTCTAATTACTGTTTCCACAATTAATTGTGTTAAATTGTAGTCATTTTAAAAATGTCATTACGTATTCGGTGTCGGACGGTCCAAAATAACACGAAAAGATTTTTTTTTCGAAGTACTTAGATAATGTTACAGTTTTTTAAAAAGCAAAATTTTGCGCATATCCAACACACAAATAAAAATTAACTCTCAACGTTCTGTTAGTAGTATGTTAGTAATAGTATTAAATATCGTTATTTACATGATGCCACTTTACTAGCCAACTTCGATTTATGTAATATTTAAAAGACGAACATTATGCTCGTCGAAATTATGACCCACGACTTCTATGTGCTGAATAAAATTTATACCTGCCATCCATACTACTAAGCGTTAACCTTGAGGTGTATTATAAAATTCCAACGTTTTCTCTAACATAGGGGTTGAACTCTTTAAACCTGAAAGCTGATGACATGTGCGAATTCACAATAAATACAGCAAAAAATCTAGACTGAAACGCAAAGAAAAGAGATATATGTATTTACATTAAGCGTAAAAATCGTTGAAACACCAATGAAGTAATCCAAAAACTACTTTCGTCAACGTAAAAACTTAGATTTCCGTCTGTTTAATTTCCGTGAAACTTAAAAGCACAGTTAAATATAATTTTACGGTAATCAAAAATATATAGGTATAATGCCTAGGCGACTAGTGCACAAGGTAAAAAGTGTATTTCGTTCTTCACTGAATTTCGAGATTATGCGGCCTCTAGGTTGGTTAGTCTAGAAAAAACTTGGTACCTAACTGGGATAATTTTAGAAACATTTATAAAAGAAGTAGCGCAACGTTCCTAGATCTAACACAGCTGATGCTGATGATGTGCTAATGTATGATGTATCATGTACTATTTAGGACACATTTTATTCTCTATATATGATACACTATTGCTAATCCTGCATAATCTGAAAGAGCGAGTCTCTAATCTGATTTACTCTTTTTTTTTACTTCGCAATTTACGCGGCAAACTTCTTGACAAGATCTTTACATATAGGTACATTCATGTACATGTCAGAGTATAAACATGCATGAACATAAGCCTGTTTTTCAGAGCTTATGGTTATATATTTTCACTTACATAACAAATTGATATAAAAAATATTTAACTGAGCCTGAAACATTGCTGTTTATTCATTAATCAGTTGAAGTTTCGCAATTCATATTTTTTATTTGAAAAAAGCCAACATTGTAAACGCGGCAGTCGTTGTAAATGCGCCCGCAAAAAGCGTATAAAGTTGTGAGATGCAAATTTAATGGACTATCAAATTTGTACGCACGTACGTAAAAACCTGGAGTTTATAGGGCTGTAACACAGTTTCAGTGCTTGCAACCGCCGCGCAGCCGCCTGAAACCGGATTTTTCAACCGACAAAAAAAAAGGAGGAGGTTGTCAAGTCGAGACTTGTGTATTTTTTTAATAAATGAACACCCATAGCTATTTACAGTGTAATCAGATTTGGATGACTCTTTTTTATTGGATAGGATACACTTATAAGTATGTCCCTTTTCAATTAAAAAAAATCCACGTATTATACTTGTAGTAGGAAATTGGAGAATACGTTTTATACGATATCCCAATTTGAATGATCCCTTTTTTATTGGATAGGGTGGTGATATATACAGTAGTCCGACCATAGAATTGACCATTTCATGATGTGTTCGCTTTCAGATTTATTCGAAACTGTGCTAAGATAGGTTGATGGTCCACCATTTCTAAATTGATACATTAGGTTAGGTTAGATTTGTTTGTTTTGTTTGTTGTTAGAGTTGTTGTTTGTCTGTTTTTTTATGTTATTGCGAGGAGCGACGAGTCATCCAGAAAATGAACATTTTAAAATCAAACACATCCTGACTTGATCAATTTTATGATCTGGCCGCGACATGTATATATTATAAAAAAAAAGAATATTTAAGTATGGTTACCAGTGGTCTAGTATCCCATAATACAAGCATAATACTTGCTTATTTAGGACTAGATGGCGTTGTGTGGGACGTACCAGGCATTATTATTATCTGTTACTTTTAATTAGAAAATCGTCTGTCAACATTCTCATCGTTTCTCACCGTTTTTTAGTGAGGACTATTAAAACAAGAGTTTCAAGATAACTACTCTAAACAGTGGACATCTTGCGACTAAGTTACGTGGATAATAATTTTGTTTTTTATTACCATTGAGTTGATGCCGCAGGTGTGCATGCCCTTACGCTAATATACTGGTATTATATCATACAGAACAATAAACTTACTTTAATTCTTTTCTATAAACCGTTATCTACTTTAGACTAACATAAAAAAAAAGAAAATAAAATAATGTTAAAATGGTCCTCTGGATAGAATCATATAACTATAGCTTCCACGGTCTACGAGTAACGCATGACAATTATCAAAAATTAAAAAATTTCACTGTTTCAACATAGAGTAAATAAATTTGACAGTAGCGTTAAAGCAAAAGGGGTGATGCCCGGCGCGCGGGGCAGAGTATGAGTGGTTAGACGGTGAACGCAGAAGAGGGCTTCTAGTCAATTCGTACTTTTATGGTTTTCATATTGTGAAGTGATTTATTTATAGTGGTTTTTTAGAAGACTAACTTTATAATATTATTTTAACTTACTTGAGGAGTTTTAATTTTTTTCAATTATATTACTTTTATTACTTTTTAAAGATTAGTAAGCGTGTGCCATACAGTGGGACGTGCATGTATAGGCTGGTGATGAAGAAAAGAAATAATTTGACACAACACGTCTATTACAGCATCCCCTAGCAATTTAAAACTGTAAGCTAATGTAAGATGCTGCTCTGAGCTGATACTGAATGCAACGCCAAAACCGCATTACAATTGTTCAAGTCGTTTTAGAGTTATGCATTTATTGTCGCGCCCCAAAGTGGCCTATACTCGTAAAACTAAGAATCTGCTCTAAGGATTGCATGCAAAAAAAACCATCAAAATTGGCCCAGCAGACCGTATTAGAAGAAAGCATCTATTGCAGCTTCCCCTGGCGACCTACAACCATAAGATATGACAAGGACCACCAGTTTTAAGTTGATACGTATGACATATGTAAGTAATTTAGAAAACCGCTCCCTCCAAAACTGCGCCCTCTGGTTGTGTATAACCGTAAAACATATGCAAGAAATAGATCTTGAGTTATAAGCAATACAAGAAAGCGTATCGAATTCGGTCTAATATTTTCGGTGGAAAATGATATCACACGAAGACACAAACAAAGAAACCCAAAACCTCTTAACCCAAACGTAATCTAAACCTATAGAGTGTGCAGAGTTCACCGAACTAAACTAAGAATTTAAAAAAAAACGACAATACAATTTTAAAAAATGAAACTTTTACCTTTTTGTCGGTAACCGTTAGTTTGCTACATCTGTTCACTTGAAACTTTTGTTTATTTCGGTAAACTCTACATGCTCTATAAGTTTGTAATACGTTCAGCCCAACACCCGGTATATTATATAAGTAAACAGCGTAGGTCAGTATATCAAAAATATTAGCAATCACTTCACAAAGTATATGTTCCATTATTGTGATGCTTAATCTGGCCCCTGAATGTCTACCACCTAACTTAACACCTGAATGTACTTGTTATTTTTGTAGAAAAGAATCGCTCAGAAAATGAAAACAAAAATATTTGGTTCCTGAATCCGTGCCGTCTCCCGAATTGGTCAGGAAGCCGGTCAAATAGTGTGCTATCAAAAAGTTTTATGTGCGCTCTTTCCTAGATAGTTCGTCGACGAATGAAACGCCAAATTGACTTGTTAAACTTTCGCTGACTAACTTTTCGTTCGTATCGGATCTGCACTTTTATTTCTAAGTTTAATTCATCGAATTGAGACTCTTAGCTGGGATATAAATTTCGTTTGAATGGCTGTTTGTTTCTGCGACAGACTAATGCAAAAGGATGGCTGTATAACGAATATTATTTACACGTAGGTAGTACAAAATAATAATAACAATACCTGGGACATCCCACACAGCGCCATCTAGTCCCGAAGTGAACAAGTATTATGATTGTATTGTTTGTACTAGACAACTAATATGCATACTTAAGTATTCTTTATGATATATTCATATATAGATACTTTTCACCCCCAGACACAGAACAAATAGACATGTTAATGCACGCAAAAATTAGTCCCTTACTTACTTGATACTTGGCTCCACTGTTAGGGTTTCTAACCACTCGGCCAATCGATGACCGCCTCTGACTGTTCGAGTACCACATGTTGGATTTCCATATAACAGGCACCATTGTCAGGTCGTTTCTCGAACAGGCTTGGATATGTATTAAATCGGTGTGTAATGTAAACATAATTATATATATATATATATATATGAAGTAAGCTAGCGAGTCTTAAAAAACATATCCCGCTCTTCTTTGAGTTTTTAAATTAGTGGTTCAAACTTGTGAAACGTAAGTTGTACGTTGTGAAAGTACAACTTAAAAAACCATTTCAACTAAAATCGGTTTGAATAAAATATATATTACGTAGATTTTGGGAATTTTGTATTTAGACTTTATTTTTATTTTAACCTTGAACGTTCATCTCGCTTATGGAACCCTTTACTGCACATGGTCCAAACCGCACTTAGACGGCTTTTTAGCTAGCAACACTCGATACTAGAAACTTGGATAATGTTTAAATATGTTACCCTGACTAAAATATAATTATCTGAATTTTGACCTCTATTAGTATAGACAAGTTTCGATAGATTTCGATTTGGGTATTGTTTTTCCATATGACATTGTTGTTTAACATAGAGAAGTATACTTTCCACAAAAAAAAAACTTTTAAAAATCACCTGTTTGACGTATATATTAATTTTTCATCCCTAAATACGATATAGTAGTTTAAAGCAATATTAGATATAATAAGTATTGCAACGAGCAATGGTACTAAAAGATTTAATTAGAACTGTAGGACGATTACGAGCAGAATCACGGCCGTGATACGACATGCGATATAAATTACATGTCTTACACGGATGTTACATAGTAGCGTGCACAAATTGAAACTCGATGGTAACGAAAACTTGTTCCGTGAGAACGCTTATTTCTCAGTTGAAGTTGCACGTTTGAAATTGGTGCATGTTTCGATCCAAAGACTAAAGTTGTTTAATTGTTATAAAGACGCGAATTTCTACTAGTGATGATTACGTAATCAGTGCTGGGTATTTAAATTTGAGTTATATTTTAGTGAAATTTTGTTTCCGAATTTTGTTAAAACGTGAATATCAGAAAAAATACAAATGCTATAGACTCAAGTTGGATACCATTAATAAGAACCTAAAATATACTGTCCACTGATACATAAATAAAATATTTCAGATCGCAAGTTTTGTGTCAGCTGTCGGTTAAACTATAAAATTTGGACTATGATGTGCATAAAATGCAAAAATAAAACTCGAAAACCTATTCAAAAAACGGCTATTAGTTAATACATAGAAAGCCGATAGAGGTATCAAGAAAACAAGTGTTTTTGTACTACTAAACAGTTACCCACTTGTAAATTATGGCTCACGCGAAACAGGGATGTCCCCTTGATAATTTTTTTTTTTTTAAATCTTAAATATATAAAATTTACTCACACTATATCGATTTAATGTTTTAGATATAAGCACCAGCAATACTATATCTTCAAACATTAGCATGTGCTATGGGTATGGTATGGGGTATGGGTATGGTATGGGTATGGGGTATGTGGGTAGGCATGTGCCTACCCACAGTTTTATCGATTCAGCACTTATAAACAAAGTTCCCTTTTATATTAAACGAATCCGAAAGTTTGCGTTAAGTATTCATTGTAGTGGGAATACTAACGTATTGGGCGATGTTCACCTTGTCTTTAAATTAATATCTGGTACTATACATTGTCTGTATATATTTTTTACTAAATTTTGTGACGCATATTTTGTTTCATTTTGTTTCTATATTTACCATTTTTAAATTTTTTGTCTGACTCTTCATTTCTATGTCTTCTTAATACTCACCAAAAACGGCTCAACCAACTTTCATAAACTTTAGTACATACATACAAAGAAAGAGCTCATTATCGCGCAAAAGATAAGCTACGCATCATGTCAAATTTACTGAATTTGAATGTCTATAAATCACAAACGTCTTAACCTATTTACATAAAATTTTGCAGACAGAAAGAACTCATATCCCATAAAACATCTGTTTAATAATATCTGTAGTAATACCCTGTACAAGTAAACTCATCATTAGTTTTAATATATATACAGAAATGAAATTAAAAAAAAACTACTGAAAAAAACCCTTTTTTTGATCTATCGATTCGTTCAGTTTCAAATCTTAATCAGAGTCAATAATTTAAAAACTGAAACTAATCTTAAACTATGATTGTAGAAAAATACAAAAAATATTTATATCAAATACCTTATGAAACAGATCGACTGATCATTGCAATATTGGGTTCGTGGAGTTTCAAAAAAATTTACACAATTTTAAATACTTTAAAAATCGCAGATTCAAAGACTTTAATCGCAGAAACTTTTGAGTTATTGAAAAATAAAATATTATTTAAATGTTTTGTACAATGATTTTCCAGCTGTCAAACGAATGCCAAAAAAAAACTACGTGTGTCTCTCATTTATTCCGGAGATTCGAGCTTCGAGCTTCAAAATAGCGAGAAGTTTTAAGATTGGCCTGCAAAGACAAACGTTTCAGATTTTTTATTTATACTATAATTTTTATTATAGCAATAATTTAAAATATAATATATTTATGTTATAGACATTTTTTATCTATATAAGGTATCGATAAAATAACTATTTTAAAGCATAGTAGATGACTAACATGATAAAATCTTGCTTCTCTTGGCTCAAAATGAAGAGAAAAGTCGGCTAGCGAATTCTGGAATCTAATAAAAACTTCATCTGGCAGCGGGAGACCAACTTGAGTCCGGTAGAGGGCGCCGCCACTGCGCAGGACTAATGCGAACTACTCCCTTTTATATTATATGAACAAGTAGGTTTGAAACGCTCATTGAATTTTCTCCATACACACTTCATGTTTATATAGATTATAAATATTATTATACATAGATTACTAGCGGCTACCCGCGGCTACGCTCGCATGGACTACCCTTATGTATTAACATTTTTTAAATTTTATTTTACAATAATATTTTACGAAAAAAACTAATATATTTCATTTCTAATTTCATTAATCAAAATGTTGAATACAGTTTTTACAATTTTACCACCTTCAGGGTTTTTTCTAAAGACCTGTGAGGCCCTGTAAGTTGTCTGTCGTCGACAAGTCTTTCGTGCACAATTGGCAGTAGCGAGTATGTACATAATAAGGATATAAGGTAATTTTCGAAATTTTATCACAAACAAAAAAAATAAAATATAAAAATTATTGGTACTGGGCTTTTGGCTCAATAATTTGTTTGCATTTTCACAAATGTAACATGGATTTAACTTCAAATGCGACAGAAGTCCCCTACAAACGGTCGTCCCTTATTTTGTTGCCTTAAAAGGGTTAAATTTTCGAAAATCGAAACATATTTCATTTATGCTCCGAAGTCCAAATGCCAGTTTAAACAGTTACTTATTTTTATATGTTAAAATTAATTATTACTAGTTAAATTCAAAAATAGCCTGACCGAATTTAGTGTGCCAACCCTCTTTAATTATATATGTATTTATCAAAATATTTTATAGTATAAGAACAATATTTCCTCTGAAAATCAAAATAGACCGGGACACTATTATTGATGTTTTACATGTTTACTGCAAAACAAGCAATAAAACATTAAATAATAACTATTCGTGAGTCTATCGATAACTTTGAACGTCAACAAACGAAATTGAGCTCGATCAAAACGAGAAAAAATATTCGAATAAAAGCTCAATACATAGCACCGGCGCGGCGGGCTGGCGTATTTGTTCTATAAAATATGATCATATTTATTTTCACGTTCAATATTCAGTTTACCTAGACAGTATCTTTCACGTTACATAGGTAGGTATAGTCTATCAAAATAAAGAATACCGAAAAATAACGTCACTTAAAATCCATTAAATTCGAATTAATTATTTATTACTTAAGCATTTATTACACTTATTTACCTGTTTATTATATTTTAATAATAGAAATAAGTTAATGTACTTGAAATATTTACATTTCTCAATTACATATCCTTTGTTTCTACATGTAGGTATTTGTGAATCAATAAAACTTGTAGTGCTATAAGCTTTCAGTAAATTTTTTTAAAATTTAAGGCACGGAATCTAAAAAATTCACAAAATTCCAATAGATACAAAGACGTGAATTTCTACCAACTAGTACCGCTTCCTTAGGACGAACCACGCTATTTTCAAAAAATGTATATGTGTTTCAGTGTTAATATTATAGCTTAACGTTATAAAATAATTAATGGTGTTTTATTTGGTATTCGTCACTTACACATGATTTTACGGATTATTCAACGTTGTGCTACAATTTTTTTATTGGTAAAACAAACGGAAAAAATTACTATTGGTCGAGCTATTGCTAGGCTACGTAGGAAAATAAATTCTGTCTATTATAGTTTACTATATGGCACAATCCGCCATTCTCACCGGTCAAGGCCGCTCGTTAAGAATTAACCGCCATAAAAATTTATATTTAAAAATTTTAACCTCTACTTTTTATTTTTTTATTTGAAAGGACAAGGAAACCTAAAGGGCCCTTATTTTTGCGGTCGAGATAATATTATTTTCCAATTGTTTCGGTGAATTTTAAATTTACTTCTCTAAAAAGTTTATATCTGAAGAATGTGTTTTTTATGTTTAATATAATTTTTCTTATGTTTTTTATGCGTGGTGGCGAGCCTTGGGAGAGGTCTATATCCTGCAGTGGAGAAACATAGGCTGGTGATGATGATGATTATTTTTTAACCGTAATGCCATAGACACGTTCTCTATTCTTTTGAGAGAACTTTTATTTATTCTTCTCGCATTTCTACTTTAATCACATCTGCTTAGTGAGTTTGGCTTTTTACTTACTATCTTAATTTTTTTTTGTGGATTTTTGGTTCACATTACAAAACTTTTTAAGTTACTATTTATTTTTCAAAGTCAGGTGAATTAACATAAATATCTGACAAATTCGTGAATAGAATTTTTTTTTGTGATGTTATCCTAGAACCTCATATCTTTCAATTTTATGACCATCAGTGCAACTTTAAAATTTTGGTCCAAACCCATTATTGTGGTAGGTAAAGACTTATTTTAAATCCACATTCGGTCGTATGTTAGAAAAAAATAATTAAACGTGACACAGTGAAAAGAATCAAATTTAAAAACTGATTTACTATAGAAGGCAATGACCATCATTTTCAACAATTTCGTAAACATTTAAATGGGACCAAATACAGTGCGACTTATTCTTTTTTGTCATTTTAATGCTAACATGTAAAATAATACATTACTATCGTATAAACGACATGCGATTACCTAAGAAAAGACAAAAGCATTTATAATACTTTTGTATCATTTCTGAAAGCCTTAAATATGTAGCGAAACAATACTTGGGTCCGCTGGCAGTACACAATAAAGCGCAGCCTGTTTCCGGCGGTCAAACGATTATGGCTTCCGGAGTCGAGTTCGCCGACCCGCTCTCTAAATAAAACTCGATACGTGAAATCGTATCCAACGCATTATATACCGTTTGTTATAAGACTAATCGTTGTCCACCAATAAAACCACAATTAGTACGTCAATACGTAGTCTAAAAGATATGTTATTTCTACAATAAATAAATACAAATTGTTTTGTAAAAATGATTTTTAATAGTTTATATAACAGTATAGATAATAATAAACAACAAAGCGGAAAATTAATTAAAACTGTGGGCTAGTTTCAGTTTAAGTACTTGTAACTGCTTATTGATATAATGCGCTCTGTGGTTCGTTGTAAATAAATGATTAAATAAATAGAAGATAGTAAGTACTAGCAAATACAGCCAGGGAATAGATACAGTAACAGAATCAAGTAGTAGTACGAGCGGTGACGAAATAATATATGATGAGTATGTTCTCAATGTTTGTCATTAGAGAGTACTAAACGTTGAAAAAAATTATATAAAAAAAGAAAGGAAATCTATATTCAGAGTTTAAGAGTTATACCATAGTAAGCTAAGTGATAAAAGGAAAAAGAGCCAGATGGGCTCATCAGCGGAAATCGGACTTTTGGTTTGAGGATCGTTCCGCTAGTAGGAAAAAAAATCTGTGCTTCGCAGGACGGTCGAGAAGTTAACAAACTATTATGATTCACATAAGTTTATCATAATATTCGTACCCTACACAGAAAAAAAAGAATTCTGTTATCGAGAGAATATAGTTTTCAATATATACAAATACGCATATTCATGGACCAATGCAAATTGCATTGATAGAATACGGTATATTTGCATATATTGAAAAATACATTTTCTCGATAACAGAATTCTTTTTTTTTTGTGTGTAGAGTACAATTTACTGTATCCTAGTTATTAGCTTTTTATATTAGAGTATTACATTAGCCTTATAGTCTATACGAAACTGAAGGCCTAGCACACACTACGTTTTTTTTTCGGCGACGAAAAAGGATTTAAGAGCTCGTTGTATGACGGCACTTCGTGGACTTCCCAATGTTTTATTTATAGTACTTTATAGTACCGTAATTCGAGTAATTCACCCCGACACGACGCGACGACGTGATGCGAGGCGGCGTATGTCGATCATCAGCGGTACATATAGATCAGCGATCATGGGCTAGTGTTACTGCCCCGTGAAGCTACTGCTGCTGGATCCTACAGATGCAGCGGGTATTCAGCGTCGTGCGATCACTGGCACTTCCTCGCAGTCGTGACGATAACGGACGATAGTGCATGAGCAGGCGACCAAAAAAATTAACTAATTTAACATTTAGTAAAAAATCAACCTCCCGCTAATACCTTTTTTCCCTAAAACCTTATAAATATCCTGCGGGCGTGAAGCGAACTCGGGATGCCTTTTATTGGTTGCTTAATTGGCTATGGCAATTTGCCTGATTGTTTAAGCTGTAATCAGATGACTTGTATACATTGTAGTTACAGAAAAATAGATTGGAATGCGACGGACGGCCCGGAAGAAATTTAGGTCTTCCAGACCGCTCTTGGCTGGATGGAATTCTTCTGGTCACACCATGTAATCATGGGCAAAAGAGAAAGCGTAATTTAATTGATTTAGCTATAATTTTAACTTTATATCAATTTAAGGACAAAAATGTTTAGTAACTCATTTGAGCCACAAAAATCATCAAATTCGGACGTCCTTGAATATAGGATTAATAGGCTAAGAAAACAATCGAAACCTGGAAAAAAACCGATAACTGTAATTTTCTTTTTCGATGACATAAATTATTGTTAGTAATAGATAAAATAAAAAGAATTAAACATTTTAAAGCTCCGCGTCAATGCGAAAAAACTAATAAACAATTTCTTTAACTTTATTTGATTTCATAAGTACAGCATAATAAATAACTTTGTAAAAGTACCTCTTTTAGAATATAACGCTTGCATTCTAGTAAAAAAAATCAAAATTAAACTAATAAATCAATCGGGACTATCATTAATAAAGAAGGTTCCGTAAGCTACAAATTTTTTGGCTTATCTTACCAGAAATTATACGTAACTGTAATTCAACAATTTATTCTGAATAGAATGATATGTGTGTTAATAACTTATTAAAAATTAAACAAATTCACTTTGCAGAATTCTAAAGTCACAAATTTTGTAATTTTTTGGAAAAGCAAAATTAGTAACTACTTCAAAAGTGTTTAATTTGTGCCTTTGTATTATTATTAGTATTTGAAGTAAAAAATTAAACAATAAATGTGTACGATTAATTAACTAATGTAAAAATTAATAATTAATTGATAATTTTTCATAGTAACGTTTCAATATAAACGGTATTTCTTGTGGAATAAGGTCGCAATTTCTTTGTGTTTTAACTCCCGACCGCGCTGTCGCAAGTCGCAAGCGTTGCAATGTTCATTGTATAAATAGATAATACCTAACTAAATTGTTTAGAAAGATGAGATATGTAGGCCCTTAGTTTTTTGTATAGAATTATCAACAAGCAAATTATGATACTTAAGCAGACAACATGATAAATAATTCTACCGATTTCGTAAAGATATAACAGCCTGTATTATTGCACCAATCGATATTGTTGCGAATAAGGATGAAGTCTTGCAACGGCACGTCATATGGAAAATAAAACGAAAAAGCTTTTATACAATTTTCTTCTTTCTTCTTCAATTTTCATACAATTAATTGCCACGTTAATTCGCCCCCTCCCTCCTAGTGATATTTCGTGATTTTTGTCAAATCTTTTGAGCGTCACGTGATTAATGGACAACCCACAACCAAACTCGTAGTACATCATCCAAGCTTATGAAATTTCGAAACTTTTTGCTGGATATACGACTCATGTTTTTATAACTGGCCATTTATAAAACAACTAAAAAACACTGTAAATTTAAAAAAAAGATCGCATTACATAAATTTTAAAATCTATACTAATATTATAAAGCTGAAGAGTTTTTTGTTTGTTTGTTTGTTTGAACGCGCAAATCTCAGGAACTACTGGTTCAAATTGAAAGATTATAGTTGTGTTGGATAGTCCATTTATCGAGGAAGGCTATAGGCTATACTACATTACGCTACGACCAATAGGAGTGGAGCATCAATGAAAATTGTTGCAAAAACGGGAAAAATTATTCCTTTTGAGAGCTTCCGTCGCGCGCGCTGCGTAAACGGTTGATGTTAACCAAAAATCATGTATTACGGAATTGTTCCCCTTTAAAAGTTCTAACCAAAAGTCCGCAACAGCATATGTGTATCTTTTAAGGTTAACTAACTATAACCTTTTTTATGACAATCAAATTTGTTCTAACTTTATGTACTATTTGCGAAGATGTTTTTTAAACGTAATATTAATCCTCATCAAATTAAATACGTTAGTTGTCTTAAGCATTTCATGCATATTATAATTGCTCTTTACACCACACAATTTAAATTAATATCTTAGCAGTTTTTATCGAAATATGAAAACTATAGTGGGAGAAAATAAATTCGCTGTCTGCCTCTGTTTATTAACTTTTTTTACTTCCAAACTACGCAATAGACTTTTATACGGTTTTCAGTATTATCTTATTTTCTTATAATCTATTAATCTATATAATAGAAATACTTATAAAGCTGAAGAGTTTGTTTGTTTGTTTGAATGTGCTAATCTCTGAAACTACCAGTCGGATTTGAAAAATTCTTTTTGCCTTTGATAGCCTGAATCTAGCGGAGGGTTATAGGCTATATATATGAAAACGAACTGTCTGTCTATTCGAGCAAATAGGTTTCGGCCAAAACACCTTAACCGATTTTGATGAAACTTTTCACATATGGAAAGGATGTAGTCAAAAGTGACGTACAGAACTTTTTGTATGTATGTCTGTACGTCCCTCTGTCTAAACCAATTTTAATGAAACATCACAAGTATGAAAAGAAGGTCGTCAAAACTAACAAATGTTACTTTTTGTCCGTCTGTCTGTCTGTACGTGTATCTGTCTATTTTAGCTAATCTCCAAAACGGCTAAACAGATTTTAAGGAAACTTTGCAGACGGGAAAGAAGGTTGTCAAGAGATTTGACATTAGCTACTTTTTGTCCGTCTGTTTGTCTGTACGTCTATGTGTCTATTCAATTCAATTTTAACTATTCGAACTTATTTCCACTACGGCTGAACAGATTTTAATGAAACTTTGCAGACGTGAAAGAAGATTGTCAAGAGTGTCATAAGCAACTTTTTGTGTTTGTTTGTCTGTCTATCTGTCTGTCGTTTGTCCACACTGATCTATCAACTACTACAGCCAAAACTACTAAGTCTAGGAAGCTTAAATTTGGAACATTGGTTTATTTTATAACGTGAGCATTAAGTTAAGAAAGGCTTTTTTAGAAATTTCAAACTTAAGGATGGGAATGGAGGGACTCAAATAATGACGTGTTTCAAGGTTTTTAGATTTCCACATTTTAAGGGTGGGAAACGGGAGATGAAAAATTGTATCGGTTTTTTTAAAGCGTGGAAGGGGAATGAAGATTGAAAGTTTGAATGGGTGTAACCAAAATTGGTTCCTGCAAAAAGTACGTATAAACCATCTTGAACGTTAATAGTACCTATAACAGGAATTCGTAGTCTACGCAAGCGAAGCTGCGGGCGGTCGCTAGTAGAACATAATATGTGTGACACCCTGATTTAGTTTTTGAACGTGCTGTGTTTGTGCTAATTATTAACTCTTCTGTAAAAACTTTACAATGTAATGTAATGTAGAATTTAATTTACAAACAATGTACGTTTTGATTTGATGGAGGTCTACTATCTTAATCATAAAAATTTACTCGTGCCCTTGACTGGTCCTAGAACAAATATTCCCGACGCATACATTTTGAAATTAGTTGATATAAAATAAAACCACTCAACAGAAACGAGAAAAAGTTATTAGCTGAAAAAAGAATTAAGCAGATATTAAATTATACTATCATACAGATATGACTTTTGCGTGTACGCCAATCACGAATCTGTGGTCAAAATTTAAAGAAGTGGCCGCTATTTTGAACTTTTTAGTAACTGGACCGATTGCTTTCAAAATCAATATTTATGGGTCCGCGTGGACTCCAATCACGAATCTGTGATCAGTCGAAATTGAGAAATGTGGCCGCTATTTTGAATTTTTTAGGAACCGGATAGAGAGCTATCAAAATTTACTAAAAAACTTACTAAAAAGTTTGTTATGATAACCAATTTTTTTTTCAATTTTGACCAGAGATATGATCAGAATCTACGCGGACCCATACATATCAATTTTGAAAGCAACCGGTGGCAGAGTCCGACTCGCACTTGGCCAGTTTTTAAATATTTTCTGAACTACATTCATAACCAGTAACATAACTACTAACCACAAAATATTTTTTTCTAATAATCAGATGAAGTTAAGTATCTGGCAACACAATTTTTCTGCACACTGGTATCCTTGCAAATTGTTTTACACACACTACAATATAAAGTAGGCGCATTCACAGAGCTGCAGTATTTAGATAGCGCGGAACCTAGTAATAGCGCACGTGCGGCGACCGATCAATCGTCTATTTTAGTTGCTGTCTTAATGTTAAAAATATTTTCTATAGTTTATGCTAAAATCGTAGTATAAAGTGTTATAATATTATATATATATATATATATTAAGAATAAGCTGTTTAATATTTTTCATTTGATACCCATATTGCTGTAATAATGAAAAAAATTGTATTCATTTCATCCTAACTTTTTTGAATCACAGGCCTTATATTGAAATATGATGTCTCTCCAACAATTAAGACGAATCCAACGACACTTCACATGTTCAAATCCATCAATCCGTTTAGGCTGCACATGCGTGCGTACATACATGTATACATACATATATATACAAACTGAAATTTTAAAAACCATCCAAAAAAATTCTTATAGTTAGGTATCATATCACCAATAGACTTCATTAAGTAAATAAAAAATAGAGGTTGACCGAGATGATGCACGCTACGAAACTAAGGGCCTTCGCGCACTTGTGATTTCTAGTTGTTGGCCAATGGTTTGATTGTTCAGGGAATGAGTATGGAGCTATAATATGGCAGTGCGCGCATTTGACGATTACAAATCGAACGATCGAACTATCGAAAACCATTGCCGATCCCTATTCATTCAAACTATTAAACAACTATCGGCCGACTAAAAATCACTAGTGCACTATAGCACTAAACCCTGCGCGATCGTTCGACAATTAGCCAGCTGATTCATGTGGCGGGCGACTGGGCAACAGTACGCGAACTCATGTCAGCATGTGAGCACGCCTGTCAAACTCTCATTCGCTGTGTCAACCTGACGCGTGCCCGTGTATATCATAGTGTATAGTCAGACCAGTCAGATGGCCGAAATTAAACAACATCAATTACGACTGAATGTCGACTTTATTGTCGTTTCTAACTTTATTGTCGTTTACAATGAAGTTAGAAACAAGATCGTTTGCAATGTGTAAATGATAATTATTCGGTTACGTTGGGCCATTGCTAATTATCAATTATCATAGTTAATTATCTCAGAGACCCAAAAGGACCTTTGCCTTGCGTCTAACTGTAAATTGTTGTAAATCAAATATCTGCCCTCCTTAAACGTAAACCTGAGCTCTGATAACTTATTCTGCTTCCGAGAAGGCGATCAGCCCTCCAAAGGTGGTGTCGGGTTTTTTGTCAACATAGTCCTTGTCAACAACGTACCGGAGATCTCCAGTGTGTCGACTCCTTACCTTGTATTGCAACTAACCGACAGGTGATGCCTAAAGGTTATACAGGTATAAGCCAACTTCGACTCACTCGGACGACGGACGACGGCAGTGTATGACGACGTAGCGAAAGCTATGCATCATACGGGCTCGACTCAGTTCACTGTTGTTATGGGGGACTTCAACGCCAAAATGTGAGTACAAAAAAGCGACAAATCCAAGATGGGGCAAATGCTGGCAAACTTTCTCGAAATGAAGGGTTTGTTCTTGATGAACTCCTTCTTCAGGGAAACGTCACAGAGGAAGTGGAACTGGCAAAGTTCCGATAAAGTGACCAGGAACGAGATAGATCTTATCATGACGAATAAAAGGCGAATATTCAGAGATGTCTCAGTGATCAACAGGTTCAACCACGCTGTTCCACTGCAGTTTGGGGCTTGTAACGACCGCTATTCTATTGACAGCGTCCGGGACTGACTGCTTAACGTGCTCTCCAAGGCACGGAGTCAGTGATAAATATGTACTTAAGTCATAAAAACTCATTGGTACACGCCCAGGTTCGAACCATGGCCCTATGGCCTTATAAATTTGAGACAGGTTCGTTGTGCTTTGGGCTATCACGACTCACTAGTCCGATGAACTCTGAATATCAAATTCAGGCTTGAAAGAGTCCATCTGATGAAGTTCAAGCTCTGGCCGCCATCGTCCTAAGCCAACACCGGCTCCGAAGCTTTTCAGCTGGAGTTGAGAAACCGATTCGACGCGCTGTAAACCACGGCGAATGTTGACGCCATGGCGGGCAACTTGATCAGTGTTATCAGAGAAGTGGGCAGAAAATATTTTAATGGAGGTGGAAAGGCGAGGAGTCTAAGCTCTCCAGCGAGACACTGGATCTCATGCGAAAGGGACGTGAGAAGTTACTAGAAGAAGTATCGTTAGACCTAGCTCTGAACAGGAAAATCAAGAAGCTGATACGACGGGACCACCGCCTCTTCAAAACAAAACGTATCGAAGAGGCAATCGAGTGGAACAAAGGTTTGAAAGTGTTCGTTCAGCAACTTGGTAGAAGCCAACTGGCGAAGCTCAGGACTCGCGACAGCAAAATTGTCTCCTCAAAATCAGAGACAGTCGCTGAGATAGAGACATTTTAATAAAAAAATATATGCCGTACATGCACCTCTCCCTGCAGCCCGCGACAGCAGTGACCGGAGAGCTCGGTTGACCCGACACTACACAGATGATATTCCTGATGTCGGCCTGGGCGAGGTCAGATTAGCTCTGAGGCAGCTAAAAAATGGCAAAACACCCGGCGCTGATAGCATCACGACAGAGCTTCTGAAAGCAAACGGGGCACCAGCCCTGAAAGAGCTTCAGAAGCTATTCAACTCTGGCATACGCAGAGGTGTTACGTCGAGTACATGGAGTGAGAGTACGGTCATCCTATTCTTTAAAAAAGGAGACAAAACGCACCTTAAGAATTATAGACCGACCTCACTCCTCAGACACGTGTACAAGTGTACAAGGTGTTTTCGTTTCATCATGAGTCGCCTCGCCCAAAGATTTGACGGATTTCACCCCCCTGAGCAGGCCAGGTTTCGGAAAGGCTACAGCACCGTAGACCACATACATACGCTGAAGCAGATTATTCAAAAAACGGAGGAGTATAATCAACCTCTATTCTTTGTGGACTGGAGAAGGCATTTCACTCTGTCAAGACCTGGGCTGTTCTGGAATGCTTATAGCGATGCCGAATCGACTGTTATTATACTGAGGTGCTGAGATGTCTATACGAAACCGCGACAATGACTGTCCAGGGCCAGCGAACGGAACCTATTCAATTGCGAATAAGTGTGCAACAGGGAGATGTGATATCCCCGAAACTGTTCACCAACTGATTTGAAGGTGTTTCCAAGACGCTGGACTGAAAATTTGAGGCATTAATGTCAACAGCGAATACATCTCTCACCTCCATTTTGCTGGCGACATAGTCATCATGGCAGAGTTGCTGGAGGAGCTCAGCGGAACGGTTAACGCCCTCAATGTCACCTCTCGGCGGGTAGGCCTCGGGATCAACTTGGATAAGACGAAAGTCTTGTTCAACAAACATATTCTTTCGAGACCGGTAACTGTAGAGAGTGCGACTCTTGAAATTGTGCATGACTAAGTCTATCTAGGACAGACTGTGCAGTTAGCCAAACACAACTTCAACAAAGAGGCCGACCGAAGAATTCAGCTGGGCTGTGCTGCTTTCGGGAAGGTCCATCATCTGTTGTCGTCGTCACTACCACAATGTCTGAAGACCTAGGTCTTTAACCAATGCGTTATACCTACAATGACGTACGGTGCCGAAACTAGAACTTTCACGGCAGGACTGGTCCACAAATTTACAGTCGCTCAACGTGCTATGGGGCGGGCTATGCTCGGTATTTCTTTGATGGATAAAATCAGAAACAAGGCAATCCGTCGAAGAATCAACTTCGTCGACATAGCCGAAACGATCAGCAAGTATAGGTGGCAATGAGCCAGTCCCATTTGCGTTGGATGGGACTTCCCAGTTGGATGCCCCCCGGCCAGGTGGACAGATGACCTGAGGCACCATACCGGGGGTAGTTGGATGCGAAAGGCAGAGGACTGTGTGTGGTGACGAGCCTTGGGAGAGGCCTATATCCTGCTGTGGAGAGACACGGGCTGATGATGATGATAGTATAATGCAACGTTTGAAAAAACGCATTAGTACATACATACCTGTTACCCAGAATTTGAACCTACGACCTCTCGCATTCGAAACGGAGCTGTTACGCACCACTAGATTACCACCATTTAGGTTTTAAAGAATATTCATGCAAAATTTCAGGGAAGTTGGACTACTCGTTTGGCCGTAGCTGTGTTACAAACAAATTTACAAGCGCACAGACAGTCGAAAGCTGGTTTTTACTTTACAATTTTGAATTTTTTTATATTGCCGTTTTTGAGACTTTATCGATTTCTATAGTTCGTAGTGTGTGTAGTCACTAACGCTAGTAAGCGACTGAACGCAATTTGTTTTCTGATTTGAAAATAGTCATTTTTTCGCCCCCCCCACGCCTGAAATACTTTTTATTTTTGAGTCACTCTTGTCTTTAACTGTAAAAAGTCATGCAATTGATTCGGAGTTATCCCGAATTATATTTTATATGACCCCCCGATTTCAACGACACATATAAAAAGATGGCAGCCTGGAATAAACTTAAAAAAAAAACGGGTCAAGATGGTAAGAAATACTCTATAACTATATTTATGCAGTAAAATAACTGACGTCATGTCATTCTTTCGTTCATATGTATAAATACATATATGATTCAATTAAACATATTAACTATTCATTACATTGTAATTAATAAGGAAATATTTACAACAATAATAAAAAATATACAAAAAAATATTTTACAGTTTATAAAAATACAAAACATAAAAAATCGACTTCAAAAACTTAAACCCAAAAATTAAAAATAATATTTATACTTTAGAGACAAGTGGATATATAGGATAATTTAATTTAGAGATAAGAGGATAATAGGCAACATATAGTTTACGAAGTCGGTGCCAAGTTATTCTTCGATGACATGCTGAAGATGATAAATGTTGGCGTTTTTCATAATTATCAATCCAGACATGTATACATCTATGGTCGCAGAGCAGCTCGCTTTCCCTCCACCGCACCGTATACATCACAGCACACTACTGTAACGTGCGTATTTTTAAAGTTTCAATTTCATAGGCGTGATATTAACATGTTTAATTTTGATGAGAACGTGATTGCAGTACACGACAATGTATTATTAAACAAAAAAATCGTAGTTACTATTTTTACCTACTGAGAAAATCCATTATTATTAAAACGTAAAAAGTAAATGATTAATTATTGTCTTAAATGTTTGAAAAGACGCAAAATAGCATAAGCAGAAACAAATATCATTGTTATCATTTTTGCTTATCTAGATATTGAACTCAAATGAAAATTGTGAAGAAAACATACTTGCGAATTTGGTTTCAGTTTAATTTTGCTATTAAGTGATAGTATTTTATTGCACCACAAAATTATACTAACAAGGTATTTGGTTACCTATTTTGCTTTTAGAAATAAGTTAGGTAGTAAATGAAATGTCATGATTTTTATAAAAAACGGTTACCACCGGGGATTTTTTACATCATGTATCTTATTAATATTTTATACTCAATAACAATATCCGATAAAATATTAAAAACAACGAGTTTCGGAATTATGTCTAGGGGGCCGTTACTTTTCTTGGCCTATAAGTAAAGTTATAAACTTCAAATGTTTTGTATACATTTAGCTGAAACAGACAAACATCGATTCAAATCCACAAGGTGTTAAAATAATTTGACGTATTTAAGTATAACATTATTATGATTATTATAAGATTAACATTTAATTACTTTTATCGATGTTATTTCGTAATTGGTTGGAAATTGCGGTGAAACATTATGACATATTGGAAAGTCATTGTAAATGCGTTCTCACAGGCAACTGTTCGTTGTACCTCCTGTTTGGTATGAATTAAGCATTAGTTTTAGTGGACTATTTCGAATATGAATTGGAGTTCATACCCTTGACTATTTTTATTACTACACAGACTTTGATTTAAGATATTTTTGAATTCTAAAAGAATATTGATATAAGTGGTTTCCACAAAAACAAAATAACAAAGAGCTTCCACAAATACATAAATATGCACACAACCTTAAAATCTCTTTAGGAAAACACAAATTTCTTCAATTTAACATTAATAATATCTAGCGACGAAACGGCCACGAGACAGTACTGTCACGACCACTCGCGTTTCGCTTCGATTTATTGACGGTCTCATTACATGTCGTCTCCGGCCAGACAGATAGCTTACCAGCTCCTCAATTACTTATCTATGTGTATCAAGACACGTCATGTCGTTTAAAATTAAAAAAATATAGTTATAATACCTGGGACATCCTACACAGCGCCATCTAGTCCCAAAGTAACAAAGTAACATATTTGTATTGACAACTGGTGAATATACTTAAATACTCTTTACTTGTATATGCATATATAGCTACATACAGGTATAGCGTAAAATCGAAAATAACAACAAAATAATATTATGGGCAAATTAAAAGGTGTTTCTGAGCACGATTTGTTTGAAAGATAGCGAGGCCAACAAAAACATTTATGGGGCTGCAAAAGGAGATAAAGCTGCATACAAGTGTAGATAACTTTTCCAAATACTGAAAAATTTTACGATTTAACACTGGTTTTCCATATCATTTGGGAAAGAACAAGGAAGAAAAAAGGTGACAAAAAGAAAAAGGAAAGAGAACGGATGATTATCAGTTTTAAATGAAAAACTGTAATAATGGTAAAAAAAAAACTAGCTTTGCATGTAATAGGTATGTACTTATATTACTTGTGTTAAAGTCGAAATAATTAAATCACATAGTCGATGCAGACCAAGCTACAGACGATTGCTAATTATTATAAATTTCATAGCAAATTACAGTGATTTTCAAATGGCAAATTAGTATTGTTTCTATAAATTCAAAGGCCAAGTAAACAAGAATTCTATTCATTAAACAGTTTCCACACACTTATTGGAAGGCAATATGAATTTTCGGTTACATGAAAATATCAAACATTTATAAAAGTTCTAGCTTAAAATAATATTTGAGTAAATATATCACTAAAGTAGCAGAAATTGCTCGACTAGGAACTAACCACTCGGAATATTAATTTTCGAGTGGGTTTTAAAAAAACTGAAAAACTGAAAAGCGTACTCCTTTTAAATATAATTAAACGCTTTTTCAAGCTGCTCCACACCATTGAATTAATTTTCAAATAAAATAAATAACAATCATCTGACTCCTGTCATTTGTTTTATTTTACCAGACCCTCAACACACAACCTTAACACTGCAATTAAAAAATAATATTTAAATATTTTCTTATTATGTATTTTTTTAAACAAATAGTTTCCAATACTTCAGATTTATTATTACAGTGGATGGTGGACTACCTATGCCAACGTAAGTCAAAATGCGCGTATGATTTTACGCATCGTAAGTAGCGAGAAGTAGGATGGGGGAGCAGGTTGCACGCTGTCGGCGCATTTGTCGAGTTGCCAAAGCATAAAATGAGAACAGCTCCCGGCGTTGCACTTTTCACACGCGCATTTCACAGCGAAATTAGTTTTCCGTTTACCGTAAAATCGCGTCCGCGTTTCCACCAGTGTTATTAAAAGCTAGTGCACTTTAATACTTTGTTAAAGTATGTAGGAACGGTCGAGTGTTTAATTCAGATCGAGACAATCGAATGGTATCGAATTATTCTTTTATTATTATTTTAGTTCAGCTCAATAAACTTTATTAAGTAGTATCAATGTATTATACAAATTACTATGGTGGAACTCGTCTACGAAATCTTGGCATTCCCTTCTGCTTATACAAAGTAATTTATAAAAATTGAAAGTAAGCCTACAATATATCTCTATAAAACCTTGCGTACGTATTATAAATATAATACAAGACGTTGATTAACTGACATAATACCCAGAGCACAGATTTTAAAAATGTGTAGGTGCCAGATAGGCTTATAAAAATATATTAGATCAGGGGAAAAGTTATTTTCGCATATGTTTTGTTTATACTTTTAAGACTTTGCCTGTACTAATTGTATCTGGCTGGTTTTGATACCATTAAAAAGGTTACATTTCAAAAAAGAAACAATTTAGTAAAATATTGTTTCCCGCCGGTTTTCATTTGTTTCACTTCTGTCAAAATGAGCGAATCTAATGAAGAAATTCGATACATTTTATAATTATATCATAAAAAAGAAAAAAATTCAACGCAAGCTGCGAAATTTTTTTGTAACGTTCAAGGGCCCTGATGCGGTGTCACTAAGAGTAGCACAAAGTTGGTTTAAACGTTTTCAATCCGAGAATTTTGATGTCAAAGATGTCAAAGATCAAAGAAAAAAGCTCGATATTTGGGTGCCACATGAGCTCACTGAAAGAAACCTAATGAACCATGGACTCAAGCAATTCTTTATTAAGAAGTAATGAAATCGAACCGTTTTTAAAGAGATTAATAACTGGTGATGAAAAGTGGATCAAGTACGATAAGAACGTGCGAAAAAGTTCGTGGCCAAAGGTCGGTCAGGCTTCATAGACTGTGGCAAAACCCGGGCTAACTCGCAATAAGTTGATGCTGTGGGTGTGGTGGGATTGGAAGGGTATTGTTCGTTATGAGCTTCGACCATCGATTCGGGTTTCTACTGCGAACAACTGATGAGATCAAAGCAAGTATTATAGAGAAAGCGGGCGGAAATAATCAATAGAAAAAGTGTGGTCTTTCATCGAGATAACGCTAGACCTCACACATTTTTAGTCACTCAGAAAAAATTAAGAGAGTTTGGCTGGGGGTGTTAATGCATCCGCCATATAGCCCTGATCTTGCACCTTCAGATTTCCACCTGTTTCCGTCTTTTTAAAATTCTTTAGACAGTATCAGGTTAACATCAAGAGAGTGCTGCCACAACTACTTGTCGTGTTTTTTGGTCAGAAGTCCCAAAATTTCTAAATCAACGGAATCATGTCACTACCTACAAAATGGCAGACAGTCATCGAACAAAATAACACATATATATTGTAATTAAATGTAAATAAACTTTGAAAAATATGTCTTGAATTTTTATACAAAATGCGAACAACATTTTTTCACCGACCCAATATACGTTTGTGTAGAGAAGAGTGTCAAGATATCGTAGACAAACTCTACGATAAATATAAATGAACAATGCAGAAATCATCAGTTTATGAATTAGCTTAATAACATTTTACATCAATTTAACTATATTTAAAGTAAAGCATGGACTTGTACTTGGACTGAATTCCACTCAAAATTCTATCCTACGAGTATAGTAATAATAATAATAATAATAATAATAATAATAATAATAATAATAATAATAATAATAATAATAATAATAATAATAATAATAATAATAATAATAATGTTTTATTTCTCACCAGTAATTCACATAATGTTTAAAGGATTTGGTATTAGCACATACTTAACACTATATTAGTACGTGTTAGTTAACAAATCAATTTATTAATTTCCTTTGATAGTTAGACCGGTGCAAGAGATAGGTACAATATGCTCGTACAGAAATCAATCTTCAGAAATCAATCCAACGCGACTCTGGCCAACTCGGTGTTCAGCTTTTATAATAGGAGTTGACGGTGGTCTTCCACAAAATTTGAACATAAATGCAACCAGTTATGGTCGCGAGTTTATACATGGCTGTACAAAAATCTGATTAGTAATTAATTATTATAATTAAGGATAAATTTATTTTTGATACTTGGTGTGTAAGTGCGTGTGAGGGAGGGTGTATGGAAGGGTGTGTTTTGTGTGTGTGTGTTTTTTGGTCTCTTCATAAGTTAATTTCTGCTACCAGGCCACTGAGCCTCTTTTTAACGTCATGGTAAGTAAGTAAAATTTGTTCATTTTATTATATAAAGAAACACTGGACGCTTTTAGTTGACGACGAGCGAAAACGGTTCTACACTTAGTGAAGACTCGCTAATTTCTTTACAAAATAGGTAATTACCTAATAAATAATTACAACAAATAAATAATTACCAAACCACAATTGATGTCACATCTATGTAAATTAATAAATTAAATAATGTACATGTGTTTTCGGGAGAAAATTAATGGATGCTGTCGAGCGTCAGGAGTGCGCAGCAGACCCTTGCACATGTTTTTGTTGGGAATCGTGGCTAAAAATCGCCGTGACGAGGGTGGCGCCCCGTCGCTGTTTCCATTAATTTCCATTTATTTATCCAGTGACAAGGGAGGGCAGAATAAGCCCATAAGCCTGCAACGTTGACGTTTACTCCAAACACACGCAATTCAAGAAAAATACTAATTTATTAGGCGATAATGTGTGTACTCAGCCAATAATATTAAAATCTTTTTCTTTATTATGAAAGCGTTTGTTTTATTACCTTCATTGCAACCAGTGATTTTATCTGTAGTTACAGTTAAGATAACGATATTTTTAAATTCCTTTTTTCGTCAGTATAGTGATGTGTCAACGAGTAAATGAGGTTATAAGTATATTATATTATAAGTATATTATATTATAAGTATATTATAAACATTTTATTAACATTCATTATTCTAAAAAGTCTATTCCGGACAAATATAATTAGGTAACTTCAATTTTTTAAGGAGTTCTGTTTGTTGTGTAGTCTCACAAAATGCCTGGAAATGAGGTTTTAGACGATTCTAAAGAAATAATTCGGTTTAACTGAGTTCTTCTATTTTCCCTATTAAACGGTTATGAGCAATTTAACAATTTTTTTTTAACCAATCTCTTTTTGGGGGGCAGGGGTGGTTTTTTTTCTGTCTGCTGGATGCATTTGCTAAGATATATTACTAAATTTTTTATTTATTTCTAGAATTATTGATAACTTGCCTAGACTATTACACAAATTATTTACTAACACAGAACTTCCAAGATTATATTGTAAATACAACACTTTGAAAATAAGTTATTATTTCACAACGTATTATAAAGGCAGCATAGGAATGCTAATTTTAGCAGAACGCACAGTCCACAATCACAGAAGCTTTAATATTCCAATATTGTCCATTCATCAAGGAGATCAGGTTTATACATGTATATACATGTAAATGAATATAGAGTTTGGTTGAAATTGTCCATAATTGCAGAAATGTTAGTAAGATTGTACTAAAGTTGTACTCATAGTGGTAGTCACTCGCGTTTCATTAAATACCCAAACGTTTAACCACCAGAAAGTTGTTACTACTCTATGGTTATTGCCGTGACTGAAACGGATTATTGGAAGTTCCAATCACATGTAAGAGCAATCAGTTCAAATTTGGAACTGACACACGTTTACACGCGATACAGGCCTACGCCCAATGAACAGATAGGGTAGGTAGATATTATTTTAGAGTGACTATATTTTAGTTATAAAAGCGATTAAAAATTAAATGATAATATAATGTACACTTTGGTAAAGGAAATCTTTCATTTAAAAGCAATCGTATATACATAAGACATGAAATCGATACGAAAACTGGAAAAGAAAGTGGTGGCGGGAACGGAAAATTATATGGAGTGGCATAATGTTATTGGCACGGGGCTATTGTTAGTGAAATAATAAATAATGTAACCGAAGATTATGTATTCAGGCTAACCTTCAATATGTAGAAATTAAAAAAAAATGTCTTTGATATATAATCGAGCACACTTCGGATAACAGATGCATGCGTCAACATAAATTTTTTTCCACATTGGGTTTTAGGTCCACGTGTTTGATAAAGCTTCCTAAATACTTGCAGGGTGCCAGTGAAATACGAAAAGCTTTAGTAAAGCCATCAAATTTATACTTAATGGCCACATAGTGCAAAAAATCGTCACAAACGAGTATCTAAGAATATTTAAGAACAGAACTTATCATTAATATAAATAATTAACATAAAAAAATATATAGCCATCAAATATACTAACACACTGCTTTATTACCTACAGATACAAACACATTATTTTATCAATACAGATACAAACCGTTTTATCATTACAAATATAGTATTTTCCCCCATTATTTTTCCCGAAATTTGTTCTCTACTAATATTGCCACAAACGAATGCCTAGTTTAAGATTTTATTTGTACATAGAAATAAAATCTTAAAATAAGCATTTGTTTGTGACACTGAAGAAGGCGCTACAAAACTTATATTACCAACTGTTCTTGGAGTTGATGACAATCGCTATGTAAGTTCGCCAGGACGATTTCGCTACGAACTGTTAAGTGTATTCTCATGTAGCGGAACTTGTCACCTAAGACTGATTGGCGTCATCTAAATATAATATTAAGCATTAACGAAAATGTTTGTTCATCAGTGCCCTTTTGGAAAATGGAAGACTTCCATAAGAAAATTGTAACGTGAAACAAAGCATCGGCTCTGAATACATTATACGAATGTTTAATTTTGACACGTTTTATTTAGATGCTAAAGCGATATGCTTTTATTTTGAATATCCTACTTTGTTGCATATATAAGAGATGCATATGCATGCAGACAGAAACTAGATTTTCTTGTTTCTTGTCCCAGAAATAAAACACTTCTTCTATTTTACTTCTTTAATTGCTATTCCATCTCAGAACTCGTGGCGTTATTCGTCTTTCATTGCTACTTTAAATTAGTTTTGTATACATGGTAACCTTTTACCGTGGTAAAAAGTAGGCTGTGTTACTCTCCGTCCCTTTAATAGTTTACGAGTAAAAGTCATGGTATTCGGTTACTGCGTTGCTACTTAAATGAAGAATATACAAACAATTACATGTTGGCATTTACAATATTAATTAGAATCAGTTTGTATAAATGACAGAGTCTGCTCGTATGATAGCCGGAATAGAAATCATTTACACCCTGTATGAATTAGTCAATACGACTTTAATGGTAGGTATATATGGTATTTGTTTACAGTTTCATGTTAGCAAGAGTTGCACATCTTAAAATTACCTATCTCGAAGCGAAAGAACAACGTTCAGTGTTAATCATTCTATATCATTCTTTTTTTTTAATTATATACTTTCAAACACGTAACAGGTATTATTTCGAAAAAATACGTATTACTTGAGATAAAAACATTTGAATTCAACTGTGTAATGTATAAAGATGGCGCCACATATAAAAGTTTTAAAATACTCAAAAATGCCGATTTTTATTGATAATATCAAATTCTACATAAACTTTTTTAAAAAAAAGAGCTTTGAACGACATGTGTTTCAGTATGAGGCAACTTATAGTCACGTAATAAGTAGGATCAATTGCATATGGCGCAACACTGCCTTAACATAATGCTCAGAATATGTCTTAATATATTTAAAAAGCTTTTATACCCTACGTTAAAAATTTAATTTAAATGATATTAATTGTATTGAAGAATATATTTTTTTATATAAATCACCCTATGTAAGCCCACAAAGCTGTCTACTGTACCTACACAAGACCCACGAGGGAATAAATTGATTTCGGCGCGAAAGTTTCGCGCCTTGGAACGCGCTCTGAATCGAGAACCACGTCTTGTAACTATTGAAGGTATTATTCGGGAATTTATAGCGATAGGGGTGTGAAAAACAGCGGTTCAGAAGGTTCGCAGATAACAATGGTCAAAGCGATTGCGGGACTTCGTTTGGGCTCGGAACTACCAACTGCTGAAAACGTATGATGAATGTAAGTAAGTGGTACAAGTACTATCTAAAAACTACAATATAAATGGGATTGTACATTTTTATGTTGCTACATTTAGAATTGAGGTGTTTGTCGCACACGAAATAATCAAATCGTATATGGCGAACGCGACTTTCCATTTTGTCTTTTTTTTAGAAGCATATTTTACTTTAGGAGACATGTGTATTGTGTATGACAATCTTTTTGAGGGTTATTCAAATTGACAGACAGGTAGCTTGACACCCGGCGAAGCACAAGTCGCTTTTTTTCCTGATAACCCTCGAACATAATGATCCAATCATATTATTGTCATTGTTCAGTTTAAAAAGATTATCTTGTTCGAATAAGCATGTAGCTGTGTTTGTTTAAAATTTTAGGTTCTATAGAACGTATTTCCAAAACCACAAGCGTCCGCAAGACATTCTGGTGGTCGGGGTCGTCCCCTTTAGATTCTGAGGGATGTGCTTAAATAATACTGATTTCTTAATGCAAATTTCGACTTAATAAATCCTGTGCTTGATATTTCTTATTTTTGTCGATACGAATGAAATATATTTTATCTGAATAATCATAAAAAATTAGTGGTCGCGTATACCCTAACTCCTCCTTAATATGATTCGGCCCACTACTTACCTTCCGTCTCTTTTATCTGTGGAAATATCTCAAGTGTCACCGTTATTGAATTTTATTTGAGAAACTTAAGTACGTCTTGCCAGTCTGTTCTTAACAATACAATTTTAACCGTCATAAATCTTCGTAGAAGATTAAGAAATGCTTCACGAACAATAACGTTCGTAAAATCAGTGGGTTCTTGACAGAAGTGCCTATATGTAGTAGGTATTTACAAATTACCCACTCAGTTTCGATTCCGTCGTGAGATGGCGCTGCGGTCCAGAGTTGCGTAGTAATTACCGAGGCCTTAATTACTGCAAAACCCTTTCATAACAACAACTTATCGCAGTCCCAACCAAGAAACTGACTTACGTCTAAGCCACAAATCTTGCTCTGAATTATGTAGCTTGTAGGTAATGTACTAATAAATTGTGAAATGTTAAGGTAGAATTTATATGAAATAATATGTATAATAATACTTTCGTTATTTCGATTAGCATCTCGTATATAGTTATGAGGAACCTATTAAAATTGTCATGACTGTGTAAAATCTGAGCTAAAAAAGCCTACCTGGTGTAAGTCGGATTCACGCCTGTGTGAGTCCATATCGTTTTGTATCACTGTTTCTTTATACGCAGAACCCTAAAAATCCACTTTAAAATGACTTTAGTATGAACATATGTATTTAGAAGGCCATGTGGCATCAACTTCATTTTTTACAGGTCTATAGGTGATGTAATAAGTATCAAGTTGAGAGTGATATCACATGCTAATTTCAAAAAGTCGTGACAGTCAAACGGACAAAGAGACCAACACAGATAAACGATAGTAATATAATGAAGTTTTCTTTTTTTAATTTTTGAGATATGATATCACAAAAACGTAAATTTATGTATTATGAAACTTTTTATAGGTAGTAGGCAACTGGAAAACTACTGATGTACATGTTTAGGCCTGGAAATAAACTTTTAATGCGTTTCAGATTCAAGTTAAAAAAGCAATTCATCATAAAGGGTTTATTATTTAGGCAGTAAAGCTTTCAAGGGATACTACTACTATTTTTACATAATATCCTACTAATGTTTTACATGTGAAAGTTTATTTGGATGTTTGTTACTCACTCACGCAAAAACGGCTGAATTGATTTGGATGTATATAGCTTAGACATCAAAATAACTTAAGTAAAGGCTATATTTTATTCGGAAAAAGGCACGATTTTGTGTTTTCATAAGACGGCTCAACGGATTTTGATGAAATTTAATACCAACAAAACATGTAGTCCACGCGGGTGGAGCGGCGGGCGGTCGCTAGTATATAATATACAATATTATATGTAGGCCATCTTTCACAAAGCGCCTAGTTGCAGATTAGGCCTAGTCCCAAACTAGGCAGAGCCTGTTCTAGTGGTACTAAGCAACTGATATACATACTAAAATCTCTTTATTGATGTGAAACATCTAATGACGTGGATATGGCATTCGGCCAGCTTCGCGCCTTGTCGGCTCTTTCCGGCTTTTATCTTACACTCGTTGTATATTTAATATTTATCATCTATTTTCACTCAAGCATATTTTCTTTCGTTTCTGCAATGCGTAAGAAAACTAAGCCATAAATTATTTTAACAGAAATATAAAAAATACTACTAGTTAAATATCCTAAGAAAGTTCTCGTACTTTTTCTCATGAAAGAACTCAGCCATAAGTCATCTATATATATATATATATATATATATATATATTTATATTTGTAAATCTGTTAACAATTATTAGTTAATTGTTATAAAATTTAGTCCTGCAAAACGCAAATTATGGAATTTTTATTTTGGGTCTTTTATGGTACATTATGATGCAAGTACGGTAAGCTGGATATTATAATACTATAATAGCCAGCTTACTAAGTACGAGCATCATACGACGTTTTTCAGTGCATTTGCGATTAAAGTAATTAAAATAATACTTCAAATGTAATAATAGTTGGAGCTAAAAGCGCGAGCGGTTTGCTTTTCGCGGTTTACGCATGCGTCATAAACAGAATGCTCGTTCGTGATTGGTGTATAGTAAAAAGGCCTACTACGGTAAAATACAACATTAGGGTACAAGTTTCAATGTCATAAAGACCGTATTAATAAGAAATGTATTGAAAAAAAACTAAGTAACTTTTGGTAGTTGTAATACATCAAATTTATTACTTAATAGTTCCATGACAGCTCACACATTTTTATACATAGACGAGCGACCCGCCCCCGCTTCGCACGGGTAGCAGAGCATATAAGCCATAATGTTTTTTCTGTTGTAATGTCGTATCAGCTTGTTGCGTCGAACAGGTGGACTGGATTTCATTAGATTTATATGTAAAGGACAATCATAATCAATAATAAAGTATTTAATTTGATAAGGATTAATACTGTATCCGTATAAATTGCTTTCCAATTACCTAATTATATGACACCATTTATTTAAACATAAAAATAGCTACAGTAAGCTATCCATAAAAGATAGACATATGCCACCGCGGACTTTTCTTTAATCCTATTAAAGAGACACAATTTCTCAGTACATCATTTCGTTATATCTCAAAAGGATTAGGCAGCGTTTTCAATTAAATTTCCCAGCCGGCTTTATTTTTTTCCGACTTCTTCAACTATAATCGTCATATTTTAACAAATTTCCACAAAACATTAATAAAATTATACACGTTAACCTTTTTCTTGAATCACTGTCCATTGGTGTCAATAATATGCCATTTTGTTTGGTAGTTTTTGAGTTTATCGCGTTCATACAGACTGACAGACGCGACGGGGGAATTTATTTTATAATATGCAGTGGTATATACAATACACACACTCAACATGGAAGAAACAGACATGTGCACACGAATATTAACCCCGGTCGCACCTGCGACAGATCATTAGACCAATCAGTCAGTTATGTTTTTAAAATAAGTAGCTACTTTGATTTAAGAACGCATTACACAAACCCTGTGAAAAATAGCACCGCACATGTTTTTCAGTAAATGAGACAACACACTCAATTCGCAGTCGCATAATTAAGGCAAAGCTTTTTCAAACTTGGACTTATATAAAGAGGTCTCATTAAGCTCTAGGAATCCGGTTACCTCGCAAAAGCTTTACAAAGAGCTCCTTTAGAATAGTGCGGTAATAGAAGTAAGAAACAATATTTTCAAAATAGGATCTGAAATTTCTAAGCAAAATTCAAATATTTCATTCATAATAATTTACGATATTTACTATTTGAAGACATAAATAATTATAGAAACGAGTATTACATTTTGGGAGACATTCAGCTTAATTTACAAAATGTGTTATTTTCGAATAAGACATGCCAGTTACAAGCTACCGCATATATAATTTTCAATCTAAGAATATGTCTAAACGGTATTAGGTGTAATAAAAGTAATTAATTTATAGTTAACTTATAAGTTTAATTTATTTGTGATGCTCTGTGAAACGCACGGCGAGATTTTACAAAGTATTTGAATTTACAACACTTTAAAGTGAAATAAATTCACTAAAAGTCACTTCTATAATATGAAATTTTCACGTCATTTTAACAACTTACTTATTTCTTCTCTTTAAAGAAAAACACAAATAAATTAATTTATTGTAAACAAATTTGTTTGGGCAGTGGTTTGAAAGTCTAGCATTATTTTAAATTTGTTTTCTTTTTTCATTTATTTGGTGGGACATTTGTTGTGCATTGTTTTAAAGAATATCACTAGCGATCTAGCGAAAAAATTTAAAAAGTGTTAAGATATCTAAACTTATACGCGAAAGTTTCTGTTTCTTTCTTTGTTTGCCATACCATCAGCACATTAATACCCCACTGCAGGGGCTTAAGCCTCCCCTCGGATGGAGGGGGCTTGGAGCTTAATCCGCCACTCTGCTCCAGTGCATGTTCTGGTTTCTTGGTTTATTCTTACATATATTTTAATAAATTTGTCATATCCATCGCTCAATAATTGTCATATTCTAGGCTCGTCGTAAATTGCAGAAAACCTTTGATCGTACGGATTCCTGTTCAGCAACAACTCGTTACGAAACTAACACTCTGTGCTTTGAATGAAGACCTTGCATTCAAATTCAAAACTTTGTCGCACCTTTTTATGAGAAATCTTGTTATATAAATCTATTGCTTTGAAGTTTCTTGGTTCTACAAAAAACAGATTTTTGAATATATTTTCTTGAAAAATTCTTTCACGTAGAGTTACGATTCGGTATGAAATCGGGCATATCGGATCCTTATTGTCTTGTCCGGCACAAAAATTAGATGCCCGGTATATTCGGCTTTCGTCAGGCTTAATTTTTTTCTCAAAAAAATTTATATTGTATCTGTGTTCGATTCCAAATAAAAATGCGCACGAACGAACATGAAATGTAGCTACGTTTGAAGCTAGGACAAAATTTTTTTATAATTTCTGGCGATTATCAACTGATAATCCGTGGAAAGAAATTATCTTGACTTCGACCGACCGATTGCCGAGTAAATAGAGAGCCTAACTGCGGTATCAAGAGTCGGGGGTTCGATTCCCGCCCGTTACAAATATTTACGTACATGGAAATGTATATTTGTCTCGTGTTTGGCTGTGAAATATGTTTATATGTATATATTGTATTATAAGGAGTATTTTAAGCATGTATATCAGTTGTCTGGTACCCATAACACAAGCTTTGCGTAGCAGGCTTAGATGTTTGTTTGCAACTAGATGGCTCTGTGTGGGATATATCCCATGTATGTGACTATTTACTAATACTAAGTCAACGATCAAAGGAAAGCAATAGATTATACAGCCAAAATGTTTCTAGATGTTAAGTATCAACAATAGACCTTATTACGTAAATAAAGATATAGGTCAAATATGCATAATCAATAATTATATCCTAAATATTTTTCTAACAAAATATAGCTACCTTCTACTTATATACGAAAGGGCGGAGCATGGGGCATGTGGGCGGGGCGCGTGCACGTGCACTGGCGTCCTCGTAAATGGTGACTAGTATATTGGTAGCTTTGAGAAAGGTTTACGTAGTTTTAACTGAATATTTTCCTATTGAACAATACTAAAAAGAAACAAGACAGCCAACGGATTTTTATCAAATTTAAATTTTGCTGGTCATTAAAACCTCTTCTGTATATAGATATACGTGACACAAAAAAATAATCAGTCTATTTTATAGTGCTACCTCATCAGCCCATTTTTACCCCACTGCAGGGGCTTATGCCTCCCCCAGGTTGAGGGGAGGCCTAAGCCCGCTGTTCCACTGCGGGTTGCGGATTGTAACGATCGCCACCTATTGACAGCGCCGAGGACCAACTGCTTAACGTGCTCTCCGAGGCACGGAGTCGGTGATAGTTATGTACTTAAGTCAGAAAAACTCATTGATACACGCCCGGATTCGAACTATGGCCCTATGGCCTAATAAATTTGAGACAGGTTCGTTTCGCTTTGGGCTATCACGACATATAATGCTAATACGTAGGTATTAAACTAGCAAGTAACGAGTTTAACAAATTGATCACTAAAAAAATGAAATACTCGATAAAGTCAAGTACGCTATATGTAATCACTACATAGCCACCCTATGTTTAAATGTATGAAACCTATGTATGAAGTATGAAGCATTTATGATCTAGCAACGCTAAACTCGAAGTATATTTCAAAGTACATAATTTCAACCGATCTTTATTTATAAAAAGATGTGTCCTGACTGATTTATCAGCGCCGATTCGAAACTACTGAATTTACAAACATTACTGAAAACAGCTTTGTATTGTGGCGCAAATAATCGCTAAGAAGACAATTCGACCCCTAAAAGGTAAAAAAGAAAGAGGTTGCAGTTTTTAAGAAATATTATATATTTATTGCAGAACTTATTTTTTAAAAGTTCTGACAGTAGCATTGTTTAGTTTATTTTGAAGATCGTTTACTTGTTTTTCTTATATATAATGTTGCATAAAAACGAAAATATTGTAGTAAGAGGTAGCCCAGTATCCACTTTAAAGTAGAGGCTATTACTTTCTAATTGAAAGTTAAGTTAAAACTTATTAAAATTATAATTTAAATTAATATAAATGAACGGGGGCAAAGCGTCAGTGTAAAAGTAAGTTGTGAATAGAACTCATGACGCTGCAAAAGAAGGAGGGGTAGGGTGGCAGGAACGGGAAGATAGTTATAGGCACTAAAAAATTTCGTCAAATTTAAATACTTATTATCTCTCATCTAGTACTCTTATGAGGTCCTTAGATCAGTAAGATTTCAAGAAATTTATTTATGCATTTTTACTACGTGATTAATAAGATTATTTTGTTGTTTGTTGAAATTAATAAATTAATTCTTGCTCCAGGCTTAAACTAGTTTAAATTATAAAAAATAACTAAAAGCAATACAAAATACAATCAACACACGTGCATAGAAATGTTAATAATAAACGCATTACACTACTTTGCGAGAGCAATTTGGCTTAAACTTAAAAAGTACACACATAAAAAGTTTAGTTCTCCTGTGATTAAATTTTCTAGTTGTTTCTTATTAGAGTGTAAGCATAAACATAACCCTCTAAATCAATTACACCGACCCGTTACTCACCATTTGTATTTAATTTCCGCCTAAATATCAAATCACTCAAAAGGAAATGATTAAACTCGTTCCGGGAAACACGCCCAGGGACAATTTTCATGAAATTGTGAATCTCTTTCGTTCGTTCATTAGACAAGGGGCAGGTAGGGCCCGACTGTGGCAAATACCTGGGAAATCTTGTGTCACGTTGAAGGACGGTGCGAAGAGCAAACACAATCACAAAATTTTCTGCTTAATACATTTTAAATTTCTCTGACTTCTGTTTTATATTCTTTACAACACACCGCACTATGAACACACTCACTACATCGATTTATTACACGGCAACAACGCTAACCAATTTCTTTAATGACTTGTCCCAAATTCTGTTTCAGTTTAGCAAGATTTTTAAGGTTCCTTACATCAAGAGTAAATACGGAATCGGTATAAGAAACTTCATTTGTCCGTCTGTACATCACAGATGTTTCACTCGAAAACCACATTGTGTTTTCTAGACCCCAAACTAAGCATTAGCTTGTGTTTTGGGTACCAAAAAACACCAAGTACATATAATAACCAAGATCCGGTACCACTATCAATATTCATCATATAAATACCCGAGTCATTTCTTATCATCGTGTCGTAAGTATATACAGTCCACACACCTACCCAATAAATGGTAATTCGTGCCGGAATTCAACTATCATAATATTAATGAATGTTATTCATGAAGTGAAATTTCATACTTCATTCTTTTATAAGGAAGTTGTAAAACCAGTACTAGGGAAATATGTCGGTCGCTAGGTAGGCTTCAGTTAAGTGGTGCAGCTGGTGTGTGACACATATATAAACCTGTTACTGCCCGCCGTGGTAGAGGAGTCGATGAGGCTATAAAAGAATCTAGCGCTATACCGTCAAAGAGATCGCACACTGTACTAAAATGTGCTACTTATGAAAGCATCATTGCAAAGAACGAATCGATTATGATAACCAAGTGAGAGTGAGGGAGATGATGTGTAGCAGTGATTCAGATGCAAAACAATCTAAAAACACGATTTTACAAAAAAAAATACCGGTCTCCCGATTTTTATTATTGATGTTTAATAATAAATGAGTAAATCCGCTTTCGCTTATCTCGTTTCTGTAGCCTGGACCTTACTCCCTTGGCGCGGGTGATGGCTCACAGGCTTAATGACGCGAATTTTCGGGATACCTTTAATCACATGCTTTGTAGAAAATTAGGCACATCAGCCGTTCGAAGGTGTATGGCCCACGCATTACACAAATTGGGACCGAAAGCTAGGCTTCATATTAATTTATGTTATACATTTTTCCTTTTCTTTGGAATCATAAACCAGAGCAAAGCAGCTAGGTACCTACGTACCTTGCTTTAGAAAAAATATAAAGTTCGTAAATTATACCGATTAAGGTACTTCTATCAATTTATATATTTATATGTAAGTTTTGAACTTAGCATTACAATTATATTAAACGGTACTTATTAATAATAATTTATTGAAAATCATATTGCTAGAATTTTTTTATATTATACAGGGTGAGACTTTAGTCACTAGCCAAATTTTAATGTTTTGATCTTTGGTAAAATACCGATGGACGTCTTGTTTTCTTTTAGTATCGTTTCATAGAAAAATATAGACATATGACTACAGAAACATTTTCCAAAAAAACCTATAACTCTAGTCACCCGGGCAGCGCGCCGTCCCGTTTCGGTTCAAGGTCTCGAGCGCGTACGTTTACTATAGCGTTAAGAAAGCAACCAAACGTTCTAAAATAAAACTATAGATAAAATAATTTATCAAAAAAAAGTAACCTAAATTTTTTATTAACGTAATTAGGTCTATTGAAGATACCTAACATCTACACAAAATTTTGCTGGTGACTATAATCTCAACCTGTATATTAACTTTTCATTTTTAGTTTCCAACCGAAAGGTTCAGTACAAATTTTTAGTTTTTTTGTTATTTCTATAAAGCCAAAACAGGTGTTTCTTAATTTCTAACCATAAAGCCAAATAATAAATTTAAACTTTAAACTCCCGGGTTTCGGCACCATTTTTATGTTAATAAAAGAACATAAAAAATAATAGATCACAATTTTAATTATTTAAAATATAAATTTTGATGCAGAGCAATTTGACTTGGTGATGATAATTGAATTTAATGCCTTTAGCTGTGGCGAAATCAATAACCGATGATTGGTGCTTTGGAGAATTGTTCAATTTATATAGTTCTTTTAATACGTTATCAGCACCTTTAAAAGTTTTAGCATTATCACAGTGAATTGTATTTGGGATACCTCGCCTTGAGATAAATCTTTTTAATACTGCTATAAAGCAAAGAGTAGTCATATCTGAGCAAAGTTCTAAGTGCACACATTTTGTCACAAAACATACAAAAACTACTACATAACCCTTTGAGACAAAGCTTTTACGAATGCTAGATTGCCTAATTTGAAAAGGACCACAATAATCTATCCCAACATTGCTGAAGGTTTTAGCTTCGCCTACCCGATCATAGGGTAACGAACCCATTAATTGAGAAGCTGCTTCATCTTTGAAACGATAACATCTTACGCATTTATTTATTATCTTTTTGACTTCTCTGTTACAATTCACAATCCAATATTTTAGTGATAAATTACTGACAGTTAACTTAAGACCAGCATGCATTAGGGAAAGATGTTCGTTGTGAATAATTAAATCAGTTATGTGGCACTTTTTTGGCAATATTATAGGGTGCTTTTGAGAGTAAGGAATTGATGCATGTTGAAGTCGCCCAGAGACCCTAAGTACATTATTATTATCAACAAAGGGCGCTAAAGACTTTAAGTGCGATTTTACAGTTTGATTATTTTTTATGCAATAAATTTCCTTATCAAAATATGAAATTTGAATGATAAATATAATTTAATTTTTAGCATCACTTAGCTCCAATGCAGATAAACAATTTTGCATTTTAATACTTTTATTTTTACAATTAAATGAAAATCTTAGTATCCAAGCCACAATTCTAACAGTTTTAGTCCATGCTGAATATTTCATAAGAAATTCAGGTATTTCTGGCACAAAAGTGGCTATATTTAAACTAGCGTTCTTATCATCTAGATTCGTATCTATAGCACATAGAAGGTGATTACAAGTGATTGTTGACTGAGGTATATAATTTGGTATTGCATGTTGCGGTGGACCATTCCACCATAATGTGTTACCTTGTAATTCATCAGGGTCACAACCACGGGACAAGCAATGTGCCGGATTGGACACGCCATTAATGTGAAACCATTCACAATCACTTGTAAGAGAGTTTATTATTTGTATTCTATTATTTACATAAATGGGTAATTTTTTGTTAGATTTTAACCAACACAGTACAACCTGTGAATCTGAAAACATGTACCCATTATTGATGTTTATATTTGAATACGTAAATCTCACTTTTTGGTACAATTTTGCTAAAAGCAATGCAGCATTTAACTCTAATTTAGGCACAGTTAGCTTGCCTGATATTGGAGCTATTTTAGATTTAGCACATAACAATGCGGTGCTAGCTGAATTGTTACGGATAACTTTAACATAAATACAACAACCGTAAGCTGTGTTAGATGCATCACAATAACCATTTAATTCTATATATTGCGCATTAGATGTTTTAATATTTCTGTTGACAGATAGCGTAGGCATGGAAACCAATTTATTATAAAAGTTAGTCCATAACATTAATAAATGATTAGGTAATACAGAGTCCCATTCGAGATTCTCTTTCCACAATTTCTGTAAAAACTCTTTTGCTCTAACTATAATAGGTCCTGCCAGACCTAGAGGATCAAAGAACGAACCTATGACACTTAAAACAGATCGTTTGTTCCATGAAATCATACTTATACTTGGACACTTTATCTTTATCTCATCAGATTTTATATCATAAGTCAACCCAAGTGCTTTCATTGATAAATCTTCCTTGCAGAGCTCGTGCTCATCGAAGTAATGCTTATCTATCGGAATGCCAGTAAGAAGACGAGGATCATTTGCCACCCATTTATGTAGGTGAAAGTTGGCTCGCTGTAGTAACGAGATAAACTGATCTCTTACCTCAAGAGCTTCTTCTATTGACTGACCTCCGAACAGAGCATCATCAACGTACATGTAATTGCGTATCACGTTTACTGCCTTTGGGAACTCCTTTTCATACCTTTCAGCTAATTCAAATAAGCATCGCACTGCCAGGTAGCTCGAACTGGTGAGCCCATATGTGATGGTCTGCAACTCTAAAATTATTGTTGTATTGCTTTGATCTTTCCATAGTATGTTCTGTAGGATCCTATGTTTAGGATCTACATTAACAGCTCGATACATGTGTCTGATGTCAGTTAAAAGAACATATTCGTAATGTCTAAATAAAAGCAAAATGTCAAAAAGATCTTTTTGTAACTTAGGTCCGTTTAAGAGCACATTATTTAAACTATTGTGTTGAGAACTTGCTCGCGTATTACCATTGAAGACGACTCTAACTTTGTTAGTCTTCCTATCGTATCTTATGACAGGCAGATGCTGCATAAAATACCTTTTATTTATTTCTGAAGAAACCAAGGGTAAAACTTTTGCATGTCCCAACTCAATATATTCATTCATAAAAGTGTGATACTTTTCTTTTAGCAGCTCATCTTTGTCTAACCTCTTTTCAATAGAATTTAACGTTTTTGCAGCAATTGAGAAAGTATTACCTAAATTAAGTTGTTTTAATGGGTATTTAAGGGGCAGAGAAACCTGAAATTTTCCATTAATTAATTGTACCGAATTTTTAAATTCGGCTTCACAGGCGTCCTGCTTTGCTGTAACCTCTATTTTTGTTTCAGGGACATTTTCAGTTTCCCAAAACTTTGTTAAGAGGTGTTCAATATTATTATTATTCGAACTGTCAATTGCATGCAACATGACTAGATTGTTGACAGACGAAGATGCTTCTTGATTAATTCCTCCACAAACAATTGAACCAAATTCAGTATCTATCAAAAAAAGATTGCTGTTTAGTTTTGTTTTATTAGGAAGAATTATTTTGAAAAACACATCAGCAGACAATAAAAATGATATATCCCCGGGTACATTATACTCATTGTCAGCTAATATAACTGATTCCGGTATGGTGATATCTTGCAAGTTTATTTTGTGCTGAGGCAACTTTATTGTAATTTGGTTCACTACGGAACAAGTCACTTGACATGTATAATTGTTTTGAAGTGACAAAAAACTTACTTTGACAGCTTTTGTGGTCGTTTTATTTTGTTGACCGAATGCTGTTATATTTAAGTTACTATTAAAAGCTTTCAAATTCAATAAATTGGCAAGTTCAGATTTAATAAATGATACTTGACTACCGCTGTCCACCAATCCCCTAGCTATGACGTATGACTTACCGTCTTGGCTGAGAATTTTTGCTTTTATGGTAGGCAATAGCACAGTACTTTGGCTGAAATTGCTGAATAATGATGCTTTTAAATCATTTAAATCACTATGCAATAGAGAGTTATGTTGTTTGCTATTGCACTCGGAACATTTAAAATGAAACTTGCATTTGTGTTTATGGACATTTAAACAAATTTTGCATAAATTATTTTTTGAAGCAAAATCGTTCCTTTCCTGAATGGAGAGGGCTTCAAATTTTCTACATTGAAATAATTTATGAGAGTGATCATTGCAAAATCTGCAAGAGATTAATTGTTTGCTTGCTAGATTTGTCACTTTGTTTTTATTAGAAAAATTTGTGGAGGACTTACTTTCACTCCTTTGACTTTCTTCGAAACTGCTGGCTCGTCGCTCAATAAAGTCGAAAAATTCATGCACATTTGGCAGTTTGCTGTCATCACGTTCAGTATGATATGCTCTGCAAGAAAACTGATCAACTTTGCGAAGTAAAATTGTTAAAACCATCATATCCCATTGTTCCACAGGTTGCCCGAAGGTAGTCAATGCCCCTAGCTGTTGACGTGAATGAGAAATTAAGTCTCTTAGGTTACTGGCAGTACCTTTTACAATAGGCTGATAATCTAATAATGCCTGTATATGATTGTTAATTACTAAGAACTTATTGTCATATCTTTTTTTTAACAAACCTAATGCTTGGCTATATGAGCTACCCACTAAAGGCAAACATTCAATTAGTGACAATGGTTCCCCTTTTAAAAATTTTCTAAGATAAAACAGTTTTTGGACACATTCTAAGTTATTATTGTTATGTATAATAGCAGTAAATAGCTCAATAAAAGTTTGGTATTTCGTATATTCCTTCCCGTCGAACACCGGAATGTCAATTCGGGGTAATTTCATCGTCGGGCCGCTCGAACTATTTGAATTTGTTGTCTCTTGCTTCGTAGATGAATTATTTTTCAATAATTTACGAAGTTCCGACATAACGTTCAAGCATCGATCTTCTAGGCCATCACCGTTAAAATCTTCTTCCGAGCATTCGCCAGTCAAAACGCATAGTTCCAGGGTAAGCTCATCAACTGAAGATAAAACTTTGTCCAATTGTTGCAGACGAAGTCCAATAGCTTTTTTATCTACAGGTCCTTGCTCTTGTTCACTGAATCACTGAAATGATACGACGTTTCATTCTTTATTTTACTCCATTGAGGTTTAAAAAATTTTTGGACACGATTTATTTAGTTTCTGACTCACGTGGCAAATACCGATTCTTATGCTTTTATCTTTAAAAATGACGAATTTTCATACAGATTTACATCCCCCATTTTACGCTCTTTATTGAAATTTCTTAGTGAATGCTTAGGTCAGAAAGAAAAGACCTTAGGTCCGAGTATCGTGTGAGCCGCTTCAACGGTTCTTAAAAATGACGGTTTTTCGTACTAAGTTACATCCCCTTATTTCACTCCCTTGAGGGTAAAATTTCCAAAAATCTTGAAACACGTCATCTTTAATTACTGCTCTAAAGTACAAAGACTAATTTTCACGCATTTAACTTAAACAACGACGGACTTTGATACAAAACCCCCACTTTTCTTATTTTACCATCTTAGGGGTATAGTTTCAAAAAATCCTTTGTTAGTTAATGCTTAAGTCACAAAACAAACCAGACGTCCAGAATCCAGTGATAATGATCATTCAGAGTTTTTTGAATCACATATTTGATAAATATATTTTTTTAAGGCGATACAATTGACAAATAAAGATTATTATTACTAATGTTATTAATATTACTTCAATTACAAAACCTCGCTTTATAATTGTAAGTGGTGGTAAGAAGGAGTAAGTGGACAAAGGTGTTAACTAACAAAAAGTTCAAAATGAGTTATGAGGGTTTTATGTTGCTCGTACCACATTTGCAAGCCAGAAATGTATGCATGTTTGTCAGTTAATACCTTTGCTATAGGTCTTCATTTTCATCACCCCTTCAATTTTCTCTACAAATATCAATGTTTTTCCTTGAATGGGAAAGTATTTGTATGATGTATGTATCGCTAAAATACTTTCTCAATTGAATAGGGCTTCAAACAAACCTTACAGAACACGGAAAAGCAAATCAGTGAATAGTCAATATAAGTATAGTGTTCGTTAAAATAAAATGAAACCGCATAATAATCAATTGGAATCTTACAAAAGTAAACTGTTGAGAAAGGAAATCAATGTGGGTTTAACTCGACTACCTACTATACCTACCCTTAATTTCAATAGGTAGACAATTTTCAAAAAAAAAACTCGGTCACCCCTAATAGCCATAATATTTTAATACGCCCATTATAATCACTTTTTCTTTTATCCTTCATTAGCGCAGGGAATGAATGAAGCCTCTCAAAAGTTAACGAAGAAAAGGGCTTTTTAACGGAATACTTTAGCTTTCCCACTACCCATGGAGCTTGATAAATAAGACTAAATGTCTAAAAATGTAAGAGTGCGTTCACTTCTATTAAATTGAAAGAATTTAATAAACAATGACACTCCAAAACTTGTGAAAGAACAAGTACGTGTAAGACCACTCACAATGAGGGGTTCTGTAGTCGTGATGAACGTTTATGGTTAAAATTCAAATAGTAGTTTGAAGACAAATACATATCTTATTCAAACTAACTTCTGTTAAAATCTTTTTTAAGTTATACTAACTTTATGATTTTTAGAATTTTCGACTCCGCATTTAAAAAATTCCTGACGTAAAAAAACGCGTAGGATCACATATCTTAATAACGGTCGGCTTAAATAAACGCCTCATCTGGTAACTTCTATTTAAAGGACTCTATACTCGTACCTATAGGTATCTCACGCCATTATATGCACTGAAATTTTTTTGTCAACTTCAAAAACCCTGCAAACGGTTTTTTTTGAATTTTCTTCTGTTATAAAATATGAAATGTTGTCAATTTAGGAGACTGTTATCAAGATATTTTACTAATCTATGTATAATAGAATTAAGAAAGAAGAAAATAATAACGCGGCGTTACACGAATGAATATACGCGGCTAACTCATAATACATTACATATCTCAACATGGCATTAGTTTATTTGCACCCTCACGTGGGTAAATAAAATTGAATTTAACATGAGCAGACAGTATCGATCCTTATTAAGTGTCGTAATCAAACTTCACTCGGTTCGTTACTACTTGCGGCCATTATCTAGTTATACTTGAGTCTTTTAATTGCAGCATCGCGCTTGCGCATTAACTAGATCAATTTTAGAGGCGTCTGGCATCATGTAAGATATTTTACACTATTACTATGTTTAGAACGTCGTGATAATCGAGTGGTAGCGAACCCCTCATTGTTTAGAAGGCCGTGGTTTGAATCTCAGGGCGTATACCAATGAGTTCTTTCTAATTTATGTACATGTCTATTACTGACTTTGTGCCTCGGAGAACACATCAAGCCGTCGATCTCGGTTGCCATTAATAGATGGCTGTCGTTAAAATCACCAACTCGCATTGGAGCAGCGTGACTGGTTAAGCTCTAACCCCCTCATCCCAAGGGGAGGCCTATGCCCCTACAGTAAGGCATTACTACAAATATATAAAATATATTTAAATGGTTTTCCAACATGTAAAGTTCACAATGAAATCGTTCTCGAAATTTGTAAAATTATATTAATACTTAGAATAGTTATTATTGGGCTGTCGGTATGTTATGGTGTGGAGGTTTAGAATTGCGGTTTTTTTATTCTACAAGTGTTATTTAAAAGTTTATTGATAAGAAGAATTTAATAATGAGTTTCAGTTTAAACTATACATCAAACGTGAACCAAAAACAGAGTGTGAAGGTGGTTAAAACCATCAACATATACATAAATAGTGTTTAAAAAGTTGGACAGAACGACTGAAATCCCATCTCTGCTGTAAGGGACGCTGCTATTAATTTCGTTCCTCTGTGGTGAATGTAAAACTATAACTATAATATTATAATATTATCTTAGACATATAACACACGCCTAACCTGTATTACGGGTACTAGTTAATTTTTAAACATACTTAAATATTTTTGTAATATATACATATATATGAAACAAATAAATGGAGGTGCAGTGAATGTCCCATTATACTTCCTATGATAGTTACATCTGCCTGTCGTGTTCATAGCTGCCCTTCACCGCTAGTAGATTGTTTTTGTCTGTGGTTGTAGTAGAACAAAAGTTAAATTGCAGATAAAATATTATAATAAAACTTTACTCAAGAATTATTTAAATTAAAATACAATATTTGTTCAGACTAGGGCTTTTGTACCTGAAAACACTGGATTGGAGTTTTCATAAGATTTTAACAGAACAATTACAAATGAACGGACGGACGCATTGATACAAAAACGTTTTATCAAGCGTCACGATGCCTCCGTTTGTTAACTGTAAGAAATAATTTTTGTTTGGTACGTAGGGACATTATTTTAAATTTTGGCAATTCATGAGTCGAAATAACAAATCTAGACCAATTTCAGCATTATAAATCGACAACCTTAGCGACCGCTTATCTATTGTTGGCATTCGACAGCCACATGGATTCGTGCTGTCACTCGGTCACTGCACACACCACAATAGGCCTTGTGTATCACTATATAAACAAAAACAAAGCGAATGTCTACCCACAATTTCATCTGTATATGTCTTAAACTAAGTATAATATTATTATGTGGGACATCTCACATACGGTCATCTATTCCTAATTTAAGCCGAACTTGTACTATAGTACTAGGCAACTGATATACATACTTAAATGTGTATATATTTTTTATGTAAATAATTTATATCTGAATATGTCTATTTGTTCCGTACATAAAGAAATGTTCATGCACACAAAAATTGTCCCGGGTGGAGATCAAACTCGCGACCTTAAAGTCTGCCGGTGTCTCTAACCGCTAGACCGATGAATCAATCAAAAAAGTTTTTATGAAATTTGCAAGGAATAGATATAAAAAGTTCGATTTATATTCTAAAATACAAGTTTCTAATTTCAAAGCGTATTTCATATTTAATAGGACTTCACCCCTTTGTGTTCGTAAAAGCAAATCCAAATTTATTCGGTACTTATAGAACGGATAATTTAATAAAATAATGACAGCCGAGTGCGAATTGTGCTGCTGGCGACGGATGTTCTGTAGATCAAAATATGTAGATATTTATAAAATAACTGGTCAGAACTGAATTCAAGCAATGAAAGTCTGCCTCACTAACTAGTTACTTCTGTTCTAATCCAGAACTAAAAATGAATCAAAATGCACTTATGAGTACGACACATAAAAAACAAAACTTAGTCTAAACCCGGTCTAAATAACCCAGAAAAACTGTAAAAAAAATTGCAGGTAGCACAGCTGTTGTATACCTACTTTGGATCGCCAGTAACATGTTACATGTCAATATTTTTAACACATTAACTTATCTAAAAACTTAAAGGACTTGGTAAAGCTGGTTTCTCAGACATTTAATTAATTATTTCTGTTACATTGACTCAGCAAAGAAATTTAATACATTATTTGCTGTAGCAATTTGGAATATAATTGAGTAAATTATAAACATGAGACTTCGTTATATCTAAGTGGCTTTTGAGTTTATCTATTTCTCGGCTTAATTTGTAGTTTGTAATTTCATGTATCATAATCATCATCATCATCAGCCCATTTTTACCACTCTGCAGGGGCTTAGGCCTCCCCCAGGGTGAGGAGGGGGGCTTGGAGCTTAAGTCCACCACGCTGCTCCACTGCGGGTTGGGAACTGTAATGACCGCCATCTATTGACAGCGTCCGGGACCGACTGCTTAACGTGCCCTCCGAAGCACGGTGTCAGTGATATTGTGTACTTAAGTCAGAATAACTCATTGGTACACGCCCGGATTCGAACCATGGCCCCATGGAGCCTTATAAATTTGAGACAGGTTCGTTGCGCTTTGGGCTATCACGACACGAATTTCATATATACGACTATCATGTTTCAATTTGTACAACATATATTTATAAACTGTATAGTATTCTGTGTAAATGGCAATCGATTTGATAGAGTTATAAAACTTTTGAAATTAAAAATTCTTTAGCATCGTTGTGATTTGAAAGTCGATGAAACGAAAAAGCGACAGTAAAAGAGACAGACACATAAATTCATAAGATTTAACGTGGGAGAAAATGAGATAGAAAGCATTATACAGTGTTTCTTATGTTCGTGGTTCTCTTTGTGCTCTGCTTTGTATCCTCTCCACTCGTGTTATCAAGGCATAGTGGGAGTTTGTTTGGGCCTCAGCGTTGTACGTGTGTTAATACGTGTTTGTGCGCGCATGCGTAGTACAAAGCTTGAGAAAAGGCGTCACAACAACCATGATGTTTTGGGACCGCGCTTTGGCTGGACAGTATGTTGTAGATTTCGAGCACAAAGATCTAGTCAAATCGCGTACGCCTCTTTATACGAAGCGATGATAATTGTCTCTTGTGGGTATTGTACTATTCCGTTTTTCTATGTCTCTCTTCTTTCGCTTGTCGCGTTCATTTTTGTTCGAGCCCAAACCAAACTACTGTTTTTATACGAATTCACTCTGGCAATCGATATCTGTATCTCATTTGCACAAATTTCACGTTTCCGTTTGTATGTCAGATGATTTGTAAAGTAGCGAGGAATATTCTCGCTACATGCTCTGATAATCTTTCAATAAAAAGGACACCTGCTGCCCAGCCCATAGTTTACGACCGATATCAAAATTTCTTTTTTTAAAATGGTATAGAATCCATCCGTCTCGAAAGTTTTCTATTATTTTTTCGATATTGGCTTTTGATTCTTAAATAATCAAATTTTTGTACAAAATATCGGAAAGTTTCGTCTTATTTTTTACCATTTTTTAATTTCACCTGAAAAAGTTACAGACAGGTTTTAGAAACCTTGATATCATACGATGCACCACAAACCCTTGCATCTTGTGACAGCAATGCCTTTCGTTTATAATCATAAATTTCGGAAGTATAGCCGAATTATACTCTCCCACGAAAACGATTTGATAAACATTTTCAATGTTTATATGTATAAAATGTCTTGATTCTATTTATACGAATAAAATTCAGTAATACTATGTAAGTAAAAAAGTTTCGTACGAGTCTAACATATTCAGGGGAGAAAAACTAAACAAAATATAAGCCCAAACTTATTTGGCATCCAAGTAAGATTACAATAATAATAATACGATTATAACATTATATTCAAATCAAACAGCATTTACTGAAAATAAGTAATGAAAATTGTACACTTTTTCACGTCAAACAATAATTATCACAATTATAACTACTTATTACAAAATAAATAAAAACAAAACAAGTGATCGGAACTTTAATAATGCAGCGATCAAATAAAGGCAAAGTAAAATGTTAATATTTTAATTCGTAACTGAGTTAATTCCCGGAGTTTCTCGAGACAAAGCTGCTCAGTGCAACAGTAACTGTCTACAACTACTAAAAAAGAAAAAGTCTTGCTGTGTACTGTTAAACTTTATTCGTTAATCTTTGTACAACAACTTGGCATTGTGTTAATTACAAGTGCATCGGTTTTTAATTAAAAGCGTTTTGATTTTTGTTGGTGTATGAAAATTTATTGTTACAATTTTAACTTTATTTTATTAAACTCTTTTAAAATATGTAACGGAACATAATTCGTAAGCTTAAACTTGAATAATTGTTAAGAAAACATTTTGAGTTGTTCTGAAATTTCAAAAGTTATCTATTCAAAGTTATTTGAAAGGAAATCAAAGGAAATCGCTTTTAATCGTAAGTTATGTAAACCAACTTCAAAGGTTCTTGGAGTTACGTATGCGAGTTTGTCTATACGTAACAGTAAATATTTGACTTACAGCGTCTTGTGAAGGGATAATATTAACGGACGTGACACTGAGTTTTATACTATGTGGATAAGCAATAGTTAGGAAGTATAGCATGTAATAAAATTAAAAATAGGGATTTAATTAGTAATGTTATGATTAGTATTTTATATTAATTACTTAATATATTATATTGATTATTTAATACATTATATTAATTATTTAATATTTTATATTATTAATTTAATTTATTTTTTATATTATTTGTCTGGTACCCATTATACAAGCTTTGCTTAGTTTGGGGCTAGATGGCGCTGTGTGGAATGTCCCAGGTATTATTATTATTATATTAATTATTAACTTTACTGTCGTTCTTTTCCTGCTTTTTTTCAAATAAAACTACATTTACTTATGTCTCAATTATATGTTGTCTCAAAGTTTTTTAAATACTTTGAACTTCGACAGGTGCTCTGTATTTTTATAAATTATTGTATGCACTTCGACCTCGTACGACAAATTTTAGTTTTAACATAATTTCGAATATAATTAAAGTGTAACTTTAACGCAAGCTATATTATTTTATTTCTATTTATATTACATACTAGCTTTCCGCCCGCAGTTCTGCTCGCGAGGACCACACAGTTATATCGGAACCTTTTTTGTGAGATAAAAAGTAGTCTACGTAACTCTTCAGCCTATAAACAATATTTAAGCAAAAAATATAACGGTACCGATACCACTGTGTAGTTTGCGCGAGCGGAGCTGCGAACGAAAAGCTAGTTTTAAAATGAAATACAGCCCATGTTACTCGTTGATAATTTAGCTTTCTGTGGGTGAAATTTTCCTAAAATCAGTTATGTTTTTTTTTGAGTTTATCCATAACAAACTCCAAATCAAATCTTTACTCTGTATAGTATTAATATAGATTATAAAAGCAAAAAGGTATGCAGCTTAAATTAAAAATTTAAGTGAATCATTTTAATAACTTCAATATTGGTAAAACAAATAAATCACATGGGAACAAAATTAATGAAATTATTTTGAAGGATCCAGAGCAGTTATTGATGTTCAATGTATGTTATAGACATTTTTATCTAATACAGTTTTCAGACTACATAAAAATAAATTTTGGAAAGTACGCGCTATTGTTTCTGTACTGAACCACTCCACAAGCAGTTGGTAAACCCTGAGAAAAAATTAGTAATAGCGTGATTTCAAAAAAATCCTAAGATTTACACATAACTATGTCGATTTTGATGGATTATAAACAACTCATAATATCTTTAAATAAATATACAGTTCGCTGTATCAAATATGTTGTACAAACAACTTTATGAGAAGAGAAGTTTATCTACTTCACGTTCCAAGATGCAAATCCATTGCAAATCTGTCAAAAACGAGGCTGGCCGCTGACTCCAAATACGCAAAGATTTCAACCGCAACGAGCACCACGCCACCCACAATATAAATATTTCAGCTTTCAATAAAGAAGTTCGCTTCGGCATATGAATCAACTCAAAGTCGTTTCAAATAGAGTACACAACTGAACAGAAGTTCGAGGTGCGACTGAACCGATATCGTTCGCGTTATATATTATATATCGCGAGGCATCTTCACCGTGTCTTTAATCGGATGTCCTTTTGGATATATTCTAATAGGTTGAGAAGTGAATCGATTAACAGATTGCACATGAGGGATTATAACTTGAGCTAGTTTTACCGAAGGATAAATAAATTTTGTTGGCCTTCATAATGCCGCAAGCATAGCATAAGTCACGAGTGGTTTCCAATGATAAAAAAGGTACTACTCATTTTATTAATAGTTCTCACGTATTATTAGATCCTTTAGATCATAGAGATCGTCTCCAATATCAGGTTGTGGCATAAAATTTAAAAGACGTCGGCCGTAGCATTAACACGCACTTCCATACCAGAAAATTTAGAAGCTTTTCAATAAATTTTCTCAACATTTTCAATATTATCACTGTCATTTAATCGTAGTACTGATGGACTTTCTGCGTTCTAGAGAAAACTATATTTTACTATTAAGAACTTTTATTAATATCTGGAAAAGCGAGTCCGACAATATTCGTTTTTCCTCTCTCAGAGCCTGATATTCAATTCTTATGACTATTCTTATATGCATAGTAAGCAAACATACGTCCCGTTTCTCATGCCATCTAAATTCTCGTCCGCACTCTTCGGTAATTATAAAGCGAAGTAGCAAAACCTTTTCAAAGTCGATTTACATGTGATTTAAATCAATTTTTTTTAATCAGATATTTATTTAGAACTGGTTGCTCCATTACTAGCAGTCAGCGCTACAGCACTTTTTTTGCAGCTAGTTAAAAGCATGTTAAAAGTCATAAATCTTCGTGACTCGTCTACTAGTGAAATAGAAAACACATCGAGTTTTATCGAACACCGTCGAAGGTTGTATATCTTATAGAACAATAAAACGGGCAGCGCCCGCCACATTCGTCATCATCCCACATCGACCCTCCATTGGGACTTTTTCAGATAGGTGCTCTGAAAAATATATCACCCCATCATCACCTTCTCGGACGATTTCACGGGAGTGGTTTAGGGCCGAACAATATTTCAGTGAACCGTGACGTGAAAATTTGATGCTCACATTACATATTACGTTATATATTGCCATGTGGATATTACTCCTAAATCAATTACAATTTCTGATTGACCAATTGACTAGTCGATTGAGTTGTCGAGGGTCGCGCGTTCGATTCCTGCCCGGGACATTTATGGATATTGACATGTCTATTTGTTCCGTGTCTAGGTGCAAAATAAGTATCTGTATATTATAAAGAATATTTATGTATGTATATCAGTTGTCTGGTACCCATAATACAAGCTTTACTTTGCTTTACTTGAGACTATATGGCGCTGTGTGGAATGTCCCAGGCTGTTTTATAATATATTTCAATTGAAGGATTATTTGCAAGTAAATTATTTTTTATTACGTACAAATTTGGTTATTTTAGGAAAAGTTATATTTAGTACATATAACTAATTATACAAATTTTTCCAGGCTACTAATCATACACACTTTTATTTTATTATAGGTCCAAAGATGAACATGTTCTTATCACTTGTCTGTCTTTGAACATTCACATTTTTGCAACGAATGCTATTGAAATAAACCGGCCAAGTGCGAATCAAACTCGCACACGAAAGGTTCCGTACCACCATACAATATAAAAAAACGAGTGCGACGATAATTATAATATAATAAAACTTAACCATTCATCGTTATTATTATGTAATTTAAGAATTATTTTATAAATATATTTCATTTTTATTTCGTTAGTTATTTAGAAGGCGCTCGATCCTCTCTGGCTAATCCGAAAAGTAATAACATGTGTGCACTGATACTAGAGAAAATTTTTATTAATTATTTTATTACAGTGAACCTTTGACTTTTAGTATAGATTGTGAAGAGAATAAGCTCTGCAAAGGAATGCAAATAACACGCTATCTGTCATTTTCTATGGAATTTTTACAAAATTTTTACTCAAAGATAAAAGTACATTTTATAAGTTACTCTATTACTCGTAAAATAATACAGTCTACTTAGCTGTGAAAGTTTTCCTTTTAACATGTCATTATCTTGTATACGATAGAATGTAGTTGTACAGCAGTATGCAAACATTATACCCGTATCGTCTCCAAAAGGGTCCAAAATTAGCCTTTGTCATTATAATGACCGTGCAGCTGCAGCGGTAGTAGAGAGTTAGTATTAACTAACTAATTCCAGTCATTTTTTACAGCTACGCTAAAGCACAATTTAGACCCTTTTGAGTTGTATAACAGTTATAGAACCATAGTGATATTACAGTAATATGCAGTGCGTACGTTCTTATGCCTGCTTCACACATTGGCTAAGCTAACGCCAGCTACCAATGTGTCAGAGGGATCGCCATGCCTAGACTTGTCATTATGTGGTGTAGGCATTGACGTATTATGGTGTAGACTCAGAACAATTAACTGAGGTGTTGGGAACCTCATGGTTAGTCAAGCTTGCTACAAGTCGCCTTTGTTGGACTGAGCCAAAATGTAAATTCACACATAAGTACAGAACAGTGTCGTGTTTGTTGTTGAATATTATGATATTGTTATATATTTATAGTGTAATAAGCAGAAAACATTGTTTACGGGTTCAACATGAACCGTTTTGGCTAACACGTTAACAACTTTTAGTGACATAACAGTCTTTATTGATTTTTTCTAAGATTTGGAGGAAAAAAGCCACCGTCATAGGTTGTGTCGCGAAAGAAGGAATTGATTTGTGGCGGGCGCCGGGCGTGGCTGAAACGGGTGTCCGCGCCGAAGTGGGACGATCCATCAGGACGGCCGCGCGCCAGTTAAATGAAACGACTTTGAAGCGCTTTGTGCCGCCGACAGAGCTTTCCGTTTTCCTACATAGATATTGAGATATAGTCCAAATTATATCTAAAAATTTAGGACTCCGGTTCTGTGTGACACTTTAGGTCACGCTATAGTGTTGTGCTGATAATTAACATAATATTATTATATAATTAATAATTAACAGCGTTGGTAATTACTTCGGCTGGCATCTAGCAAAACTTACAAGTTCGTTACATTTTATTTGGCTGTCTTACAAATTGGCGACTAACCATTCGGCCGAAAGGTTAAAAACCCTGACTGTAGAGCCAAAGGTCGCGTGTTTAATTCCCGCCCGGGACAAATATTTGTGTGCACGAACATGTCTATTTGTTCCGATGGTAAAAGTATATATCTATATTAATAAAATTGGAGTGTCTGTCTGTCTGTCTGTCTGTCTGTCTGTCTGTCTGTTCCGGCTAATCTCTGAAACGGCTGAACCGATTGCAATTAAACTTTGCAGACGTGCAGAGGGCATTACCGCGGGTGACATAGGCTACTTTTTGTCTGTCTGTCTGTCCATCTGTCTGTCTGTTTGAGCTGATCTCAGAAACGGCTAAACCGATTTAAATGAAACTTGGCAGACGTGCAGAGGGTATTATCAGGAGTGACATAAGCTGCTTTTTGTTTGTCTGTCTATCCGTCTGTTTGTCTGTTCGAGCTGATCTTCGAAACGGCTAAACCGATTTCAATGAAACTTGGTAGACGTGCAGAGGGCATTATCGGGGGTGACATAAGCTGTTTTTTGTTTGTCTGCCTATCGATCTGTCTGTCTATCTGTTCCGGCTAATCTCCAAAAAGGCTGAACCGATTTCAGTAAAACTTTGCAGACATGCAGAGGGCATTATCGGGGGTGACATAGGTTACCGTGTTGGTACTCAAACTAAATGTTTTGACGAGATCTATGTGACCACGTGACCAAATTTTTAAAAGTTTATAATTTCCAATCTATCAATCGCAGACCTATCGTGTTGGTACTCAAACTTAATGTTTTGACGAGATCTATGTGACCACGTGACAAAATTTTTAAAAGCTTATAATTTCGAATCTATCAAGCGCAGACCTATCGTGTTGGTACTCAAACTTAATGTTTTGACGAGATCTATATGACCACGTGACCAAATTTTTAAAAGCTTATATTTTCGAATCTATCAATCGCAGACCTATCATGATGATACTCAAACTTAATGTTTTGACGAGATCTATGTGACCACGTGTCCAAATTTTTAAAAGCTTATAATTTCCAATCTATCAATCGCAGACCTATCGTGTTGGTACTCAAACTTAATGTTTTGACGAGATCTATATGACCACGTGACCAAATTTTTAAAAGCTTATATTTTCGAATCTATCAATCGCAGACCTATCATGTTCATACTCAAACTTAATGTTTTGACGAGATCTATGTGACCACGTGACCAAATTTTTAAAAGCTTATATTTTCGAATCTATCAATCGCAGAGCTATCATGTTGACACTCAAACTTAATGTTTTGAGGAGATCTATGTGACCACGTGACCAAATTTTTAAAAGCTTATATTTTCGAATCTATCAATCGCAGACCTATCGTGTTGGTACTCAAACTTGATGTTTTGACGAGATCTATGTGACTACGTAATCACATTTTTAAAAGCTTATATTTTCGAAACCATCAATCGCAGACATATCGTGTTGGTACTCAAACTGGATGTTTTGACGAGATTTATGTGACCACGTGACCACATTTTTAAATGCTTATATTTTCGAAACCATCGATCGCAGACCTATCGTGTTGGTACTCAAAGTTGATGTTAGGACGAGATTTATGTGACCACGTGACCACATTTTTAAATGCTTATATTTTTTAAACCATCAATCGTAGACCTATCGTGTTTGTATTCAAACTTGATGTTTTGACGAGATCTATGTGAGTTCGTGAAAACATTTTTAAATGCTTATATTTTCGAAACCGTCAATCGCAGACCTATCGTGTTGGTACTCAAACTTAATGTTTTGGCGAGATCTATGTGACCGCGTGACCACATTTTAAATGCTTATATTTTTGAAACCATCAATCGTAGACCTATCGTGTTGGTACTCAAACTTGATGTTTTGACGAGATCTATGTGACCACATGACCAAATCTTTTTATCTGTCTGTTTGTCTGTCTGTCCACCTATTCGAGCTAATCTCCGAAAGGGCTGAACCGATTTAAATGAAACTACACAGATATGATAAAGAGATTATCTGGAACGACATACCACACTTTTTTTTATCTGTCTGTCTGTTCGTCTGTTTGTTTCTCCAAAAGGGCTGAACTTATTTTAATGAAACTTTCAAGGATGTGATTAAAAGATTGTCGGGAGTGACATTCAATACTTTTTGTTTATCTGTCTGGCCGTCTCTCTATCTGTTTGAGCGAAACTCTAAAACATTTAAACCAATTTTAATGAAACTTCGGAGACATGAAAAGACGGGTGTGAGGAGTGACATACGCTACTTTTTGTTTGTTTGTCTGTGTGTTTGTCTGTCTGTTTGTTAGGACTAATCGTCGAAACGGCTGATCCGATTTTACTGAAATTTTGCAAATATAAAGAAGGCGTTGTCAACAGTGGAAAGCAATTTTTTTTATATACATATAAAAAATCGTAGTGTCTGTTTGTCTGTCTGGTCTGGTTAACCTCCAAAACGGCTGACTGATTTTGGGACCGACTTGTGGGATAACATTTCTTCATACTAAAATGGCTAAATGGATTTTTATGAAATTAGGTATAGTAGATTTCTTAAGCAGTTCAGTTTCAGAATGTTCTAGAAAGTGTTACAATGTTCTGGAGCGTCGCGTTCCTTTAACTGTCCCAGGACAACTGTGGTCAACGCGAGCGAAGCCCGCGGGCGGAAAGCTAGTATATAATAAATAATATTTAAGCATGTATATCAGTTGTCTAGTACCCCACAATTCAAACATAATATTTGCTTACTTTGAGATTAGATGGTGCTGTGTGGGACATCCCAGGTATTATTATTATGAATTAGTATAAGATTTACACTTCAATAGTCACAAACTTTTATTTTGTTTGCAGAATATGACACTGCGCTCCATTGTAACTTTAAATCTTACAGTAACTGGTCATGTGCCCAAAAAGCACAATTAAGAATTCCAAAGCTAAAAGCAATAAACGGGAACCTTAAAGTTTTGTGATGTCTGTCAGTCAGTCCAATCTGTCTATTGGTTAGGAAGAGTTGACAATTTTTATTGGTCGTCAAAAATTGACTTAATTTTTTTAGACGTAAAAATGTACATCTACTTGTAACTGGAGTACCCAAAGTGGAACTATAATATTTTTTTGCTGACCCTGTCGTGGGATATATTAATGAAATAAATGAAATGAATAGAAATATGGAATAGAAGCTCAATAGACCACTTTCTATATTGGCCTCCCATTCATGAAAAATTTCGCTCCAAAATGCTTGTGTTTGGTTTCATTTTGGTTTGGTTCCATCTAATATTTCCAAAGAAAAGCAATGAACATTCTGAAAAAAAGTTATTGGTCATATTATATCAATAAGGACATGTGAAATCCATCTAAATTAGTTTTAGTAACTTTAGTAGTATATCAGTTTTGTAGTGTTCGAACAAACAAACAACTAAAACCGGAAAATGCGTCTTACGCGACCATACGCATATAACCATTGCCAACTATTAGTCACAAGAGATGTAATCTCAATTTGGCATCGTCACAGAAATCTAACACTTAACGGCTATTTAGATTTGTTATGAAAAGCCGTTAACTGAACGTACACTTAACGATTTTTTTTACGTAAAAGTAAAAAGAAGTTGGCACATCCTAGATCTTCTCAACATTTAGATTTTGTGCTGGTCACTGGGGTCATATTACTGAATTATATCTAAATGAAAGAATATGTTCCTTTAAATAGAGTGTGAAATTATATTATACCTAAGTAAAATTTAACTATAGGAATTTTTTCTCTTCGGAAAATTCTCCGGAACCTTATCGCATATGGTCCGATATGTTAAATTTTTTAGCAAAAAAAACTGAGTACGAAAATTGCAAATAAAGTAGAATATATTTTACTTCAGCAACAATTTAAAATAGCTACTAACATTTCTTCGAAACAATGAATTTAAGAGAAACCCGCAAATATTTAATTACTTTTGCAATAACGATCCAGTGATACCCACAAACAATCATTCAAGTAGTAGGAACGGACGTTGAGCTCGGAGAAGAGTGATTTGCGGTTTGAACCGACAACTGCTAAACCGTTAGTTTGAACTTAACGTTTGCAAATTGTATTTCCAACGGTTTCCAAGTAGACAAAGAGTACGTTTTACATTCTGCATTCATACTTTATTTTTATTTTTTTCTTTTAATCGGGGAATACCTTCCAATGGGGTATATCACTGCCCTTTTCTTTCGCCAGGTGGTGCATGAGCGACGGTACTCAATTGACTGTCAATTTCATACAAAAGTTGGAATTTTTATAAACATATACCTAAATATTGGGATAGTGCCGCAGTATGCGACTTCAGAATGTAAAAATCGAGGATTCAATCGTTTTTCAACAGAAAAAAAATGCCGTCAACTTTGGGAAACAGCTTTGAAGAGAAACAAATTAAAAATTAATAGTTTCATCGAGGTTATTTCCTTAACATTTTCTATAAACAAATGGAAAATATTTGTAATCATTTGAACAGTTTTCTTTTATAACACCAAAGTTATAATTGTGGTCACAGTACTCCAATCTAAAACAAACAAATACAAAAGATTAAAAATCACCATTTAATACGTAAGATAGTTGAAAATTTTAAATTCGAAAAAAACATTATTTTTATATACAATCTTTTGCGCACCTCTGTAGCAAATCAGCCTTTTTCCCTATCAGTGATGCTTTGCGCTTACATAACACGTCTTTTAATTGAGCCACTGATAGCGTTGAATATATTATTATACTCTCTAGACACAAACGGTAGGTGGTTTTTTAGGGTTCTGTAGCCAAATGGCAGAAAAGGAACCCTTATAGTTTCGCCATGTCCGTTCGTCTGTCTGTCTGTCTGTCTGTCTGTCTGTCTGTCTGTCTGTCTGTCTGGGCTTTTTCTCGGAAACTACTGGCCATATATAGATGTTTGAAAGTTAGATGTAATCTATGAACCGCTACACAATGACGTAGTAAAATTAAGAAAAAAAAATATTTTTGGTATACGAAGTACGAAAAAAATAAATTCATCGTATATTAACGCGAGATATACCAAACGAAAGGTCTTAAAAAATGATATCAAGGTTTCAAACATTTTTTTTCATTTTATTCAACAGCTGTTGAGATGTACACTCCTAAAGTGCAAATTTTTGTTACAGTCATGTGTCCCCCCTCTACCAGCTAAACCGTTGTTGAGTATATATAACGTAGTTATGGATAAAATATTTCATTTCACGACTAAGATGCGTGTGAATTTAAACTTAAGATAAGCCCGCGGAATTTAAGTTGGATGATCTTTATCCAGCTAAATTACACACTAGTTTAAACACCAAACCTAATAATTGTTCGTTCTACACGTGGGGTGCAAAGGAAAACTAATTACCAAAAATACTGATTGTTTATTAAAAAAGGTTTTATATCGAAAATAGTAACGATCTCGAATAGTTTATTTAGTGTACCTACCGTGTACTGATTTTTATTTATTTCTTTAATTGTCAAGAAATACTAAAAATATTAATTGTTTAATAAAAAAGTATTATTATGAAAATAGGTATTTTTTTATTCTTCTCTCCTTTTTCATTTGCTTTTAATTTTTTGCCAAGCGATTGCATCTACAATTAAGTTTAGCCGGCTAATGAAATAAATTGGCATAAGCCTCATTGAACTTAAGATTAGCAAAATAAACTTAAGTTTATTTCCATACTCATCTTTCGCTATAACGTATACACACTCAGATAGATCGTTAGTTTACGCAGAGTTTCAATTTAAAACTCCAAGATAATAACATTGAGAAATCAGTTGAAAATCTTATTGCTCAAAACGAAGAATATAAAAAGAGAATTGAGGTACTAGAAATTCGAGCTAAAGAAGACAGACAGTATATATCTGTTCTTGAGGACAGAATAGAAGATTTACAAAGAGGAAGTCGGAAATCTAATTTTGAAATAAAAAACGTCCCAAGGCAGGCTAATGAAACTAAGGAGGACCTCATTAACATGGTTTTATGTCTATCTAAAAACATCAACTGCAAAATGGAAAGACCTGACATCAAAGATATATACAGAGTGCGGGGAAGAAAGGAGAGAACACTTAATACACCAATCGTTGTTGAGACATCTTCTACACTGTTGAAGGTGGATTTAATTAAGATGAGTAAAGCTTTTAATTTAAAGCACAAAACAAAATTATGTAATAAACATCTGGGACTTCGTTCTAATGAGGATACTCCCGTTTTTATATCGGAGCAACTTACAGCCAAAGGATCCCGCCTACACTTCCTAGCAAGAGATCTCGCCAAATCCAAATCATACAAATTCTGTTGGACAGCGTATGCTAAAGTCTACGTGCGAAAGGATGAAAATTCGCCTATCATATTAATAACTAACGAGGCTCAAGTACAACAACTCATGTGTAAATGACTGTATCTAAGAGGTTTCAATGGAAAACACTATTCCCCTGTAAAATATTATCTTTATGATACACTAAGAGAATTATTATGTTTTCTCTTCCAGAAAATTTACTGTCCGATTATAAAATATATCAAAGTCGGACAATTGCTAAATACACACCACTATTTACACACCATACGATTACAAAACTACTTTCTATTGTTTATGATAACTCATCAACACACATTCACTTACACATACAAACACCATACATCATACTGTACTGTAATAACAAACAATTATACATTTTATCCTATATATTACCGTTACACATTATATGTTACATTAGTGAATCTACATTACATTCACACACACTACTACCACACAACACACAATACAATAATATTTGACCAACACTCGTACAATCCCTTATACAACTGCATAATAACTAAATATACATTTAATGCTAAATGCGATTGCTACTCATTATTATTTCACGTGACACTGTACTGTAACACAAATCAATGCATTTTTGTTTTTTTAATCTTAATTTCTAACTATGATTGTAAATTACTTTTGGAATTTGTAAGTGTCTTATTTGTTGGTCGTAACAGACATACCTTACTGCAAAAAAATAATACACGGATATATGCTCATTACACTAAATTGAGATCAATTGCGTATTATCTCATTAAATCCTCGCTCTGTACATATACTACCCTGCAAAATAATAACCATTTTCAAAACCTTATGAACATAAAAGTACCTACATATTATAAAATTAACAAAACCTATGAATGGTTGAAATTTTCCGCTGAACCTGCCATATCTCTGAATTTTTTGTATGAATGTGACTCCAAATGTATAGATACCTCTTTATCATATAGTAATTTATAAATGGGTGACCTACATAATACTATTCAAGACATAGATGAGTTAAGTATAGCCCAGTCAATTAGTTGCGACAGTGACGATTTAACTAAGTACTTCACTATAAAAAAGAACGATTTAACTATAATATCTCAAAACATAAGAAGTATATACTGTAATTTTGATGATTTTTTGATTAATCTATCAAATTTCACGTTTGAAACGGATATTATAATATTAACAGAATGCTGGCTCAGCTCTGAAATAACCGTTCCTAAATTAAAAAATTACTTAACGTACACTACTTCTAATCATCTAAACCAAAACGACGGTGTAGTAATCTATATGAAAAAATCAATCAAACACTATGTCAAGGAGATAAATCTAATGCATGCGTCTTGTCTCCAAATAGATATTCAAAAAAATACAATTTTATGCATCTACCGTTCCCCTTCAAATAACAATGCAGAACCCTTTGTTAATTCACTTTGTTCATATTTAGAAACAATGAAAACACATAATGATATTATAATTGCGGGAGATATCAACATCAATCTTATACCAAAACCTACAGAAACGTCATATGAATACTGCAATAGAATGTGTTATCTCAACATGCTTTCCGTACATGGTATTCTACCTGGACATACACTACCTACACGTGGAAAAAGCTGCCTAGACCATTTTATGCTAAAGATAAATAACAAAAATACAAGTGCGTCAATTGCAGTTTTACACACTTCTACTACTGACCATTTTATGACCTTTCTCTCAGTTAGTGAAATGAAACGATCTCGTAATACCCCTAAAACTTCTACGACCATTAATTTTCAAAACGCCTTGAAATATTTACAAAAACTAAATCTATCTGAATTTCTTTTTTGCCAGGACCCAAATCTATTAACAGAATCCCTAATAGAAAAACTAAAATATTCTATTATAGAGAACACTACAATTACAAATACACCTAAAAGCAAACGTATAATTAAACCTTGGATTACTAGTGGAATACTAAGATGCATCAGAAATCGTAACAGGTTACAGAAACTATTTCGTAATGATCCAAACAATGCAGTCAATAAAATAACCTATACACGATACCGAAATTTTTGTAATAATTTAATAAAAAAGCTTAAAAGAAAATACGAAAGAGAAACAATTTCTAAATCTATTAATAACAATAAACTACTTTGGAAAAATATAAAAAATATTACTAACACAAATAAATCAAACAACCTAAACTCAGAATTAATTGATATAAAACCCTCTCCTGTTGAGTCCGCCAATTTTATTAACAAATATTTTACTAATATAGGAAAACAGCTAGCTGAAACAATCAAAACTAGTGTAACTGATTACGACATTGATAAATTTCTCACAGGACTACCTAGCCCACCCCAAACTTTCGTTCTTTTAGATACTGATCCGGAAGAAATACATCGTATAATAATGAACCTAAAATCAGATAGCGCCCCTGGCTGGGATGGCATCCCTACCACCTACATTAAATTTATTGCCCATGAAATTTCCCCAATAATAGCACATTTGGCAAACCTTTGTTTTAAAACGGGTATTTTCCCTACAAAACTTAAACAATCTGTTGTAATACCTGTGTACAAGAGTGGGGACAGAGGCGATATCAATAACTATAGGCCTATATCTATATTACCCGTACTATCAAAAATTTTAGAAAGACTACTAAATAACAGATTATTAAACTACTTATCTAAATTTCATTTAATATCTCCATCTCAATTTGGTTTCAGAAAAGGAATTTCAACAGAAGACGCAGTTACCTCTCTTAGCTCACTTGTTACTGAACAGCTTGATAACGGGAAAAAGTGTTTATCTGTATTTATAGATTTAAAAAAGGCCTTTGATACCGTCTCTCTCCTAACTCTCTCTCACAACCTAATTTAGACTTCACAATTAAAATCCATGATTGTGGCCAGGTAACTGGTGCTCAGTGTAATTGTCCAACAATAAATAAGGTAACCTCTGCGAGATATTTGGGTGTCAAAATCGATCAGAGACTGTCCTGGTACCCTCATATTGAGCAGGTCACATCTAGAGTAAGAAAGCTCATTTGGATGTTTAAGACACTCAGACACGTAGTACCTGGAAATACATTGAAGCCAAAAACACCAAATACCCAACCCCAAATTAACATCCTGAATCTAATATATATTTCACTTGTTCAGTCGGTCATAGCATACTGTCTACCGGTGTGGGGCGGTGCATGTAAAACGCGATTTTTAGAAGTAGAGAGGGCTCAAAGGGCATTACTAAAGGTCATGTACTTTAAAAAGCAAAGTTTTCCTACCGATGAATTATATGAAATTAGTAACGTTTTTACAGTTAGAAAACTATATATATTACAAACTATTTTAAAAACGCATAAATCTATACCATTTCATCTAGTTATGCAATCGAGACGAAGGAAGGTTAATGTAGCTCCGGTGCCAGTAACTAAAACAGCATTTGCTAATATACAGTTTAAAAAACGTTCTGCTTATATGTACAATAAACTCAATAAAGAAATTGAAATATATTCCAAATCAAACTACGAGCGTAAAAAAATTATAATAGGTTGGATAAAAAATCTGAATTATGATGAAGTGGAATCTTTTTTGGGACATGTAAAGTAACTTACGTCTTAAATATTTTACATCACATTCGGGCACACACACACACACACGCACACACATACACACACACACACACACACACACACACACACACACACACACCCATATACACACACACCCCATATATACACACACACACACACATCATTTTGCTTTTCTACTTTGTTTTTTTTTTCTTTTTCTTTTTGTATATATAGTTATACACCTTTATAAGGTATGGAGGAGCGGATCTTCCTGGCACAGGCTCTATTAGCTTAAAAGGAGGATCCCACAATATTATGTTAACATGTACGATTTGTGAAAGAAATAAATTATTTTGTAATTTTTTTTTGTAATTTGTAATAAATCTAGCGGGGTTGCCTGCTTTTTTTTGGAATTCAAACAGTGTGATGACAAAAGGATGCATTACTTATTGACTCACTCTGTAGCTTTTCAATCTATTTTTTAAACGACTTCAAAAAAGAAGGAGGTTTCTCCATTCGACCGTACACATGTCTTTTTTATTTTTTATGTGTGTTCAGGGATAACTTCGTTGTTTATGAACCGAATTGGATGATTTTTTTTTGTGGAAGGGAGATATCTCCGGAGTAATACCATGATAAAGAAACCAGGGTCTGATGATGGCATCCCAGAGAAATCGAAGGCAACCTTCAAAAATCGTATTTTAAAGTCTCGTATTTTAAGTATTTTGATAAAGTACTACTACTAGTACTATTTAATGAAGGTCGGGAGTCGATCTGATGATGGAGTTGAATGACCGTCGAAAGAACTCCTCAACGATTTACAGCAATTATCTGGTGTTTGGACTTGATTCATTTCTATTAATGAGAATTTTGCACCCATATGGGTTATAAGTACCATTACAGATCTGATGATGGAGACCATACACAGTCGAGGGAATTCCTCAACGATTTACAGCAATTACCTGGTGTTTGGACTTGATTAATTTCTATTGATGAGATCTTTGCACTCATATGGATTATAAGTGCCATTATAGGTCTGATGATGGAGACCATACACAATTGAGGGAATTCCTCAACGATTTACAGCAATTACCTGGTGTTTGGACTTAATTAATTTCTATTAATGAGAACTTTGCACTCATATGGGTTATAAGTGCCATTACAGGTCTGATGATGAAGACCATAAACAGTCGAGATAATTCCTCAACGATTTACAGCAGTTACCTTTTGTTGGGCTTACTTCATACGGTTCAATATGCCAAAATGTTCAGTTCGCACAAAAATAATAATTAAGATTGAAGTTTTACATAGGAATTCCACTACCTACTAGGCATGCTGATGCGTCAATTTGACACTGAATTTACTTTGTGTAATCGCGGTGCTGTCTCATTTGAGTAGCGCGTTTAGAAGCCCCATTTATACTAAATACAAATAAGTTACAGATGAGTTCAACTAAAAATTGAAAAATAAAATAATTAAAAAAAAAACCGACTTCAAAAACATAAACTAAAAAATTAAAAATAAAATTTTCACTTTAAAGAAAGGAGCATTAACAGGCGGCATATAGTTAACTAGCGACCGCCCGCAGCTTCGCTTGCGTAGACTACACATTCCTGTTTTAGGTAGTATTAACATTCGAAATGGTTTATACGTACTTTTTACTAAAACTAATATTGGGTATACCCATTCAAACTTTCAATCTTCATTTTCCCTACTCCTTTAAGAAAACCGATACTCCCATACTTATCACCTCCCGTTTCTCACCCTTAAAATGTGGAAATCCAAAAACCCCGAAACACGTCATTATTTATTTAAAGAACAAAGACTCTCATACAAAGCCCCTCTATCCCTCCCTCCTTAAATTTGAAATTTCCATATATTCCTTCCTTAAAAAATTAACACGTTATAAAATAAACCACTGTTCCAAATTTCGACTTCCTAGACTTAGTAGTTTCGGCTTTATCTACGCTGATAGATCAGTGAGGACAAACGACAGATAGCCACAGAAAGTAACTGATGTCACTCTTGAGAACCTTCTTTCACGTCTGCAAAGTTTCATTAAAATCTGTTCAGCCGTTTTGGAGATTAGCTCGAATAGACACATAGACTTGAGGCAGACAGAAAGACAAAAAGTAGTGTATGCCACTTTTGACCACTTCCTTTCCACATCTGTGAAGTTTCATCAAAATCAGTTTAGCCGTTTTGGATATTTGCTCGAATAGACAGACAGACAGATAGTATTATTTTATACATATAGCCTATAGCCTTCCTCAATAAATAGACTATCCAACACAAAAAAAAAATTTCAATTCGAATTAGTAGTTCCTGAGATTTGCGCGTTCAAACAAACAAACAAACAAACAAACTCTTCAGCTTTATAATATTAGTATAGATGAAGTCGGTGCCAACTGCCAACTCAGACACTTTGAAAGGGTAATATGGTAATATGAAAGTAATAACCAAGGATACCAGGGAGGATATCCTTCAAGGGGGATACCAGGTAATAACAATTACAACAATGATATATTTATAACTAATATAGAAAACAATTTAAAGTGTCTGAGTGAGTAGGCACCGGCTTCATTAACTATATGCCGCCTGTTAATGCTCCTTTCTTTAAAGTGAAAATTTTATTTTTAACTTTTTAGTTTATGTTTTTGAAGTCGGTTTTTATTTTATTTTTTTTAATTATTTTACCCACGTTTAAAAACAAGAATACTTTCCTCACCATCCTCACTTATTTTATTTATGACGTTATTAATATACCGTCAATGTCATCCTAACCTTGTACTGCTTAAACTAGATTTATTTTTTTAAATATTTTTTTCCAGTCATTTTATTTCTTATGTCGCTCTGTGTGAAAGTGATAAAGGTTTTTGGCGATTGAACTAATAAAAAGGCAATCTTGAAACCTATTCGTATTTTATATAGTGAGGAATTCGTAAAAAGAAACAAATTTATTGTGCTATTAGACCTTTTGAAGTAAAACTTTTATAGCGGCAAATATAACACTTTGGGGAATAAAACCTATGTAACAAAAATTTGTGTCTCAGTGGCGATTTCTTCAACCACTTTCGGTAGGGTTTATCAAATTCGGCTGCTGACCTATAACGCATTTAAGTAGACCAGGATCACAGGATATCCCGTTCTATAGAGCAGAATCATAAGCAGAATATATATATGAAATGTATAGAAACCTGCTTATAAAGGTGATTTCATTTTAAAACCACTTTCTTGTCCTACTTATCGTTTTCGGAAAAGTTGCCAACAATAATTCATGCTAAGATATCACCACCGATAACGTGTATGGCTTTCATAGTCCATAGCTGTTGGGTTACGTGATGGCAATAACGCGACATCATCTCGATGGATGTCATCTAAAATATTTATCTTTAAATATAAAAGTCCTTCAACTCAAGTTCACGTGAATTTAAGCAAATGGCATTTACTACGTGGTCCAAGTTTTTATAAACTATTTTGAATTAGGTGAAACGTAGCTTTGGTTTAGGACAAAAAGCTGTAAAACACTAATGTTAAGAAAGGAAAACTAGTATTGTGCATTGTAGGATTGTGAAAGGTAAGATTGAATCCGCCACAATAAGATTATTTTGATAAAAAAATCCTCTGTTTTTCTCAGACAATAAACCGCGATGTAAAGAACTATGCATAATGTAGTAGTTCGCACGAGAAGGTTTTGTGCGTGGCTCAGCTCAAAAGAGCGTTTTGCTTGTCAGCCGCGGGGCGATCCATCACGGGTAGGGAAAATGTCACTGCTAGAATGTACCTACTGTGTCAGTTGAAAAAAATATATTAATGCTATAAATGAAATTAGGCCTATAGCGATGGACGAAAAAAATTAATTGTTTGATACTTATTTGAGTTCATTTTGTTGGGGTGAAATATTTAATATTACCTATTTAGGCATATATTGTTCATAAAATAATTAGACTGGAAAATAAATAGCATAAAATAAATTCGCTCATTCGAGAGTTATTCAAACTACTGTGGCTATTTCCAAATAATAATTTATTTTAGAACCCTTTTACATGTCTACACTATCATCATATTTTTTCTTGGTCTAGCCGACACTGCAAAAATACAAATTAGAAGCGCATGCATTTCAAAAACTACGAAAACTATTTTAATATCGTTTTAAGTTTAAATTGCAATATCGATTGGTAAAGATTTAGAGACCTGGTATGGAGGTAGGTAATTTATTACAATGCCGAGTTGCCAAGCAGTAAACAAAGTTACAACGTTAAAGGTATCGGAAAACACTTTCATAAGTTACACTGATTCAAAAAACCCATTTTTAGTTCTCCGTATCGAATTTGACAAAATGGAAGACTTCCATTCATCACATGAAAGTTTTTTCGAAGTTTCGAAATAATTTATATACAGCGTGGGAAAAATCAATGAGCCCTGAACGGAAACTACTTTAAATCCTGAAGATAGATTATTTTACTGAAAAAAACATTCCTTTATTTTTGAAAAGAAACAAACTGCATTCAGAGATTTGTCGAAAAGCTTACCTGAACCGATTGGTGCAGAAACTACATCCCGGAAATCGTCGAAGAAGATTAGAATTCTGAAAGAATATTCAAACAGAAATAGCCCGTTACCCAAATTTTTTAGACTACATTGTATGGTGTATTTGAATTGGTGATAAAATAAAATTAGTTTTAGATTACATGATTTTTTTATTTCTAAGACCTAATGTTTCATAGAGAAATTTTATCTTTAACGTTGACTGTATAGACTAGCGGAGTACGATAGCGAGTGTTGATTTTTTCAATTTTTAAGCTTGTTCTATTCCCGGTTCGGATAAGTTTTTCGAGAAATCTGTGAATTCAGTTTTGTTTTTTTTTTTTTTTTAAATAAAGTAATGTTTCTTTAAGTAAAATAATCTATCTTAAGGATTTAAAGGGGTTTCCCTTCAGGGCCCATTGATTTTTTTCAACCTGTATATATATGATATATCGTTATATAACGTACAAATTTTAAACTTGACACATAGATAAAAAGTGGGTGGCTAAATACTAAAAGTAGTTTAAAAATTTGATTTTGAAATAAAAACATTTTTTAAGGATATTGTAATAAAATACGATGTAAAAAATGTGTTAATTATATTTAACCTTTTCCAATAAACACAAAAATTGCTGTCTTCCACCATAAGTTGAAAGAAAATGATCGGGATTGCATCACACAAAACAAATATATGTATAGGAAAATGACATTAAATTTAATATTTTTGATCCTATTATTTTTCAAATCAGTCCCTTTCACTCAACTCGAAGGTCGAACGGTAATAAAGCTAGTAAAAGAAATAAAACACTCGATGAATGCAGATAATGAATGGACGTTGTTTGAATAAATCCAGTTTATTGGTTCATAAATCGACTTAACGAATTGAAAACAACAATGCATCAGGTAGTTAACACCGGAAACAATCATTTTAAATCAACACCGTTCATTAAAGCTTATAGAATTCAGAATAGGGCTTTCGCTCGGGAAACTCGAATATTTTAAGTTATAAAATTATTTGTTAATAATTAATTTAAACAAAGCTGTACAATCCATACTAATATTCAGAAGCGTATTTTACTATTATAGGCCACCAGAGGGCGATGTAATAAATGTTTATCTAAAACGACTAGGCCAACGATTTCGATTCAGTTTTTTTTTGTTTTACACAAGAGCGTGTAGAGCTTACTAAACTAAATAAGAAGTTAGCAAAATAATAATAAAAGTAATGAATTTAAACGAAATTTGAAACATGTTTTTTTCGGTAACCGTTAGTTTGCGTCACCTGCTCACATAAAACTTTTTGTTTAGTTCGGTAAGCTCTGCATGCTCCATAAGTTTGAACTACGTTCGGCTGAACACCCAGTATATATATCTTTTACAGTTTACAGGTACCTATAGAATACTATAGATTACCAGATTTTTACTTATTTAACGGTTTTTTCGTCATAAATTTTTAATTTTTTTTTTATTAAAGGCCTTTAAGAAAATCTGAAGAGATTTATTAATCTTCTGTCTTTTAAACGAAAGTAATGATTAAAACCGAACAATTTCATTTCACAATACGTCTGAGGATTTAAAATTGTAAGATAGGAATCATTAAAAATAATTTCGCATGAATTACGAGCAATAAAATACAATCCTTCCCGAAGTTTCGAATGGCCCTTAGCAGGGCTAAAAAAAGCATTTCATCATATCATATTACAATTAAAAATATTCGGCAATCGGGAATATTGGGAATTTGGTGAATTGTGTAATCGAATTGTGTTTTTAATTTGTTTATCGGTTAGCGCGGGCGGAACCTCCCTGCTGTAATCCTTGTTTTGATTCCGCCCATTATATTTCTAAAACAAATAAAAGAGTGTTGTCGTTAGGGTTAGAGACCCTAACTGCGGGCCAAGGGTGCGGGTACGATTTTTGCCCGGGATTTGTGTGCACGAACATATCTATTTTTTCCGTGTCTGGGTGTAAAAGTATCTATATACACGGTAGATATTATTATTACATATACGTGAACCTGATCCAACCAATCCGAAATATTGATACGTGTGTTATATAAATCGTTTGTTCAATTAATTTGTGGTTGTTTAAACAAAAACGTCATTTATCATTTTAAGGGCAACACTACCAAGAAAAGGTTTGCTTAATGATGGGATCAGGTTCTGCACCGTTTGTTTACGCAAAATTAGCATTTCCTTCCATCATCAGATTGCAGTCCTTAAAATCCACCAACCCGCACTAGAGCAGCGTGGCGGATTAAGCTGCAAGCACCCTCATGCCTAAGGGAGGCCTAAACCTGCAGGGACAAATAATGGGCTGATATGGATTCAGCAATTATTTTGCATTTTACGAGTTAAAATTATTACAAACAGAGATGAGGCTAATTTCACGTAACCTGACCCAGATACGAATATAATAGATTGACTTATAAAACCAGTGCAGTGATGTTTGTTTATTTCGAAATTTACAGATGCTCAGTGCTGGATTTCTTTAGATGATTGGACAGAACAATGAAATGCAATCTTTATAGGTATAGTAGTATAAAGGACGCTGTTGTGAATCTCATTATACTACGTCGTTGCGGATCTATCTGAATTGTCCCCAATAAATATTTGATAAAGCGTTGTTTAAATAGTTAGTAAGCAGGTCTGATTCTCTGCATTATTGTTTGTTTAGCAATTAAAAAACAAAAAAGAAACGAATCCTTATACTGCATCAATTAACTTTTTAGTTTTGTCGACAAGTATGAACAGTGAGTGAATCTAGGAACGAAGTTTATAATTTATCACCTACGTGTTAAAGGGACATAACTATCACTGAATCCGTGTCTCGGAGAGCACGTTAAGCAGTCGGTCCCACACGCTGTATTGATGACGGTCGTTACAATCCCCAACCCGCAGTGGAGTATCGTGGTGGATTTAAGCTCCAAGCCCCCTCTCGCCCCGGGGGAGGCCTGAACCTCTGCAATAGGGTAAAAATGGGCTGATGAAGTGAAGTAAAATGTTTAAGGAACTAGTTTCTAACACTAAACTGAACTTTCCTCCAGAAAAAAAGAAATTGCTAAAACACATCAAAGCAATATAACTGGATAAACATTTTTTTATTCAGCTAAAATAGTATTTGATCTCAATTGTTTTTATAGCAAGGAATATTCGAATGAATAGAGGATAATAAAATAAAATTCGATTTAGAAGTGTTACAATTTTAAATGCTTAACTAGATATGACGCTAATGTTATTTTCTTTTATAAGGTTTTTAGGATAATGATATAGACATACAATATTTGTATTATAATTATTTTTTTTATCTTTATTTATTTAGGAGTTTGTTCCCATAGGTGAGCATGTCAGCTCCATATTATTTTAATATCTTTTATCCAATTTTTAAATTATATTTCTGTAAGTTATTAAAATTTTATTTTCTGATATTTATAATTTGTGCAGGTAGTAAATAGCAGTAAAAAAATTTAATTAAAGGTAAAATAAATAAATTATAAGAAAAAATATAATTTACATAAATTAAATTAAATGTATTCAAAATAAAATGCTACTATATCATACTAGTTACATAGAAGGAAATTACTATAAATATTTAAAAACACTATTTTCAATCACATTTATGTAACTAATGTAATGAGTGTTTTCATTGTTACAATCTCAGTGCTATACCATGCGACATGCAATACAACATATGAATTTAGAAATACAAAAAGTTCAATGAAAAATATGTGAAAGCCTATGAAATGTTTCTTAAATAAATTAATTTAAAGTCTTATTCTCAAAGACCTAAGGACCTGCTTAGAGCCCCGTAAAGTAAATATATTTTAATTGCTATATTGTTTCTTACTATATAGTAATTTCTCGTTAGTAAGTTGTAGGTATGTTTCATACGAGAGAAAATTATTCTGTTTCTCGTGCTTTTGAATCCCTCACTATAATTCAGGATTTTTTCAATCACTTTTTCCATATTCAAACTCAACACTCGCAACAAAAACGAACTGTGCTCTTTTGTTGCGCAAATAACTTTTTATGTATTAATATGACTCACTAATATGTATGGATATTATTTTTTTGCCAATAACGCTTTCGATCCGAAATGTTACAACAAACAACGCCCGTATGAAAGTAAATATTGAATTTAATTCCCGGACTCGGCGACTCGGAAAGTTTTGATTAATTCGCAGAGAACACATATATTCGGTTAGCGACGGACCTGTCCATGCTACACAACGTAACTCAGTTTTATTTACCGTTCGTTTAAAAGTCCAATGTGAGTTAGACACGTGTGATATTTATGTGCCGTTTAAGCTTGGGCTTCCTTTTGAAATTTTAAGCGGTTTATATTTATCAACAACTTACGTTTGCCACTGAACTAGACCAGACTACAAGTGTAACGTGATATAGGTATTTAAAATATATATTTATTTATTTAAAGGATTATTAGTCACAAGAAAGTAATGGATCATATTTACATCGTATTTATGTGTGGTTGTATGTTTATTTTGACGCTTTGATCCAATAAAGAAAAGACAATGGGCGGTTTCGTACCCAGTGGTGTATCAAGTTGCGACATATGTCATTTTAAAGGTCTTAATGATAGCTTAATTTTATTGTACGACACTAACAACGAGAAACGTGCAGGAAAAGAACTATGAATTATTTAATTTTTATTTAAATAAATATTATTTCTAGCTTTTAAAGTTCTTTTACTTATATCATTTTATTAACCATATTATACAGCGTGCTGTGTGTTGCGGCTACCTGTCAGTATAACTCGTACACCGCCCCGTCCACACACATACATACTACTACAGTCACACATTAACCATAACGCCATAATCTATACTAATATTATAAAGCTGAAGAGTTTGTTTGTTTGTTTGTTTGTTTGTTTGAACGCGCAAATCTCAGGAATTACTGGTTCGAATTGAAAAATTATTTTTTTGTTGGATAGTCCATTTATCGAGGAAGGCTAAAGGCTATACTATATCACGCTACGACCAATAGGAGTGGAGCATCAATGAAAAATGTTGCAAAAACGGGAAAAAATATTCCTTTTGAGAGCTTCCGTCGCGCGCGCTGCGTAAACGGTTGATGTTAAGCAAAAATCATGTACTACGGAATTGTACCCCTTTAAAAGTTCTAACCAAAAGTCTGCTACAGCATATGTGTATCTTTTAAGGTTAACTTACTATAACTTTTTTATTGCAATCAAGTTTGTTCTAACATAATGTACTATTTGCGAAGATGTTTTTTAAACGTGATATTAATCCTTATCAAATTAAATATGGTAGTTGTCTTAAGAATTTCATGCATATTATAATTGCCCTTTACTATATACAATTTAAATTAATATCTTAACAGTTTTTATTGAAATTTAAAAACTATAGCGGGAGAAAATAAATTCGCTGTATGCCTCTGTTCGTTAACTTTTTACTTCCAAACCAATAGACTTTGATACGGTTTTTAGTAATATCTTATTTTCTTATTATCTTATAATCTATTAATCTATGTAATAGAAATACTTATTATAAAGCTGAAGAGTTTGTTTGTTTGTTTGATAGATTGATTGATTGATTGATTGATTGATTGTTTGTTTGTTTGTTGGTTGGTTGGTTGTTTGTTGGTTAGTTGGTTGGTTGGTTTGTTCGTTCGTTCGTTTGTTCGTTCGTTCGTTTGTTCGTTCGTTCGTTCGTTTGTTTGTTTAAACGCGCAAATCTCAGGAACTACTGGTTCAAATTGAAAAATTATAGTTGTGTTGGATAGTCCATTTATCGAGGAAGGCTATAAGCTATACTACATCACGCTACGACCAATAGGAGTTGAGCATCAATGAAAAATGTTGCAAAAACGGAAAAAATTATTCCTTTTGAGAGCTTCCGTCGCGCGCGCTGATTGATGTGATGATTGAATGATTTATTGATTGATTGATTGATTAATTGATTGATTGTTTGTTTGTTTGTTTGTTTGTTTGTTGGTTGGTTGGTTGGTTGGTTGGTTGGTTGGTTCGTTCGTTCGTTCGTTCGTTTGTTTGTTTGTTTGTTTGAATATGTTAATCTCTGAAACTACCAGTCGGATTTGAAAAATTCTTTTTGCCTTCCATAGCCTGATTCTAGCGGAGAGTTATAGGCTATATACATGAAAACGAACTGTCTGTCTATTCGAGCAAATCGGCTTCGGCCAAAACGGCTTAACCGATTTTGATGAAACTTTACACGTATAACAGGATGTAATCTTTTGACTACACCCTTTCCATATGTGACATACAGAACTTTTTGTATGTCTGTCTGTACGTCCATATGTCTAAACCTATTTACATGAAACATCAATGAATATGAAAAGAAGGTCGTTAAAACTAACAAATGTTGCTTTTTGTCCGTCTGTCTGTCTGTACGTGTATCTGTCTATTTGAGCTAATCTCCAAAACGGCTAAACAGATTTTAAGGAAACTTTGCAGACGGGAAAGAAGGTTGTCAAGATATTTGACATTAGCTACTGTTTGTCCGTCTGTTTGTCTGTACGTCTATTCAATTCAATTTTATCTATTCGAGCTAATTTCCAATACGGCTGAACAGATTTTAATGAAACTTTGCAGACGTGAAAGAAGGTTGTCAAGAGTGTCATAAGCTACTTTTTGTGTTTGTCTGTCTGTCTATCTGTCTGTCGTTTGTCCACACTGATCTAGCAAAGTACCGCCGAAAGTACTAAGTCTAGGAAGCTTAAATTTGGAACATAAGTTTATTTTATAACGTGAGCATTATAAAGTTAAGAAAGGCTTTTTTAGAAATTTCAAACTTAAGGATGTGAATGGAGGGACTTAAATAATGACGTGTTTCAGGGTTTTTTGATTTTCACATTTTAAGAGTGGGATACGGGAGATGAAAAATTGTATCGGTTTTTTAAAGGGTGGAAGGGGAATGAAGATTGAAAGTTTGAATGGGTGTGACCAAAATTGGTTCCAGCAAAAAGTACGTATAAACCATCTCGAACGTTAATAGTACCTATAACAGGAATTTGTAGTCTACGCAAGCGAAGCTGCGGGCGGTCGCTAGTGTTATATACTGGCCACCACGCAACGGCGACATGGCATTTTGTAGATGTATCAAGTTACCTCGCGACAAGCGCGTGAGATTATAAGAAAACGTACCCATACTACGTGACCCGTTTAGGTAGGGGAGGGGAGTCTTCAAAATAGAACGCTTGGTCACATGGGGAAGGAGGAGCTTAGGTCTTTGTCACGTAGTCAATATCCTCTATGAAAATAATTCTGAATAAATGACAATTTTTCTTTCATATTTAATTATGAATCAATACGTGAAAAATACGAGGGAAGGAAGGGTCTGGGCATATATTGCGGGTTGTCACCGAGGAGTGAAGGGGCCTGGGCATAAACTACGGGTGGTCACCACGGGGGGGGGGGGGGGTAAAAAATTGTAAAACATAGGTCACGTAGTATGGGTACGTTTCCTAAACAGGTTTACAAGACAAATGAAAGAACGAGGTAGCAATAATTCATAGCCAAAGGAGATTCACAGGTTTACAGGACAACTGAAAGAACGAGATAGTGGTAATACGGAGGCCACAGAGATAAAGACAAAGAAGTGTTTATTTTTTTTTTCAATTATTTCGACCTACGCAATATTGGCCTTTAATTATGTTTATAATAAGAAATCCAAGAACAACGTGCCTACACTAGATACAGTATGGAAACGGAGCCTATGCAATACCTGCAATTTTTTTCGGCCAGTTTTAGGAGTATGTAGGTGTGCAAGCGGCGGTGGAACAGCCATTGGTAACCACATAGCATGCCTAGTAATAAAGTAATATTGTACAATAAGCTCTGAAAACTTAAAGTAACATTTCATTATATGAGATATAAAATAACTCATAGCTATTCCCTTACACGTGTTTCATGGTAGGTGTTATACTATAAAATAAAGCTACTGATACGACCTTTAAAATGACATATACCACAACTTGATACAAACTGGGTACGCTGCCCATACAAAGTTGCCTATTCACTTTTCACATTTCATTTCAAAATCACGAAATAGATTACGTTTTTTTTTCTGAAAAAAATTTTGGTTAAAAAAGAATTGATAATAAATGATGACAAACCATTTATTGTATGAGACATGATTTTAAATGCAACTTATTCAATTCAAATTAATGCAAAGGTGCAAAGATTAATGCAAAATGTCTGGGGGTAAAATATCTGTAATATGCATACATTATTAAAATATTTATGTGTTGTAAAGTTCTGTAGTTCGCCTAGTATGGAATGCACCGAGTTTGGGATTATAGATTACCGTGTGTGAGGCGTCTCAGATATTATTATTACAGAATTTCCTTTTCAGTTTTCGAAAAGGGATCAATGATTACAACTTTGCACACACGTAAATTTTGTAGAGCTCAGATGTGCATGTTATATTGGGAAAAAGTGGTTTAACATGGCTACATGATTATGTTCATGTAAAAACAGCAGCTATGTTTTAACAACTTTATCTGACGCAAAAATCTGAGACATCCATGTTTTTTAATTTTTTAATTTTACGTTTAAAACAATTCGGAGAAATAGAAAGGATTTCAAATTACGATCATTAATCGTCGAAAATCTCGAAGTTTATTCAGCGAATGTTCCGTCACGGAAACTAAATGCAGATACTTTTTATTATAAAATGGCAATGTTTATTTATTTAGTCGTGATAGCCCAGAGCGCAACGAACCTGTCTCAAATTTATAAGGCCGTAGGGCAATGGTTCGAATCCGGGCGTGTACCAATGAGTTTTTCTGACTTAAGTACATTAACTATCACTGACTCCGTGCCTCGGAGAGCACGTCAAGCAGCCGGTCCCGGACGCTGTCAATAGCGATGCCGATGGCGGTCCTTACAATCCCCAACCCGCAGTGGAGAAGCGTAGTGGATTTAAGCTCCAAACCCCACCCCACCCCTCACCCTGGGGAAGGCCTAAGCCCCTGCAATGGGGTGAAATGGGCTGATGATGATGATTATGACGAATGTTTATTTTGATTATTAACACGCTTTTATTAGCTTCACTTGTATGTTTGCTTGTATGTAACCGACTTCTTTGAACTTCACTTCAGTACATAACTATCACTGATTACGTGCCTCGGAGCCATCTCGGTCTCGGTTGCCATCATAAGATGGCGGTCGTTAAAATCCACCAATCCGCACTGGAGCAGCGTGGTGAATTAAGCTCTAAGTACTCTCATACCACGAGGAAGCCTAAGCTCCTGTAGTGGGGCATTATGGGCTGAAATAAAAGGAGATTTATTCAACGACAATTTCAGGATTTTTAGATTAGCTACGAGTTTATGACCGTTCTTACTGCAAATTAAACTTTTTGAATTCACACTGGAAGATAAAATATATGTCTTCTGTCTTAGGCAAAATATTTACTAAATACACAGCGACAGCACAAAAAAGAATGTTACGTGTTTGACCCAAACTAATGAAATTACTGAGAGTAAAACCCATACACTACTTGTGTGTTATATTTAATAATGTTAGGTATAGAGAGGCACGACAATGTCTAAAGGTAAAAGCTTTGCTGTTTTCATTTCCACCGAACTGTAAGTCAAACGGTTGAAATTTATGGCTTGTATTTTATTTAAGCGGTAAAAATTATGAATTGTAAATCACAGTATAGTATATTATAATTTCTTTATTTAATAGACGCCATGGTTGAAATCAAATCCGGCTTCAAATGAATAGCAAACGATATCTTCTTACACTTTAAATTAAGCGATTGCCCTTGGATCTTAACTGACCGGTTGACCGAGTGACCCTAACTGTAGAAGCAAAAGTCGCGGGTTCGATTCCCGCCTGGGACATATATTTGTGTGCATAAACATTTCTTTTTCTTATTCTTTCTTGTCTGGTTGTAAAATATCTATGTTATAATGAATATTTAAGTGTGTATATCAGTTGTCCAGTAACCCATAACATAAGCATAATGGTTGCTCACTTTGGGTCCAGATGGCGCTGTATGGAATGTCTCATGTATTATTATTATTTAAGGAATGAAAAATCGAAATTCATGAAATAACGTTTCTCAACTTTGAACCCGATCCAGATACAAAACAGATTTCCATAAATGTATTCCCATTTAACTATTAGTCAAGCGAATTTCACGAGCCACCGAAACCGCGTCGCCAAATTATTCGATTACCGGTACTCGTGCTGTAAAATTGCGTTTCCGAACAGATTTCGTCCGATAGGAATCCGTGATGACAAATGAAGTCGTTTTGTCTCCCGTCGCTTGTTTAATATTCCACGATCCGCCGCGAGAGGTCTCATTTGGGGCGCAATGATGAATGATGGCCAGCACAAACGCGGGTTAATTTATTGGTGTTAAACAAACGTAAACCAACGCGGCGAGCACGCGAAGGTCATCCGAAATAATACATCGTTTTTCCAAAAAAAAATATATAGTGTGGTAAATATTTACTGTTTTCTTAAGTATACATTCTCTTCTTATATTCATATATCTTTCTAGATCTATATCTTATTCGTTCTTCAATCGAAGTTTCTTCTTTTAACGTGTAGGTAAACATCTTAGCGCTGGTACGCCGATATGGACTAAATGTGAATCTAGCGTTATGCTGTCATACCGTCTTGGTCAGATAGTAAATAATTCAGTATTTGCTTTATTTTTAATTAAGTGACTTAAAGCAAATGACCATAGAAAGAAGACAAAAGTGATATAATAAAAACCTAACCTCGCCGTTGAGTATGAAGGCTTGTAAGCATTAACGTCGAACCGATTTATTACGCGAATACATATTCGACACCACCAACCATTAACCACTAACTGGGGTCATGGGATCATCCATTTCTGCAACGGAGGTCACACCGAGAAGAAGACGATGAAGGGCTGATGAAAGGTGGCCGAGGCATACCGATCCGCTTCGCGGACGACGACGAGCAGATTCGAAGTCTTCATTACTTCTATACAAGACTACGCACTGGGTTCACATCCCGTTCAAAGGACACTACGTTACGATAAAGATAACGTTGCAATTTTTTTCTAATGTGATGTTTTTTTGGATTGCCACTTAACGAGTACATTTTGGTAATTACTTAAGGCTGACTTTTCTCGGACAGCTTTTAACATCAAAATAAGCTGTTTCAATTAATTTTACGCATTCCCTCTAAAGAAAGTAAGGCCATAGTGGAAGACACTGTGCTTTTTTCGAATTCAGTAAATATAAATGGACAACTCTTGCATGACACTTGTTTGCGTAACGCAATTAAAATTTTATGCTCAGTAGTGAGATATAAGGGAGTAATTATTAATTAAATTTTTTTTGAAGTCAAATTACAATATATACCTACATTATATTCATTTTTCAATTCAATTAAATTGTTTATTGCTTTGTCACATGTAAATTTTTAGGTGGTCAGACAAAATCACCTCAAGCGCTATGTGACGTCCCGTGAGAGCATTCTCATAGCGAACCCTTTTATTTAATATGTCACCATAATTCACTTGATTAAACTTTTTAATTGACCCCACAATTAACGCCCAAAATTCAAAATTCTTTATTTTCACCGTAAAGTTTCCTGGTTAGGTCATCTAATTCTGCATATGAACCAAATTTCGACGTCACACATATTCAGAGTATAATAGGCTGTAACAGACGGACAGAGAGAAAAGAGAAAAATCCTATTACAGTTCCGTTTTTTCATCTCGAATGTACGGAGCCCTAAAAAGACAAAAATAATAATAATAATAATAATAATAATAACGTACACATGACAACAACATCTAGGTCCCAAACTAAGCATTCGCTTGTGTTTTGAGTACCAAGCGAAGACACCGCGAAGACGAATGCAACACAAGCAGCAGAAAAATATTGTTACGACTCCTAGACGTAATGCTGTTACAGTCAGGGTATTAAGTACAAGGTAAGTTCAAGCATTTAAATATGGAAATTTAAAAATGAAAAAAATTCGGATTAACAAAATTTACTGGTAATTAATTGACCATCATTAAACGAGCAAGATCGACACATCATTAATTAGATTGTTGAGGATATGGATATGATGACGAAACATAAATAGCGGGTACAATAAAGAGCTCTATATTTGTGCGCTACATAATTCTGCTGAGTTTTCTTTACCAAATACAGTTATTTCCGTTTGTGATTCTCTGTTAAAAGAGAAATCGAAATCAAATCATTTTCGAAATGATCGATTACGGATTGCGAGAAAGAGCTTGCTTATGACAAGATGGTGAGAAAAAGATCGTGGTCAAAGCACGAAAAAGCGCCACATACAGTGGCAATGGAAATTATATTATTGCGTTTCAAAGTAAATAATTATGAGAATTTTTTTTCTATTTTTATGACAATTTACCATTGGGGAAGACCATCGATTTCTATTTTTACTGCTGACGATTAAAGTAAATGATAGAGACAGAACAGAACTGCCTGAACTGGAAAACATATTCCATCGTGGTAACACAAGACCCTACTTAATATTATAAACGCGAATGGCATATATTTTGTTACTCTTTCACACAAAAACTACTGAATGGATTTTAATGAAACTTTACAATAATACAGCTTATACATTAAAATAACATATTATAGGATATAATTTAACTAACTAATAAAGATACTAGTTTTCTGTCCGCGGCTTCGCTCACGTAGACTACACCGTTATACACTGATTTTAAAAATTCTTTCACCTATAAAAAGCTACATTATCAGCGAGTACTATGGGCTATTTTATTCTCAAACTAACTTTCCGCCCGCGGCTCCGCTCGCGTGGACTACCTACATAGTGGTACTGGGAAGGGGACCGTTTCTGTAGTCCACCCGACCCGACGGAGGCGGATACGACCGCTACTACCGCTAGTATATACTGATATGGATATATTTAGCTAATCAGCAAAAAGGTAGAGCGTTAATGTCTCCACCATTATTGTCCTAAACTTATCCTCTCAAATTGTCATCTGTATCGGTTACTTCAAGACTCTACGTGTATAGTATAAGGAAGAGTAAATCGATATCAAGGGACGACCTGCTTAATCCTGCTTAATTAATATATTTGTGAAAAAAAAAATATTACCGAAGCATGAATGAAACTTCGAAATATCGATATTCCTTATATTCAAAACATAACTTACGTTTAAAAAAATATTCAAAAACTGATAAAACTTTCAAAACTTATTTGGATAATCTGACACGAGATCAAAAGACCAGTAAAATAAGTTGAGTCCGATCTAAATCTTACAGCGCAAAGTAGAAAATTATAAAAATTCTCAACACAGCAACAGTGCGCAGAACTTGTTTCTTTTGAACTCCAACGTAGAACGAGACATAACTTATAACAGATTCCACCAACTTTGTTCATATTGCGCGTCCAACTTCGATGTGTCACTTCATATTACATATTTTGATCGCGTTCAAACCTGATGCACCTATTATGTACATACCTAACCTACAATAGAAATCAGTTTCACAAATTTGTGATGGACGATAATAATAGGTAACTATATAATTCAACTTCTATTTCTGAATTTGCACACAATTTGAACTCTCTCTATACGAGTTTGGTTCGCTCTTGACTGTTTTTTTATTACAATATTGTCACAGGAAAATTCAAGTTCATGTATAATGTTTGCAAGAAGCAAAGATTATACACTTATTCGCAGCCTCTGTGTTCATACGCGGACATATTCTGTAATTGCTATGTATGTTTACTCTATGAACCAGTAAATAGTAAATAAAATAAATAACGATTAAATCTATTTAGCAGCACGATTTCAGCGCGACTGTCGCTTGAATAATTTTTATATGTAAAAAAGTACGGACTGCCACTAAACGCGCCAAACGCCTGTTAGCGGCGCTGCTTAGCGGTGCCGTTAAAAGACACTAAAGTGTTTAAATAAGTATGTAATTTTATGTATGACGAATGTAGTACTGAAAAATTACGAATGGTATAAATAAAAATAACATGACTTGCCCGTGGTACTATACCAGGGTTGTACCTACTCAATGAATTGTACTACTGGTTGGTCTACGAGGAATTTTTTTGCTCGTGGACGTACTATGTACAACTGGTTGGACAACGGGACATTTTTTACTTATCCGTGGTACTACCAAGTCTTGAGTTATTTACAAATTGTAACATGTAAATGATCTGACATGTATGTATGTATGTATGTCTGTACATGTAAATTTATGTTATGATAATGAACCTAACCTAATCTAATAGATGACGATGGTTACAATTTTTAACTAATTTAAGACTTGGTAGTACCACGGACAAGTAAAAAATCTCTTGCACATAGTAGGTCCACGGGTATAAAAAGCCCCCTAGGACCAACTGGTAGTACAACTCTGGTTCACGAGCTCGTCATGGCAGAGGAAAGCGTGTTCAAAAGTTCGCACAAAGTAAACACGCCAAATTCATGGTCAAAAAATTATCGCAAACAGAGCCGAGTCAAGCCGCGTGTATCACATAATCATATCCATTTACACGAGCATTTACCATATCACTTCTCATAAGGGAGTTTAAACGTTTGATTACATTCACACACAAAGGAAGTTTCCTGTAAAGTTTTTGCCAACGCTTCGTTACACGTGTGGCCATAGATGCAATGTCGTCTTGCCAGCGTAATAGGTTCAATTTGTGGGTGGCACGCGTCTCTGCCGCGTCCTGAAAAAACAAGTTTTAATGGCCCCCCGCGGTTCGCGAGAATCGGCGAAATGTCCTTATTAAAATAACCTTTCCTGACCGGCACATAACCTTCGAGGTGTTGAGAAGTTTATCTAAAGTTTGGTCAATATGTGCAGTCACTAGTCCAGTGGACCTAAAACAAATTTTTAGTGAATTTCATGTAAAACTATGTAGACAAATTAAAATATTACAAAAGATTTAGTATGCCCATAAACAAAATTGAAGTTAAAATGTATCAATAATCGTATAAAACCTGCATTTAAGTGGTTTAATAATTTAATTAATAATTTAATTATTTTTTTTTAAATTTAATCGGCCGGTGACACAGCGGAAAGTGCGTATAAACATGTAATAAATGGCTTTTTTTGCATATTTCGTATATAAAGGTTGCTAATGACTATACAGGGAAAGTAAATAGTAAAGTTTAAGGTTTACACCCCCCTTCGTACACTATAGGATACTATTTCAAATTCTATGATTCCATCCAAATTGAATATCAGCTAATGAATTCGTTCATTTAATGAGTTAATATACCTTCAAAACATATAGCCCATTTACCGTCAATGCTGGCTTATTCCATTTATATGGTTTTTTTTTTGTTTTACCCATAATGGTTGCATTAATATAATACTATTAATTAAGCACTCATTTTCATATTAACCCAATAATTAATATACTTGGAAATATTTTAAAGATCCTTTAATTTTGTTTATAAATAGACGTCATAAATAAATAATATCGGCAACAGGCAAGAAATATTTTATAATAAAACAAGGATTAATTATCGAATTGAATTGATTTACAAGAGACTAAATATTGCTAATCTCATCTTAATTTGTCTTAAATGGTAATCCCTTTCAAGTTGACAACTTTTCTTCAACAGATTTCTATATTAGATAATCCTCCTGAATGTTATATAATACCGATTATTTTCAGTTAACTGAAAGTCGAACCTTGTAATAAGAGATGTAAAGGAAAATAATTTTATTCCAATTTATGCTAACTTAACAATACTTTGCTTTGGCCTAGAATAAACATTCTTTATAGATATTTACTGTGAAATAAGTGTTATAATAAACACTAGTATTTACAATTTTAATATTACTAACAAAACAAAGTATTTCTGGGCTCATAAAATATGATTAGGAGTGATTTAGAACTTATTAACTATAACTAATATAACAAATGACCAAACCTTTATAATTTTGTCTCGTCTATCTGTTCGCTAGTCCGTCCGTCCGTACTTATGTCACAGGCTTATATCTCGGCTCTTTCCACTGATGACAAAAAAGCCAAATTATAATAAAAAACTAGCGACCCGCTCCGGCATCGCACAGGTAGCAGAGCATATAAGCCGCAATGTTTTTTCTGTTGTTGCGTCGAAGATGTGGATTGGATTTAATTACCTTTAAATGTGATGTAAGTTCATCCTACTTGGAGTATTTTTAAAGTATTTTATTTCCAATTCTATAAATATTTGGAAGAGTAAAGATGGATTTGGAAGAGTATTTGGAAGAGTAATACATAATAACGTAACCTAACCTAACTACGCGTGTCGATTCGTCCCGTATGGCCGCACGGCTGGTCGCGCGATATTTATATTTCGCTATAGCTCCTAAGATATTAATTTAAATTGTATAGTGTAAAAGGCAATCATAATGTGCATGAAATGCTGAAGAATAATAAAGTATTTGATTTGACAAGGATTAATACTGTATCCGCATAAATTGCTTTCCAATTACTTTCATCATATGACACCATTTTGTTAAACTTAAAAATAGGTATAGTAAGATATCCATAAAAGATAAACATATGCCATCTCGGATTTTTTTGTAGTCCTATACAACAAAACAATTCCTTTATACACTATTTTGTTGTATCTCAAAAGGATGAGGCGACGTTTTCGGTGAAAGCTCCCGACCGGCTTGATTTTTTTTTCGACTTCTTCAACAATAATCGCCATATTTCAACAAATTTCCACAAAACATTAATTAAATTATACACATAAACCTTCCTCTTGAATCCCTCTGTCTACTGATGTCAATCATATGACCAATCCGTTTGGTAGTTTTTGAGTTTATCGCGTTCAGACAGACAGACAGACAGACTTACGCGGCGGGGCACTTTATGTTTAACATTGATTTTTTTTACAATCACTACATTAAGTTTAGGGACTTAAAGTAGTGATTGTAAAGAAAATTAATGTTCTTGTTCATCTTATTCGAAACATTAGTTTCATTTTTGATAAATCCGTTTATTTAATATTTTTCCACATAAATTTTTTATCAAATTGTGGAATACTATATTTTTCTTATTTAAGAATATTGGAATTATTTAGAATTTGAATTTGAAATTGGAATTGAATTGGAAATATTTAGAATAGAATTAGAATAAAAAATTTCATATATTAGAGTATATTTAGAATTTTAGAATAATTTTATTTCAGTTGTATTACAAAAGAAAATAATACGACTAATAACTACGTTAAGTGTTGCCATATCAAACATACAAGGATTAAAGTAAAATTTATGTGTCTTGAAATGTTTTATTGAAAAGGTTCGAAAGGAAAGGTTGAAAAGGTTGAATTAAAAATAAAATCTTTAATGTGCGCTGCCTACAACGAGACACTAACGTTCGATAAGCTACAAGTTGGAATAAGTACCTAAATACCATGTAAATACAATCATTTGGTATCATAGACATTATGTTGATGGGTAGACAGAGCATTCAAATGTCACTTCGTAAGCGGTCCCAAAAACTGAAATTGGAAAAGTTGTTGTGCTTGTAAAATTTTCAGACAAAGGCTTTTTGTGCCGTTTTTAAAAAAGCCTGGTTAATAATGTTTTAGGTTTTTAGGTTACACTAGCAAACAGCTCCAGCTGCGCAATGGTAGCACTAAATATCTGCGGCCGCACGACTTGTCTGGCATAGCGGTAATTTTGTTTACGGCCTGTTACGTATAATCATTGAACTTCAGAAAATAACATTAAGTAACCGAATATGATCTAAAATTTTTAGTAGTATGTTAAAAAAAACAAATGTAATATTAAATGAACTATTGTAAAATTACGGTCGTATTTCATTTGATAAATATTCGTCTTTTCGTCTCAGCAACGGAATTACTTAACCTAACCATGTTTGGGCTTGTAACAATCATCTTGGGTTAAGCTCTATATGTAAGCTTTTTAGTGTAGTTCTGCAAAACCAATAAAAACGTGTTTTTACAAAATCATAATCAGCTTCACCAGTCCCGCTGTCTGTAATTAAATCTTCCAAGTTGAATTTGACCCACTTCTCTAGGTTTGATACAGCTAAAATTTTGCGTAGGTATATATGTAAGTCAGATGACAAAGCAATGCTATGGTGACCGGAGCTGTTCTGATGATGAAGCCGGAAGGTGGCCACAGAAACTCTGTAATAAAAATAATCCCAACAAGTTTGGTTCATCTTGATAACTACTCTGATCCTAAGTGCTTTCCACGGTGTTTCCAACATCACTAAAAAGTTGCAGGGCGCCATTCAGCGTGTGCAGAACACTTGTATTAGGTTCATATATAATATACCTAAGCGTTGCCTTAAATCGCCTTTTCTTAATAAATACCACATATTAAACGTGAATAATAGACACTTCCTAAAGTTGGTTCATCTTGATAAGTACTCTGATCCTAAGTGCTTTCCACGGTGTTTCCAACATCACTAAAAAGTTGCAGGGCGCCATTCAGCGTGTGCAGAACACCTGTATTAGGTTCATATATAATATACCTAAGCGTTGCCTTAAATCGCCTTTTCTTAATAAATACCACATATTAAACGTGAATAATAGACACTTCCTAAAGTTAGTCTGCGTCATGTCCAAACTAAAATTGAATGCTGTACCACGCTACCTCCATAAAAAATTTGATTGGACAAGACACGATTGTGACATTGTTATGAGTCTTAGAATTCCCAGCTTTAAAAAATATGTCTATATCAAAAGGCTTCATGTACCTATGCGAATCAAACCACATGCACAAAATTTAAGTACCCATAACTTTTTTTCCTAGCCCATGTTTGTATGGGAGATGGGCGTCCTTTTTTAGGTTTTTCGTATTGAAAAGTCTAAAATAAGAAATTTATAAAAAACAAACTTTTGTTTTTAAAACAAGCTTTTATTTAATAAGTTTGAATAAAAAGTTAAAACTTATAAAATAATCACCAGTATTTAAATCTCAAAAGTATAACTTATAAAATATGATATATGTCAAAAGGGTGAAGCGTCAAACGTCATAATTATGTAATGAATACTATTTTAAAACTTTCTATTTGAAATAAAGCCTCAAGCATTTAAAATGTGTATTTCATATTTGAACACCTACACTTCTGAGATTTGAACATTAATTATTATTTTTTATTTATTGTTTTTTAAGTAAAAACTTATTTTTAGAAAGATTTTTAGTGGTTTCTTTTTTCATTTAATTCAATATTCATTATAATGATATACACAGTCTGTTCTGCTAAAAGGAAAAACATTTCTCTAAATCTAAATAAAGTTCAGTCCGTCTCGAAACAAGCTAAAATCAAGGAAAATTGGGCAGCGGTATTTAGTAAAAAAAAACAATTACCCCGGACCACGTTTCGGCTACATCTGAATTCTAGGGCGGCCCGTAAATTTCCACTTCCGAGATATTTTCTCGGGCGCGGGCCATTGTGCGGCGACCGGAAATGGCGTAATCGCCTCTTCTCATCCACCGGAAGGAAGTCCAGCCTACGCTTTATTTCCAGAGGGCTATATCTGTTAATCGTGTGCTTGTAAAAATGAAAAGTTTTTTAACCAGACAAATCTCGTATTTTTAGTAGTACATCAGATAGACCGTCGTGGGCCTGGTTGGTAACAATAAAGAGCATGATACACTTCCTGGTTTCGCGGGACGATTACGTCACTTCCGACCGGAGCGTACAATGGCCGCCGCCCGAGAAAATATACCGGAAGTTGAAATTCACGGGCCGCCTGCAGAATTCATGAGATGTACGGAGCTAATTCATATACAAGTATGGAGCTGTCACAATCAGGCTTTCACGCGTAGTTCCACACGGTTAAGCGCGAATCTCTGACTGAGCTGTGTTATCCTGTGCAGGGCAAATATGAATATTTTATTGCTTGTGTGCTTATCTGGTATCATATAAAGCTCTCTTGTATCTCGACCGTGTGAATTAACTAATAATGAAGAAATCATCTTGCTTAAATACAAACTTTAGCTTATGAGCTTTTAATGTATTACGAAATAATCATAGTACATGAACTAATTCTGCAAAATAGAGTATTTACGGCAAAAGTGAAATATTTTATGCAAATCGCAGTAAAGGATTCTAAAGTAGAATCCTGAGCGCAACGAGGGATTCAATGCCACCCGCAAGGAACACAATTTTGCACCCGAGGCAAAGACTCTGTTTTCCACTGTTCTTGCTAAGAAAATAAATAGATAAACAGTACTATCCATTTCTCTAATATTGTTATAAAACTCAATTACATTTTACATTCATTATAGGTACTAAAATAAATTATGTTATAATAACAACAATAATAATACATGGGACTTCCCGCACAGCACCATCTAGTCTCAAAGTAAGCAAGTATGCTTGTGTTATGGGTTACTAAACAACTGATATACATACTTAAATATTCTTTATGATATGTACAAATATAAATATTTTACACACAGACACGGAAATAAACATGTTCACGCACATAAATATTTGTCCCGGATGCGAATCGAACCTGCGACATTTGGCTCCGCAGTTAAAGTCTCTAACCACTCGCCCATTCGGTCAGTCAAAATGTTGACACCAAGTTGACATTAAAATTTGTCAATAAATGTTATTTTATCTAGCCCACGTTTAATTTGTTACACACACAGCCAGCATTATTTTATGTAACATCAAAGCTATATTTGCCTATTAGTATATCTTAAGCTACTTACGGCATATAAAATATTTCTTTTGCATAAAATGTTAGAATATAAATATTCGAGTTCCTGAACGTTTTTCCAGCTAATGAAATTAGAAATGCCAAATCGTAGCGTTGTAAATTTAAAACACTTTTCTTCACTGATTGAGCAAAATTTACTTTTGCTCACTGGTTTTTTTTAATTACAATGTCTATTTAAATTAATACTGTGTACACATATTTCCCCATATAAGTAAAACAATTATTCATTAAACTGTAATTGGTACTGAATATAAGTACTAGAATATGCGCTCGCACTAACTACACCCGACACTTTAACTCATTTTGTCTTATCAATAAAGAAATGAACGAAGTGCAATGAAAATCATGGTTGCAATTTGATATAAACTTTACTTACCCTTAAACAAAAACTGAAAAATACACTGTGACAGAGAGACAGATGGCATAGGTTGAGTAATAAAGAAATTAAAAAATAATCAGTTACACTTAAGTCATAAAGTTAATTCCCCAACATTTTATACCTACGTATCCAAATTGTGCGGTTCACTCTTCATAATCTATGATTTTCATTTAGAAATGGCGGCAAATTTGTTTTGATTGATTTTAGTTGATGGTTTGCTTATCAATGTTGTACATAAAGAAATATTTTAGTCTGTTTTTATGTATATATTCTTTACTTTTTCAAATATTTACAGAATTGAAAATAAAATAAATTAAAAATACTCCAAGTAGGATGAACTTATTATTAAATCCAATCTAATATGACACTACGGCTTATATGCACCACTACCCGTGCGAAGACGGGACGGGTCGCTAGTATTACACAAAAGACGCCATCAAACATAAAAGGTCACTTATTACTGCGGCCCACGGCCGCAGTGATTTGAATCGTTTTCAACAGTATATGCAAATAATAATAACACCTTGGAGATCCCACTCAGCGGCATCTAGTCCAAAACTAAGCAAAGTTTGTAATATGGGTACCCGGCAACAGATATACTTACTTAAATATTCTTTTTTTAAATGTATACAAGATATTTTACACCCAGACACGGAACATAGACAACAATAGACATGTTCCATGTACACAAATATTTGTCCCGGGCGGGAATCGAACTCCCGACCCTTAGCTCCGTAGTTAGGGTCTCTAACCACTCGACTAATCGGTGAGTCAAATTAATTTACGTAAATAGACCGTTGAAGTAAATAAACAAGTATATGAATTAGACATCTTTTCCATACGTGTTACTCCCCCGCCATTGTGGTAATATAATAATTCATTCACAATTATTTAAATAACGTTTTTTTTTTTAATTTTAGTTATTATTTTGTTTAATTGTTATAATTTATGTATAAGCTTTTTCGTATAAACTACATAGCAAAAGTGAATAACAGCATCTAATAAAGAAATTTATATTTCTTCGATATGAAAGAAAAGTTAATTTCTAATATCAGTAAGATCTCTTGAAACAAGAACTTGTTATTTTTCGGTACGATATGACGGATTGCGTCTTGTGAGTTCTCGCCCACTTAGCGCCGTGTTTGCGGACTGTCCGGGAAGACCGATGTGTTTGTTTTATTTTTCAGCAATCCCTAATCTTGTTTGACGTCATAGCCCACCTCCTACAGAAGTAATCGTTTCGTGATTGTTCGATTCAATTTTTTGTAAATTTCCAGAAACGCTATTTCAGAATTTTAATTTTTTTTCCAGTACAATTTTCATATGGGCGTCACAATAAATTCTACTTTACTAAACATCAAGTCTCGTATATTAAGTCTGGGGCGTATATTTTTTGTTAACAATTTAGTGGTCCCAACGCGGCTTCTCTATGTACAGTACATCCATGTTGACAATATGTAATGTCACCATATTTTTTAAGTACCTACCTCGAATTTATAGTACCGTGAATAAAGTTTATATTTATAGTTTATATTTTAAATACGATAAGTGTTATTTTTTCCCGCAGGTGTAGTGAAAAGCAGATCGTTTGCCTCGGTTGCGAAATTATTTTCCTCGCGGGTTTCATTGAAATGCTCCTACTTCCTCTTTAGGTTTCTTCTCGCTGCTCTCTGGATTTAATATTTCATCCTCGACGGAAAGATATGTATATTGTTTTGCCCAGATGCTTATCAATTTAAATAAATATATTCATGTTTTAACCAGTGTTGATAAATGCATAGGACATACAATTTTTTACCGAAAAACCCTGTGCGTTCTATTAAATTATATTAACTTTCTACTTTGAGTATTCAACTAACCCGAAATCTACTTGACCGATCATAAAATTCATATTGAATGTAACACTTTCGAATGCAAAAAAAAATACTGAGCGGTAAATGCGTTCAAAAGTTATAAAGGGTTTACATACAATAGATACATGCATACACACATAAAAAACAAACACGAACGTCCACACATACAACTATTAAGACATAACTTTCCATGGTCATGATAGGTTCTGTCGACTTTCGAAAATCGAACCAAACATAATGTTATTGATTTTTTTTAATTTTTCGTTTTATTTGATTTAAGAAAAAACTGTGTTAATTATGTACTCAAAACAATTTTAAACAAATTAACTTTCAAAACTTTAGAGATTATTACTAAGGTGTTCGCCATGGTGTAGTCAAACAGTTCAACTAAACAGCTGTTTAAAATTGTGTAGAGGAAAAAGAGGTAAAATAAATTTAAAAAATATTTAAAAAAATTTGGATCAACTTCATGAAAAACTTAACAAAGGTCTCGCTTAGTTTACTTTATTAAACACATGTTTGGTCAACGAGTTCACTGTTTTCATTATTATAAGTAATAAAAAATCATAAATTATCAAAAGCTATATTTTTACGGTTTCGCCTCATGCCTAGTCCAAAACCGGTATATACCCGCATTTCATACTCTACTTTGTCCCTTTACAAAAGAATGGAACTCATCAAGTTCTTCTGATTCCCAACAAGTATAGCCTTCATAAGCCCATTTCTTATGCCGAAGACATTGCACCGCGTTGCGTTGCGTTGCGAAGAAAGAATGACATTTAAAAGTTCTACGAAACCGCACGGTGTAATAACCCATCCAATTTTACCAAGAATTGTTCTGTAATTTTACCCCAAACGCACCTTAAATAAAAAAGGAAATTATATATCTTTAAAACACGATGCAATAATATGGAATATTACATCATAACTCCGTCAAAACTTTTTTCTTAAGTAATTTCTACATGTACGCACTAAAACAAACGCATTAAAAAGCCATAATGCCATGTCCCAACTTCGTCCCCATATCCGGTTTTGGACTAATCTTCTTCATATGTAGGCACTGAAAAATTGTGTAATTTTTTAAAAGCTCGTGATTTTGTATTAATTTTGACTTTCGTATGAACTCTCAGCAGCATTATAATGTAAAAAAGAATATTAGAAAATACATTCGAAAAGTACGTACACACCATTAAAATTCATGCAGGTACTCATTTATTACATGAATTTCCATAAAATAAGATTTAACGCTTCCGAGCCCAGCTGCTTAGAGAAGCCAAGCTTAATTCTAACAAATAAATTATCCTATATTTTAACCCTTATTTAAGAAATTCAGTTATCAAGTCGTATTTAAAGACGTTCTGCAAGAAAGCCATTCTTATCTAAGATATTTTTTATATCAAAACGTAGAATCTATATATACATATAATAAATAGTAAAATTTTACCCAACAAAATATTCAACGTTAATAAAAATGGATTTTGGAATTATCTGCAATTGAACTGATCTTCACTTATGTTGGAAAAAATAAAAATTATATTTTTTTATAAAAACCGTTGAATACAGACACAGTCTGTGATTTCTTCATAGGTACAATTCGATGAATACTTAAGTTTACATAAAGCCAAAAGATGAAAATGTCTATTATAATAATACCTAATAATATCTCAGACATTTTTCACAGCTCCATCTAGTCCCAAACTAAGCAAAACTTGTATCATGAGTGCCAGACAACTGATACTTATATATTTAAATATTCAAATTAAACAAACAGACATGTATGTTCATGCACACAAATATTTGTCCCAGGCGGGAATCAAACCCGCGACCCTTGGCTCCGCAGTTATCCTAACCTAGCCAATCTATCTTTAAAATAATTACTTTTGTGTAGCTAAGCCGAGTAAAAGCACTAGACAACTTCAATTTTTTAGTTTAAAAATAAACAATAGATAAATAAAAACTTGACTGCGTAAATAATAATTAACTGTATAGAGAAAAACAAGCTAATAAAATAATAATAGTAAGAATAATTCATAAAATATGAATGAAATACACTATCAGATAAATATAACTTCAATTGCTATCGATCACAATGAAAAATTTCAAAACATTTTTATTGTAAAAATTAAAATAAATTAATAATGTAAGGAACAGGTTTATTATCAATCTATGTAGAAATTAAAGTAAATTTTTAGTTAGAAATGAAAATGCAAGTTGTAATTTGTCCGTGTCACTACGACTACTTCTATTATTTTGTTAAACAATCGTGAAATTATCCATCATGTATAGGTGTGAGTTTCGAAAAATCCTCAATTTGCTACAACAGAAAACTGAAGCTTTGGCTTATTTCTGATTGGTTAAATGAAAACTTTGGAATAGGAAAGGAGTTTAAGTAAATTTTTTTTTTCCAAGTCGTAGTTATATTCGTAGTTTTTTGTCAAAACATTTACTAATCGGTTAGGTTTCCATTAAGATCGGATGCTTTGTATATGAGCACAAATGACAGACCTGGCAGTGTTGTCCTGGTAGAATTATAGATTTAGAACGATATTCCGTATACTAAAAGAAAACTGAAATTGCGTATTTCTATTTATCATTTTGTGGACGATAACGATAGAGCAAATAGAGAGTTTCCATTGTCTAATTGGAAAAAAAATACAAATGCACGTTATTGTCAGAAATAAGAAAAGACAAAGATATAAATGAATAAAATGAATTACATTAAAAATTATGTTAAAATACCTTTTACAAAATTGTATTAATTAAAATAACAAAAATTACTACTTATTTGATTTTTTAAAACTATTGTACTGTGTATAATTTTTATTTTTAATTTAATAATTGCAAATAGTAAAAATGAACTAAAAATGGTCGCACTGCGGCGCACTATGCAGCTTAATTACCAAACGTCCAATCTTAACAACAACTGTTAACTGTTAGTCTAAATCTAACGATTGTCCCATCAATGATTAACTCCAAAGTAAAGGAGTACACAAATCAAGACGCGGTTTGCTGAGGTCGTGCGGAAGTAACACGTTTCTAGAAATTTATGATATTATCCCCTGCGGTCTGCAACGGTCAAGAATTATTGGCCCGATTTTACATAATTATTCCGCAGAGATGTGCGGGCTTTGTGAACGTTGCGTAGGTACTTTATTTCAACAGAGATTTATTCTTCTACTTATATGGGACACTTTCACGTAGGGTGACCCAGTGCCACAGATTACCAACTAATCTAGAACAAAAAAACTAGGACAAAACTATTTACTTACAGGTTTTAAAATCTCTCATATAAAAGATATGTTGTGATAAAGGAGTTTATTTTTCTTGTATTTACTTTTATGTCAATCGCTATTTCATTAAATAAGTCAATATTTTTTAAATACATTATATTTTTAAACACATGTTTGTTTGTTTGTTTGTTTGTTTGTTTGTTTGATCGTTTGTTTGTTTGTTCGTTTGTTTGTTTGTTTGTTTGTTCGTTTGTTTGTTTGTTTGTTTGTGTGTTTGTTTGTTTTTTTGTTTGTTTGTTTGTTTGTTTGTTTATTTATTGGAACGCGCTAATCTTAAGAACGACTGGTTCGAATTGAAAAATCCTTTTTGTGTTGGATAGTCCATTCATCGTGGAAGGCTATGGGCTATTATTATATTAGCTATGACCAATAGGAGCGGAGCACCAACGAAAAATGTTGCAAAAACGGAAAAAATATTCTTATTGAGAGTTCCGTTGCGTGCGCTGCGTAAACAGTTGACGTTAAGCAAAAATCATGTATGGCGGGATCGTTCCCTTTTGAAAGTTCTAACCAAAAGTCCGCGACAGCATATGTGTATCTTTTAAGGTTAGTTTACTATAACCTTTGTTATGGTAATCAAATTTATTCTAACATAATAACGCACTATTTGTGAAGATGTTTTTTAAACATGATATGAATTATTGTCAAATTAAATATGTTATTTACCTAGGCATGGAGTGTTAGGAAAGGGGAAGGGAGGGAGAACGCGATGGGGAACGTTTCTGTAGTCCACCCGGACAGAGCCGAGCACGACCGCTAATCATAAATAATTAAATACGTGTTTCAGAGTTTTTTATTTTCAAATTAAAAGAGGGAGATGGAAGTCAAAAGTTTGTATGACAATAACCGAAATTTATATAGGCAAAAAGTACACAAAAACCATCTCGAATGTTTATAATAGATCACTTTAACAGGAATGTGGAGACTACGCAGGCGAAGCTGCGGGCGGTCGCTAGTGGTATCTGTATTAGCAGCATTTCTTAACAGCAGAACGCAATAAGTCATCAAACTAAGAAAACTGCTGAAATATACAAATCTCGCGGTCTCTATGTCTGAATGGAAGTGAATCCGTTTTACAGCGTATAAGCTGCAGAACCAAGCCTTTTCGCCAAATCAGTAATATAGGTATGAGGATCCCATTGCAATTTCGCGGCTATGAGGTGATTCCTAAAAATGTGGAACTCATAAGATCCTAGTTCTCGATTTCAATAACAACATTGATGGATATCTGTTTGACATTCGATACCTAGAATCATAACCATTAATTTTTTTTCAAAGCTTTTTTATTTTCATTTAATAACATATTGTTGGCCATGAATCATTTAACTATTCTGGAATTCGCATTGTTTACATCGTCGTAGATAAATTGATTTGTTCACTTTGGAATGTATCATAAGCAAAAAATACTATATCCTGGCAATTTTTTATGCCATATAAATTTTTTGTGACTCAGACAATAAATTATATGATTTCTTAGTACTGTCATAATACCTCAAGTATGGTAAATCTGCTAATATGTTTATTTCTATAATTGCGAACTGACTCTCATCAACTAGTACCTATACATTTGATTGTATTTTTGGGCGCTTCAAATTTAAATCAAAACAGCGACAGCCGCCCACAATTGGCTTTATCACAATGTTCAGCATTAGGCCGTTTGTCCACTGCAGCCGTCACTTCACGTCACCGAGAACGAGATGACGGCACCGAAGTAGCGATACATATATTTCCTAGGGCCGCCGGTCCACTGCACGCCTATCACCCCAGCACCGTCACCCCGGGCGCCGAAGTTTCGAATAGTTCGGCACGACCGCTAGAACTCAGCCCAAGATTATGACGAGCCGATGACTGTGCCGGCTATACCCGTTTGATCTTGTCCACGACTTTATCATAACTAATATAAAAAAACAAAGAAATTTAACTACGACATTTCTTCAGCTATAGAAGTTATAGAAAGCAAATAATGTTTGTGGGATAAAACCAAGAATGCGTCCAAAGATTAAGATTTGCGACAGAAAGCTGGAGTGAATTTTATGCCTTTTTTGCGCTAAACTTGGAGGATGTGGACCAGAAAACCAAAGATAAAATTAGTAAATAAACTGAACTACCGAAATTTGTCGCGATGCACAGTCAATGGACGTCACGTCATCTTGAACTTCTTGAAAACAGATGTGCCAAAGATTGACTTTATTACTCATTTTAAACAGTTTAAAACAAGTAATAAAGCCAAAGATCTTTAGCTGTACTTAGCAGTAGGTCTGCTCTGCTAGCAGTCCACATCCTAGCAGTAGTATCAGGTACAATAGCTACTACCTATAGTAAAACTACCTCACGATTCATTCACGGTGTTTCGATGTAAATGTAATAGGTTTACTTTATTAATAAGTATGTATATCACTTGTACTCATAATACAAGCTTTGTTTAGTTTGACTAGAGTTGAAACTAGACGGCACTGTGAATGATGTCTCAAGTATTATTATTATTAGCTAGTAAACTCATTCTGTTTGTTTACCTCGAATTCCAGAATACGGTTTTGATCAGGCAGCATGCAATATATCCTAGTCTTTTCCTATTACAAAATTACACAATAAATTTGATAAATTCTAATAATATATTTTTGCAAAGAAGAGAAGTACTTGCTTGCTTTCCACATTTATTATGGTAGATTTATCTAAGTCCATTAACAAAGTTAAATTGTTTATTATTGTAACCAATATACTTGACCGGTTCGTATTTAACAAAATTGCTTGTTTAAAATCACCATTATCTTGCTTAATTTAACCTTTTTTTTTGAGTGCAAGAAAGCAGCTTTGTTAGCTGTCGTTTACAATAAATAGTTTGGAAAAAAATACACATCTTTACTGAAATTGAATATTTTAAATAAAATTATTATGTCAATAACATAAAATTTATTATTATAACATGTCAGTGTATGAATGTCTTAATTAATCAACGTCTAAAATTATTTTCCTCCGCAGGTAAGTTGCTATTAAATGAAAATGCATACAAAATAAAAACAATTTGTTTATATTATACAAATACTTATAATATTAAACATTGTATGGATAATTAAGATCTATAAAATAAAAACTAATTAAAAACTAAAAGTATTTACAAATTAAAAAAATACTAAGTAAATTATGATAAATGATAAAATTTTAAAGAGACGTTGGGTTCAGGGTACTAAGGATGCTTGCCGCGTTGCCGCGCTGTATTGTGACACCGATCCTCTGAACAAAGTATTCCTTGCACATAGGATCCCCTGTCAACAGACACAGCGCGACACCCAAATCGTGGACAAGTGATTTGGTATCCTTGGACCAGGGACCCATCGTCTCGACAGCGAAAGGGATGAAATGGTAGCGATTTATAAGTTCCATTCATAGATCTTAATTATCCATACAATGTTTAATATATAATTTGATTAATCTTATAATATTTAAACTGAATTGATATGTACAACACGTTTTCGGAATTTATTTGTGCTTCATTAAGTATTTACTGGAACAAACCTCTTTCTAACATTCCTAGCCATGAATATAAAAGACATGATAATCAGACTCATAAAGTTGAGCTGTTCTGTCCGAGAGCATTAAAAATAAATTAAACTTTTGTGTACACCTTCCTTTTTCATCCTAATTGCTTTTAAAGAATTAAAATTCCATTGCTAGGCGTTCCATTCATGAGGAGATGACACGAAAATAATAAAAATCAAAGTACATAGAATTTTGTTATTTTCCACACGTTAGTTAAATGCTACTCAAATGCTTTAAATAGTTTATAATTTCGAAATGAACCAATTATTTATTCAAAGGAGCGAACTTAGTAATTACAAATTAAAGCGTAGGCTAAGGACTATGAAAAAAATTACCTTTTCATTACACTTTTATAATTTAGTTCTGATATGAACTACTTTTACATGACTTTTTAAATTAAGGATATACCTAACCCAATCATTGAAAATAGGAATGTTTCTGTTTTAAGAAAAATATATCTTATTTTCCCAGGTAAATTCGATAATCCGTATTCAAAAGTCGTGCATAAGAGTTTTTATGAATAATCCTTAGCGCTTTATATCTGTACGTGAAGGGAAATGAATTTTTCTTTCGCAACTGCTAATATCCGGTATAATCTGAATTTTCGTCTAACAAAATACGGATACTTCGTTATTTGACATTTAATTTTATTATTAGCATTTATTCTGTTTTTCAACATTCGTGCTAAAAGCTTTTGAGTTATTGAGAGAATTCAAAAATATATCTGTATCGTTTTCATTTATTTACATTTACTGGAAATCCTTTGAACTAATCAAATCAAATCAAATATCTTTATTTCGTAGTTATGTAACATAATCTTGAAATACGTCACAAGAGTGAATTTATTACTTTGCAGAAAAATGTCAACACAAATGCGCATTCTAAAAATGCTGGTTCCTCTCAGAAGAATACGAAAGAAACTGAGGGGCGCTCTTTTTAACCGACTTCAAAAAAGGAGGAGGTTCGTACATTACATTATATTTTCACGTACGTACATTATATTTTCAAATATATATTGAGACGGTAATGTCATTATATTTATTTCCTTATACTTGTCCCAGTTTATAAATAAATTGCTCGAATAGCTCGCTTATGGAACACGAAAATTGTATTCACATTGGCAGTGTGTCCCACAGCAAAACACCATAAGTCATCAAACTATGGAACCCACTAAAATAGGTACACTTATCTCTAAAAAAAACTTAATTATGTTCACGACATTTGGTACGGGTATAGAAATCGAGATTGTTTAAAATACCGACGTTTACCCAAAGCTAGAGTTGTTCCTAAATAGTGCTAGACCAGCAACTATTGACCCGGAATAATACAGATGGATCGGCCCAACACCCATCGACACCTTATATAATAAACTAATATAATATCTACAATATATCGGTTGTATAACAATGTAGGCAATATTCGCACATTAACACATAACCGTCCACGTAAAAAGGAAAACTTACGAAGTAGATTACGACTTACGAATACAGCAATTTTGTCACCTATTTAAAACCAATTTGATTAGGTACTTTTAATTTCATTGCTATATTTGTTTCATTTTACATTACATCAGCGGGTCTCACAGATATAAGAGATGTTTTTAAGTTTCTGTTTTACGGGAATTCTAAAGCAAAATCTCGCTAAAATATTACGTACCTGTGTTCTCATAAAATAACAAGTTTAATTATATGCAAATTCAGAAGCTTGCCACATAGAGAATCAGATTACGAAAGTGACAATAATTTTAGAAATACGCACATACAAGATGATTTAGTACGTATTATGCATATAGTGTACGTGGGCGCGGCGGCCTCGGCCGGCTGGTATAAACTATGCTCATCTACTCATCCATAATTTTTGATATGTGAAAATATATAGAAAATATAATTTTATCAATTCAGAGTAACTTTATAGAATTTGATAAAACTGTTGCAGAACCACAATGGCGGCGATCGTGTTGTAAAACGAAAGCGTGCCTATTGATCACCGATCAATAGACCCATAGGTACTAGACTGTATGTAGCACAGAATGAAACTACGCATGAAACTTAGTCCCATCGCGGTACGGGGACTAAAGTCAAAATAGTCGCTTGTAGACCATGTCTGTGTCAGTTTAGTCGATTGAAATGAATTCGTATCTTGCACGTATCTTGTAAAATTATCTAAAGAAAATGCCGTGCTGTGCTTTCAAACAGTGCACAAACAACATCCAAAACTCCAAAAAGGCAGATGGGATTACATATCACACGTAAACTTATATTTTATTAATTTCGTTTTTTAAAATTTAATATTTGACAATTACAGTTGCACATAAATTGAATTATTCGGTAAGCACAACAATCTTTTCACACACAAACAGTCTTTTCATCTCTTTTAAATCTATTGCAATAGCTGTACACCTTCCACATCACCTTCTTTTTTCGCATTTTTGTTCAACGGTTCTGACACAAATTTTGAAAGATCAGGGACCAGAGCCGCATTCGAAACAATTTATTATAAAAATAAATGAGGATATGAAATATTGTTTTGGATTAGTTATCTTTTTTAGGTACGTTAAAGGTGAAATTATTTATTTTGAAATTATAGATATAGACATTGGTGGCAATGATAGAAAACCGCCTAAAATTACAAAAAAAAAATATAGAAATAGTAGACAATGATAGGAATTTCTTGTAATTAGTAGAAATGGTAAAAAATTGCAGGAAATGGACATATACGAATGGTATATAATAAAATTACAAAATTGCCATGATAGGTATTCATTTTGTAGGTTTTCGAAAATGCTAATTTAAAAACTATCATCATTTACCAACTTCACTTACCTTTTTATCGTTCTACTTGAACGAATTTATTCCTGTTTTTATTTATACAATCACATCAAAGAAGATGATTTCAAACGTGTATTCAAATGTACACACTAGCAGTTTTTATTATTCTAATAAACAATAAAATACTAAACACATACCTATTACCAATAATTCATTGAAAATGCAAATATTTGATAAATTATTGCCTTAATTTATTACCTTTCACTTCTTTTTAAGATTTTCAAGTCAAGCTTTCTTTCAATTTTTTAATCACATCTTTGAAAGTTTTATTGAAATAAGTTCAGCCCTTTCGGAGATCAGTTCAAACAAACAGACGGACAGACAGACAGATAAACAAAAAGTGTTGTATATCATTCCTGATAATCTTTTTATCATATCTGTGAAGTTTCATTGAAATCGGTTCAGCCGTTTCGGAGATTAGCTCGAATAGACGGACAGACAGATAAGAAAATTTGGTCATTTGGTCACATAGATCTCGTCAAAACATCAAGTTTGAGTATCAATACGATAGGTCTCCGATTGATGATTTCGAAAATATAAGCTTTTAAAAATTTGGTCACGTGGTCACGTACGTGTCGTCAAAACATCAAGTTTGATTTCCAACACTATAGATCTGCGATTGATGGTTTCGAAAATATAAGCATTTAAATATGTGGTCACGTGGTCACATGGATCTCGTCAAAATATCAAGTTTGAGTACCAACACGATAGGTCTGCGATTGATAGTTTCGAAAATATACGCATTTAAATATGTGGTCACGTGGTCACATAGATCTCGTCAAAACATCAAGTTTGAGTACCAACACGATAGGTCTGCGATTGATGGTTTCGAAAATATAAGCTTTTAAAAATTTGGTCACGTGGTCACATAAATCTCGTCTAAACATCAAGGTAACCACTTATATGATAAAATAAATAAAGTCGCTCACTTTTTTCAAATGAATTCATTCAACTGCTAAATAACGGTCTCAAAATGGCTTCAAAATTTGACGTACACTCAGGCTGAAGAACTTCTGTCTATCGTCAGGTAGTGTTTATGATTTATCGTGTTTGCAGCATTATTATTCTGATACTTTTTACAGATTTATACCTACGGATCCTAAATGAAATTTTATATATTTTTAGTTATACGTAGAGACACATTCATAAGTGTCTTTACACTAAATTCATAAGTAGCCTATGTCACCCGCGGTAATGCCTTCTGCACGTCTGCAAAGTTTCATTGAAACCGGTTCAGCCGTTTCGGAGATTAGCCGGAACAGACAGACAGACAGACACTTCAGTTTTATTAATATAGAGATAAATAATTTTAAACTGACAGTGATTGCACTTTTCTTGTAACTTAAAAAAGAATTGATATTGCAATTATTAACTATTATACTCCTCAACAAAAAAAAGAAACATTAATCTAAATGACTTTTACAATACGGCCCTGGTGAACAACAACAACATTGCAATCGACTATCTTTGGACCCATTCGGCCATTCTCGTTTACCTTCCGTGCGCAGTATATTGCAAGGGATCTTCGAGTCTAGTACCGTAGGTACATACATGTAAGTCGGTGCTATTGGTTAATCTCTGATTTGCGGAAGTTGTAGTCAGCTCAATGTATTTATATTTTTATTTATTGATTTGGTTACACTGTCTTAATAGAAACATATAAAACAAATAAAGAAGTAATTCAAAAGCTAATTATTAGAACTAATCATTGAAAATTTTAAATAAATTATTTAATGAAATGTTAATTGAGTAATTTTCTTATGATAACTATGTTTACTGTTCTACTCTGGTATTGTCATACGCCTACGAGACGGCGCCCTTAAGGCACCGCCCGTCAAAGGCATTAACACACCGAAGAATCCTCAATGCTTCCGGTCGTTGTTCATGTCAAACCTCCGGAGTATGGGTTGAGGATGTCGTTTAGCCGGTCGGGCTGCCTGCACCGTCTGTGTAGAAATCCCAACCCGGCACTATCTGCTCGGTAGGTCGGGCACGCAGGTGTCTATATGCAGATTCGGCCCTCACTAAATAAAAAAAAGAAAAAAAACTGATATCAAACTTAACTTAAAAAGGATTTTAATTACTGATAAGATCTTAAATAAATTGAACGTGTTAAATAATATTTATTAGCATTTTCTCCATACAATTTTATGGAAGGGGTTTTGAAAACCGAATGTCAATGGTGAGGGATAGGTAAATTTTCATACAAATTTCGGTGTCTTATCAATTGTCCTGGCTTTTTTATGTAAAAATGCTTTCGGTCAATTATAGCACGTGTTATTGTGATTAGAATTAAATAAAAACATAAGCGTAAAACACTTTCTAATTGCTCCAAATTTTACAATATTTTCGTGGAGTTTGTCGAACTTTAAGGATTTTTAATAAATATAATCACAAACTTTATAAAAAAAAAGCTTTCGATCAATTATAGTACAACTCTTCCAGAACGAATTCCGATTCGATCCGATTTACCACAAACTTCTTAAAATTCAAATCAGTAAACCCTGTTTTTGTTCTGGGTTGGAAAATCGGGCCCTTAACGAATCATACCAAACTAAAGCATTTACCATGTGTACAGTCGGCAATAATCTAAGTTATCCTACGCATAACATAAAGTAGAAATATCGGAAAAAAATGTCTGTTAATAGCTTTAATTATCGCTGACTGAAATTGGTAGAAGTAACACTAAAAATAAACGTTACTTTTGCTTATTTGTGAATACTCTATTTAGTTTGTTTTATATTTCAGGCGATATTAAGTCAAGTTGTTAGATCGCAATGAGGCTCATCCAATATGCAGCATTAATTTTCTGGGACCAGCTCCATTAGAAAAAGGCTTCAGACTTTCGCAATTGAAGAAATTGTACGACTACCTCTTGCTCATCAGCGCAATAAAGAAGATTGAACTAATGAACCTTTGCGAAAAAGGTGTCATACAAGCAGAAAATCATGGTTGCTTTGAAGTAGTAGTTCTTTAAATTGTAACAGTAATATTTAGGTTCGTGTACCGGACGTGGCAGCAGATAAAAGTAGCAGCGTGGACGAATGAATAATTACTCTCAGGTCCAGAAATTTAAGTGCAGTTTTTACAGTTTTTGTTAGATATTGTATTTTTCGCCATAACTATACATGAAAAAAATTGCGTTGTTGACCTGTATTTTTTATTCAGATAGTTACTTTGCATCTGAGCCAAACATGATCTTAAAAAATCTTAATCTTGTAACCAACGCCGCAACGTTATGAAAATTATCTATACTAATATTATAAAGCTGAAGAGTTTGTTTGTTTGTTTGTTTGTTTGTTTGTTTGTTTGTTTGAACGCGCAAATCTCAGGAACTACTGGTTCAAATTGAAAAATTATAGTTGTGTTGGATAGTCCATTTATCGAGGAAAGCTATAGGCTATACTACATCACGCTACGACCAATAGGAGTGGAGCATCAATGAAAAATGTTGCAAAAACGGGAAAAATTGTTCCTTTTGAGAGCTTCCGTCGCGCGCGCTGCGTAAACGGTTGATGTTAAGCAAAAATCATGTACTACGGAATTGTACCCCTTTAAAAGTTCTGACCAAAAGTCCGCGACAGCATATGTGTATCTTTTAAGGTTAACTTACTATAACCTTTTTTATGACAATCAAATTTGTTCAACATAATGTACTATTTGCGAAGATGTTTTTTAAACGTGATATTAATCCTTATAAAATTAAATACGTTAGTTGTCTTAAGCATTTCATGCGTATTATAATTGCTTTTTACATCATACAATTTAAATTAATATCTTAACAGTTTTTATTGAAATTTAAAAACTATAGCGGGCGAAAATAAATTCGCTGTCTGCCTCTGTTCGTTAACTTTTTACTTCCAAACCAATAGACTTTGATACGGTTTTTAGTAATATCTTATTTTCTTATTATCTTATAATCTATTAATCTATATAATAGAAATACTTATTATAAAGCTGAAGAGTTTGTTTGTTTGTTTGTTTGATAGATTGATTTTTTGATTGATTGATTGATTGTTTGATTGATTGATTGTTTGTTTGTTTGTTTGTTGGTTGGTTGGTTGGTTGGTTTGTTCGTTCGTTCGTTCGTTTGTTCGTTTGTTTGTTTAAACACGCAAATCTCAGGAACTACTGGTTCAAATTGAAAAATTATTTTTGTATTGGATAGTCCATTTATCGAGGAAGGCTATAGGCTATATTACATCACGCTACGACCAATAGGAGTGGAGCATCAATGAAAAATGTTGCAAAAACGGGAAAAATTATTCCTTTTGAGAGCTTCCGTCGCGCGCGCTGATTGATTTGATGATTGATTGATTGAATGATTGATTTATTGATTGGTTGATTGATTGATTAATTGTTTGTTTGTTTGTTTGTTTGTTTGTTTGTTTGTTGGTTGGTTGGTTGGTTGATTCGTTCGTTCGTTCGTTTGTTCGTTTGTTTGTTTGTTTGAATTTGTTAATCTCTGAAACTACCAGTCGGATTTGAAAAATTCTTTTTGCCTTTGATAGCCTGATTCTAGCAGAGAGTTATAGGTTATATACATGAAAATGAACTGTCTGTCTATTCGAGCAAATCGGCTTCGGCCAAAACGGCTTAACCGATTTTGATAAAACTTTACACATATGAAAAGTATGTAGTCAAAAGTGACATACAGAACTTTTTGTATGTCTGTCTGTACGTCCATCTGTCTAAACCAATTTTAATGAAACATCACAAGTATGAAAAGAAGGTCGTCAAAACTAGCAAATGTTGCTTTTTGTCCGTCTGTCAGTCTGTACGTGTATCTGTCTATTTGAGCTAATCTCCAAAACGGCTAAACATATTTTAAGGAAACTTTACAGACGGGAAAGAAGGTTGTCAAGATATTTGACATTAACTACTTTTTGTCCGTCTGTTTGTCTGTACGTCTATTAAATTCAATTTTATCTATTTGAGCTAATTTCCAATACGGCTGAACAGATTTTAATGAAACTTTGCAGATGTGAAAAAAGGTTGTCAAGAGTGTGATAAGCTACTTTTTGTGTTTGTCTGTCTGTCTATCTGTCTGTCGTTTGTCCTCACTGATCTAACAACGTACAGCCGAAAGTACTAAGTCTAGGAAGCTTAAATTTGGAACATAAGTTTATTTTATAACGTGAGCATTATAAAGTTAAGAAAGGCTTTTTTAGAAATTTCAAACTTAAGGATGGGAATGGAGGGACTTAAATAATGACGTGTTTCAGGGTTTTTAGATTTTCACATTTTAAGAGTGGGAAACGGGAGATGAAAAATTGTATCGGTTTTTTAAAGGGTGGAAGGGGAATGAAGATTGAAAGTTTGAATGGGTGTGACCAAAATTGGTTCTAGCAAAAAGTACGTATAAACCATCTCGAACGTTAATAGTACCTATAACAGGAATTTGTAGTCTACGCAAGCGAAGCTGCGGGCGGTCGCTAGTATAAAATAAAACACTAGCCAACTGTTTGGAAAACGTTTTATTTACCTTATTGTTTGGTAATTCTTTTTTGTTTTTGTATTTGGATGTTTTTTGATATAACTTCTATTAGGCATTAAATTAATAATTACTAAAGAATATTTACATCTTTTATATATAATAATGTTTATAAAGAGAATTGAAATTTAATTAAAAACTATGGAAGCAATCTACAAATATAAAGTCTATAAATACAATCTTAAAAGCTAAAAATAACCAGTCCCTGGCGAACCTGATGCAAAGATACCCATAACGCTAGCGGCATTACCGCGCTGGATCGCCATGGCGAGCCTCCGCATCAGAAACGACCCCGAGCGAGGGTCACACCTCCTCTCCTTAAGTCGGCGACCGATGCACTTAATTAAATTTCTGGCCTCGAGGCTCCTACAGCCCGTGGTCTCCACAGCAAAAGGAACGAAGATATAGGATTTTTCCAAGTTTGAGTATTTATTGTGTTTCAGACGGGCCGCGGACTCAGCGGCTGCCCCTGCCACACGCATTGTTGAGTTGAGGTGGGAGAGAGCGAAAGTGCTGACGCAAGTTGCGTCCCATAATAAGCACCTCCCTTTTTCCCAAGGCACCAGGGTCAAACCATCAGGTCTCTTTCCGTCTGTGCGACTAAGACCCCGTGGTTCGGTAACACAGGGCACATTGGCCGAAACGAGGGCGCGACGAATGATATCATTAAGTGTGTGGTGACGTGGAAACCTGCCCGAGCATCTATTACAGCTCAGGGCGTGGTGACCGTTGCCTTCCACCATGGCACCATACGAGCACTGGTGAGGTTCACACACCTTACAACCCAAATTTGATTTATATTTATTTTACAAAATAAAACAGGGAGCCTAAAACAGTGTATCCAACAAGTTAGTATAATAAAGGTCCCTTAAACATTAAATAATAAATTCTGCGCCAGGAAAAACCATGTAACTGATTGACAAGTTTATACAAACATTGATTCTGTAAAATCTAACAAATATTTTTTTTTTGTTCAATCCAAAATTGTATAGAAATAAATTGCTCAGCCAATTTCATAGAAAACTGCGGTCTAAACCTTTTGCTTCAAAAGATAGATAAAAGTTGCGTCTATAGGAAAAACCACTTGTCTGCATCACTCATCAAAGTAAATCCATAATTATACCTACTTATTTTGGGAATCAGGTCATTTTTCTCTAGCACCAGAACAATGAATAAAATAAGTAATTAAAAGTACAAACATACGCTTCTGATTATCAGGAATTCATGCAGTTAGTTGGTTTTTGCAGTAACCCTACGATATTATTGTACCTGCGCTAGCCCACTCAAAGGATTCTGTTCAGATCCGCCTTAAAGTTTGACGCGATCTGTACCTACCTTTAATAAAAGTAGATAGATACCTATTTGTCTTATTATCTTTCCACCTTATACATAAACCCTTTAGGAAAAAAATATTCAATAGGATGGCAACATCTACTAATTACATGTACAACAAAAGCGAGCAAAAAATATACATCGTACCTAGACCAAATATACACCAGTTATATTTGGAAATATTCGCTGTAAAGTAGAATTTTGTGTGACCCATATACTTATTAGTTCCATGCCCATATGTGAAACTCCTACTGGAAAAGAAAATTAAGACTCTGAACATAAATTTCTTATGTAATTTAAGAAAATGTTTCCTTAAAACAATTATAATGATGTATTCTAGGTATATAGTCTCTCTAATCACTGATTTTGACATTTTGCTCACGTTTTCGATTATTTCCAAGTATGAGACGCTCCATCCTGTATATAATGCTACCCAAGGATAACGTATTTTTAAAAATGGAAACAGGTATCCAATATCATAGCTGTATATATTTGATCTGAGATTAAACCTTACAATGCAACATAATAACACCGCTAGGAATCGGATAGTCACTTTTTTCAATTACACGCCTTATTTATCATTCTGAATTGAAAAGATAGACGACTCAGTGAACAAAAAATATTAAATGTAAGAAGTATATTAAAAGTATTTAAAACGTGTACTCAGTAAATGTGTGATCATGATTTATGATTGTTTAACACAATAAGCTTTTTGAATAGATATTTTAGATCTGAAACAAATAAATAGGTATATTGCAACAACGTAGGTATAACGCACATAAAATTGTCATGAAACGTCATTAAATGTCATAAAAGTCATGAAATGTCACGAAATGAACATTTTGCTAAAGTGGATATGTCCACAGTATCAAAATGACCACTTTATTGATTCTATGAGAAGTAGGCAAATTGAGTGTAATTACTGCTTGAGCTAAAGATTGAGTACCCCTTTATTGGATTTATTGTGACGTCACCCCATGTTATTTTGCGTATTCAAATATATCTTTCTGCAAAATTTCATTAAAATCAGTTAGGTAGGTTAACTACGAAGAACAGACAAACATAAATCAAGTTCTTGAAAAAATCTCCATTTCGCTATGAAAAGTATTATATTACCTGTAAAATGACACCCACATGGACTTTTTTATGAAGTATAAAAATAGACTTTATATGATAGAAAAATTTATAAACAAAATTATATATGACTGGAGAACATGGAACTAACAAGCAATTAAAAGTTTACATCTGTCCTTTTTTGAAAAAAGAAGTTCATCATTATTTTAAGCGGCCTGCCGTCACACCGTATGATATTGCTTTTTCTATCTAACAGGACATTTTAAATATTCATAACTCGGTTATTATTAATTTTGTGTTTTTTTTTTTTTATATTGCACTGTCATAATACATTTAGAATATTATTTCATTTAACCAATAAAAAAATTTTTACTACCCTGTTGTAGTTTGTAACTATTTTTATATGTACTAAATGTATATTTGATTTAAAATAAAATCATGTTATTTATTTTATTTGTATACTAGCTATGATACCCGGCTTCGCTCGGGAGTTGGTATGAGATTACGTGGTAGTTGATAGTTGAAATAAAAAAATAAACTATGACTAAAAAAGTGAAAAAAAAAATTATTGAAAACATTTTCTCATAATTTACACGACTTGTTTATAAACAATATTTTTCATTTTATTGTCCGGGGTATATATATATATAAATTTTTCGAGTTTCCTACTCTTGAGCAAGCTACATATAGCTGACCGTGAGAGAAGCAGGATTCTTTAAGGTTGATGCCACAATATTTTAAAGTTTGCCTTTGCGCTTTATTAATTGTAAAACTAAAGGCTAATTTTATTGGAAACTGCAATCTTTTAAATTGAAATGGTAATTCAGAAGAGATCAGTGGTATTCTAGGTATAAATACTGTGTGTCCTTTGTTCTTTCCAGAAATAAGTTCAGCTTCAATGATATTATTCGATAGCTGTTTTACGATCATCCTTGTTCCATTACATAGTTTTGGGGAGTTGATATTTCTCAGTAGTATGATTGGAGATCCAATTTTCAGACGAAGGCAGTGTAATGGCATTCCTGGTACTTGTAAAGAGTTTAAAAATTCCGTAGGGAAGTTGACACTTTCTTCAATGGATACCATCGTGTCGATCGATTTATATATTTTCTCTTCACCAGGTATTTTCTTTAAAATATTAAAATTAATATCGTCAACAATATTATTTTTAGTGGCCAAAATTGCTCTTTCGAATAACCACTCTACGTTGGTATAGTTTAGAATAATATTTGGATAAATTTTATCGATTAGTTCATTTTCAGTAGTAACTATGTTACAGAATTCACTATTGAGTTCAATGAGGCCGGTCGTTTGGTCAGTAGGATATGTACCTTCGCCTATTTGTAAAAGTATTTTAGCAAAATGTGCTGTTGTTTCATCTTTTGATAATTCAACTCTCATGTTTTTTGTTAATTGCAGTATTTGTACTTGTGGCCAGAGATGGGACTTTTTTAAGCATGCATTGATCTAGTCTGCTGGTGTTGACTTGGGAATAACTGGAAGTGTTTGTCTAAAATCTCCTGAGAGTATAAGTAGAGCTCCTCCCATTATTTCAGAGTTTTTTCGCAATTCTTGTAGTGTTCTGTCCATGGCTTCTAGTGATTTTTTATGGGCCATGGTGCATTCATCCCAGAAGATAATTTGAGCTTGTTTTAGAAGTTGACCCCGTCCAGATTTTCCTGAGATTTTACATACCGGGAATTGTTGTTCGGCTATATTCAACGGTAGTTGTAAGGCAGAATGGGCAGTTTGTCCTCCTTCCATAAGTGTGGCTGCAATGCCGGATGATGCTAGTGCCAGTGCGATGTGTTTTTTAGCACGTATTTCCGCCAGTATTAGATTTATTAGAAACGTTTTACCGGTGCCTCCTGGTGCATCCAAGTTAATAATTCCACCAGTGTTGTTATTCATCCGGTTCATTATAACGTTGTAAACTTTTTTTTGATTGTCATTGAGGAGTGGTTTGTTGTGAGCAATGTATTCAAGTAGTTCATTGACGTTATAGCTTTTTTCCTTTGTAATTTCGTAGTTTAGCACACTGAAAGCATTTCTTTGTGGTGCTGGCATTCCAAGTTCTACTAAGGCCTGGTTATTTATTGCTAAACATTTATCTTCTAAGCGAATAAGTGTTTCATTGAAGATGTCGTCATTGAATTCTATAGTCAGTTCTGGATTAGTTTGTCGGATTTGGTACAATATATCATCACTCATATTCCTTTTGAAAGAGTCCCATAGCTGTTTTGGGTTTGATGGGTTACATGTTGTTAGAATTATGGCGAATAACTCTCGAATTTGTTCAGCTGAAGCTGTGAGTGTGGCTTCTTGTAGTGTTAATTCCCAGTGGTTATCATTTTCCAATAATCCTAAGCGTTGACATGCTTCTCTGTACGTCTGGCATAGGTAGCCGTCAATGGTCCTGAGATCTGTGAAACTTGTTGGTCCCCGTATTTCGTGTAACAACATCCGGAGATAGAAACATTCGGCATTGTTTGGATGTACAGTGAATACTCGACCTATTGCGTTAGTTTTCATGATTTCTGGATGACCCTCCTTTGGCATTCCTTGTTTTCGTCGTTGGAAAATTTTCCTTGTTTTGTCCCACGTATAATAAATAGGGACGTCGACATACAATAATGTCTTTGCGAACGGATCCGTTTGGCACAGTTGGAAAAAAGCTGTTAATGTTGTGTTCTGAGGTGGTTCGCTTGCAATTTTTCTAGCCGAGTCTTTTGTGAAGTAAACTCTCTGTCCATTCTCCAAATGTACTGCTAGATGTTGTACAGCTGGTTCGCGTTCATGTATGGGAAAACTAAAAATCCTCCACGCTGCTTCGTTACTGTTGATATATCTTCCCATTTGGTACATGAGGATCTCATCATTTTTGTTATTTTGTTCGCTATTTTGGGCTATTTGAAATACTGCCATACCACTACCTTTGTTTACGTACTTACATATATATATATATATATATAGATTTTACTGAATTGCAGTATTCAACGTTTATGTGTGCTTGGAACATTTTGGAAAATAGTGGGTTATATGGTACTACCCATTGATTATCTATTTCCAATTCATCTCTACCTTGTATTCGTATTTTTGCTGTGAAGCCACCGTTTTTCGGTGATCGTCTTCTATATTTGGGATAGCCGTCATCTTCAGTTTTTGTATCATCCAAGTATGTTTTTGGATATTTTTTGTACACTTTCCATCACTCATACATGGCGCATTGAAGTTTAATGGTCCACATGGTCCGTGAATCATGTTTTTCACTACTATGTTGTATAGTTCCTGGTCTTCTTGTGGATTTGGAAATTCAGCTTGGATGATTTTGTCGATATCCGTGGGATAAATTTTATCGTGTAGCCATATGAGATTGTGTGAGTGAGGTTATCCTCGTTTTTGCCACTCGATTGTATAGTACATCCAACATCTAACGGTTCCAAAGATGTGGTATTTTGTGATAACTTCAATAAATCTTATTTGTTTTTGCCGAAAAACTCGGGCTATTATGTCGTGTCGATCCATGGAGGTTTGTCCGTATATTAGTTGTTCTTTGATTTCTGGCCATGATGTAAATGTTATGAAGAGATCAGGTCGTCCATATTTTCTTACGTAGGTCATGGCATCTTGAGTATATTCGTACATATGTCTTGGACTTCCTATGTATGATGAGGGTAAGATTACCATTGTTCCAATGTCGTCAATATTGCCGTCATTCATGATCGCGTCTCGAAGGTGGATGTATTCTTCTGTGCGTAGTTTCTTCTGATTCAGTCTTATGTAAAGCATCCGTTCTGCTTCTATTTTTGCGTACATATCTACCAGAAATTGTTGGAATAAACGGCGAGTGTTGAGTATGTGATTGTATATTTCATTGTCTCTGATCATTAAGCGGTAAGCACAGAACTCCTTAGAAGTGACTTTTTTATTTGTTTCTATGCCTGTTTCAGGATGAATTTGTTTTATATTGAAATGATATCCGTCCTCTCCGTGCAGAAATATTAACGGATATTGAAGAGCATCATATGAACGGTGTGTCTCTGTAATGCGTTGTAATCCTTTTCTTCTTCGTTGTATAATTATGTCACGGCTTGTATTTTCATTGTCCACAATTACGATGGCGACTTCATCTATCTGGGGTGCATTAAATCTACGTTCGTGTTCTCCACGTGGTCTTTTATCGGCTCGAATTACAATTTTATAGTCATCAGAAATCATGCGGTCTAATGTTGTTTTGAATATGTAAATCAGTTGATTGTATTTGTGTAAGATCCTCTGCACATCTTGGATTATTTCGCGTCTCAATCCATTAAAATTTGTGCATCGTTGATCAATTTCTTGTTCTTCATTTCCGATGAAATATACTTGCAGAAATTTATAGTCTTCGTTAGGCATTGGGAGTAACGATCCTATTTTGTGATAAATTTGCCCTTGAATTGAAAATACATATTCAAATTGATTTCTATTAGTGTTAGTCGAAGTAACACTGAAAGAAGTCATTAGAAAGCAGGAGTTGTATGATCTTATATTTTGAAGAAAGTGTTTTGATTCTAGTGTTTCCCCGGTCATGTAATGTAGAAATTCCTGCGGAGGTGCTTCCAGTGGTGGTAATCGAATTTTTCCGTTCATGCAACAGAGACCTGGTGTTTCTTTACTAAATTTTTTCGCGTGGCAAAATTGGCAAATGTTATTAATTTTTCCGATTACAACATATTTATGATTGTAATATTTTTTCGTCGGTTCGTAGTGGAATGCTTCCTTTGTTATATTATCTTTTAAAATTCTCGATTCTTCAATACTTTCATTTTCTCTTCTTTCTTCGCTTTTTCTGCTTCTCAGGGTGCTCATTCTGGTTCGTTGATTTTGTAAACGTGTTTCATGCTCTTCTTCCGTTTCATTTCTTCGACATTCTTTTTGTTTCCGTCGTTTCGCTGCAGAGCTGGCAAGATCTCCTCCTCTTTTACGTCTAGGCATTGTATTCTGTAAAATATAAATTAAATAAACATTGAGACAAAGAAAAAAAAAATATTTAACCTTCAAGCGATCGCGTGATATTTTGTTTACGGCCAAAAATATATAGAAGACATCGATTCAACGTCGCGCAACTGCTTGAAGGTTAAGGAAATTACAATTAAAAGAATAGAAAAAAAAAACCATTAGAATTAATTAAACACAATGTTAAAATACATTTGATATTTCACAATAAAGGCTCACAGACAACTTTTTTCTTCTCCACTTCAAAATCGAGAATTAATTAAACACACTATTAAAAATACTCACACGTGATACTTCAAAATAAAGGCTGACAGATAACTTCTTTTCTTTTTGTTTCGAAATCGGTTGCTTAGCTGTTCAAATCAAACTAACTTTCGCGCCATTACTACACATGCTACAATTGCTCGCAGCGCCTTGCGGAATGCAACCCAAATGATCGTTGTTCTGAATGAAGTTCGAATACTCGACAACAGATGGCGCCACTACACTTAATTTCCAAGTTGAAGGGTTGGAAAAGTCCTTATATCTTTAAAAACACGCCCTTTAGGTTAAAACGGGAACTTTCTTGTTCGAGGGGAGATAAAGGGCTATCACACTATATAAGTCCTTTTATCGTGCCGGGACTCCTTTTTAAGTTTTATCGGCACGCACGCTTTATTAACTTAGTTTTATTATATATAATATAATGATTTCATAGTAACACATACACAGGATTCTAAAGTTTTATATGAAATAAATTCCAAGTTATTTTGGTCAGCAGGTTGAAAGCTCTTTCTATGTTATTCATGTATTATTTATGTAACTTTAAAAATCTTTTGAATAAATTATAAATTTGTAAAATTTCACTTTTCCCAATCAGCAGGAAGATGGTGATAGCAGATTATTGTAGTATAGTTGTTTTCACAAATAAGTACTATACCTAAATTGGGGCATTATTACTAAACTGACGAACACACAAATAAATTATTGTAGTTTAATATTATAATTATACGTTGGCGCGCCAACCCTGAGCGAAACGCACTAAATGCGGGCGTGTCTAGACCCCGGAGTTTTGGCTCCTCTCCCCGCGCAGAGGAAACACGGGTGTAAATGCACACAAACCTCAGCGCCGGTCGCTTACGACACACAGACATGAGTGTTGCCCCTGTGCAAAAGAACTATTCCCATACAGTCATGTCTGAAGTATTTTTGTAAGATATTTATTATTTCTGACTTCGTATCTAAAATATTAATATATGATTGTGTTTATTTCACCTATACTTATCAAATCTACCATTTATTATATTGTTTTAGTTTTATTTCACTATTCGTAATTCTGACAAGTCATATATTATATAGTTTTTTTGAATGGCCTGTATTTAATGTATATCTAACACAATGTCACAAAACAATTAACAATACTAAATAACGACCATAACAAATTCACAAAAATAATGGTAACAGAATATAATTAATAACTGACGCGGCGCGGGTTACAATTACGAAAGTGGTATAGAGACTGATGTTTGTGACTGTACATAGTCTGCGCGGGGCGCGAGGGACGCGACCTGCGGCCGTACTCTGGTTAATTAAAGCAGCGCCGAGTTAGCGCTGAATACGCGCCGTTCCTCGCCCGTAGTTCTAGCGACCGGATTTTTGAAACGGACGATACGTTGACGCGTCTCGCCGCACCAACTGCCCTCACTGCCACTTGTCCATATTTTTGGTGTTTGCGCAAGTATGAGCCTTTTACTTTGGTGGCGCGTATAGTACCTTATCACAATTCTCGACCAAAATTTAACGAAAAAGATAGTCAACACTGTATCTTCACTATATTATGAAAGGCAAACACATTTTCCTTATATTTTAAAATAATAACTCAATTTTCAAAAGTCGAAAAAGATTTTGCTCCGAATAAAACATAAACAGGCGCCATGTCGGAAAAATGTAAAGGTATTGACAGGTCAGCTATAATTGTTAAATTGGGCGCTATTAATAGAACTAGTGTGGCCAGTCGAAATAATTTTATGGCGTCTGGTAATTTCAATATCCCAGTGTACCAAGTGTCCTAGGAAGATCAATGACCTCAGTCTCCCCTTACAGAAAACGCCATAATTAATAAGAAAAAAGAAGAATATCTTGTTCTTAGAAGCATAATAATTAAAACGGAGTGACACATCGAAACGATCGAAAACGCGAGAAAAACGAGTGAAATTGTAAAATGCAATTTGTACAATGCAGTGATGTGCTAATGCTGTAATATTTTATCTAAGTTAAATAGGTACACCATAAATTAGTATTTATGATTCATCTAACTTAAATAAAATCATTAGGTGTAAATCATCAGTATTATTTGTCTAATAACTTAGGTATTTAGGTAGGTACTACCTACATAAAGGTTTTTTTTTTTTAATTCTGTCATTCAGTTTACAATTTGTTTTTAAATATAATGAGTAAACGTGTCTTTCAGAGCTAAACGATAAACGGCCAAAAAAATTAAGGTTAAATAGAGTGTGTTGAATAGTAAATAAATGTATCTTCAAAACTAAGCGAGCAAATAAATAAATAAGGGATAATGAAATTAATTAATTTTCACATTTTGCCTTAAATACGACAAATAAGCGTTACTAACATAGCAACCCAGTTTTCTGTCAGATTGGCAGCACTGCAGCTCTAAAAATTAGTCGCCATTTTAGCCGGCTGTCATTTTCACAACAGCCAACGGTTTACTAGCAAAGGGCATTTTGCTTGCTGCACATTTACTGTTCGTGTTTGCCCGTTTGCCGCAGCTTTTTTAATATATTGTAAGTACGTATCTAATATTTTTAATACGTTTATAAAATATAAAACAGCACAGGTGCACTTATTTACATTACAAAAATACTTGTTAGTATTGATAGCTACTAATTCACAAAGCATGAGTTTATGTACCTCTTGTTTGAAATTAATAAACGGTGAATAAATCTAACAAGACTTGTCTAGAAATCCGGTATTGTAAGGCAGAGTTACAGAGGTCAAGGTTACATGGAAGTTCCCACGGCATAGTCATTTATAAAATGTTACGAAATAGAATTTATCAAATTGTTCTAATTGGAAACATTGGATAATCTAAAATATGTATTAGATATAAACATTTTAAATTCAAGGGTTTAGAGAGCACGGGAGAATGTCACACGATAGAAAAAGGATGAGAACTAATTCAGATGATGCAATGTCCAACGATTTGAAAAGGTTTAATGGTGTAGGACCTCGAGAGTCAAGGTAGTACTTGGCAAATCACTCAGGTGTTGGGATTTTAGCATGGGAAAATTACGCCTTGTAACTTACCTATCTCATGTGTAGGTAAATGCTTTTAATTTGGTGTCATTGATATCTATAAGAAAAATAAATTGGGATTATTTTATTAAATAAATTGATTGGGTTTTCACCAATGCCATATGAATGATTCGAAGGTAGGTAACCAAAGTTATTGCATGCATTAATGAGTTTATCTTTTACCTAGCATGATATTGCATGAAAAAACAACTATCGCTTTTATTTATTTATATTTATTATACCTATAATAAAAATATTATTTTGTATTTAATACTATTAGAGACGAGAAATTGTTAGTGCCGTACAACCATGTCAATGGATCATAAGTGCCACTGCCGTGGTGACGATATCACCAGCTTGGATCTCGATAAGCCTGAACATCTTATGCCTCTGATGAGACCTTTTTCAATGAGGTTTATATTTTCTTTATTTTAAATGTGGGTAGACACACATTAGATTACACTTACTTCTTATCATATGACTATGTAATTCAATGTTTATCATACAATCTAAAATGAAGTAGCATTTCTAAACTACATTACATCCGAATGTATTATTCACCCTACTGAAATATGTTGTAGATTATTAATTACATCACTAGCATTTTCAACAAATATCAGTTCTGATGACTAATTAGTAATTTATTACCAATTGTTCAAAAAGCATAATTATATATGTAGCTTCAAAAGTAGCATACCTTACTACTTAAAAAAGTAGTAAGTTGTTATGGGAGGTAGGTATTAATATTTCTAAAATTGTATCTTAGAAATTCTTTTTTACTCTATTTTTACTATGACGGAATTAACTTCATGTTCATCTATTTGAAACTAGTGTTTACTGAAAAAGTTTTTTAAAAACTTAAAAAAAAAACTAACTTATTTCATACAAAACGGCAACTTTATAGGTTAAAACCTAATAGCACCAAATGAAATTACTTATAAATAATGCCATTATCAGTACAGGAAATAATTCCCTTTTGTGTTGCAAAAAAGTTATCATAAACCCACTCTATGCATAATTGATTTTAAGTGGACAATTTTTATCTTCACTAATCTGATAGTTAATGTTGTACCAAAACAGTACAGTCGGTAACTCTTTTATGTATTTTGTAATTCTTAAAAATCTGCAAAAATTAGTAATACCTGTCAACATAAAAACCGTCAGCAATAAAATATTGTTATGAACTTGGGTGGCATTATATTGGTATAAATATGTCTACTAATCACTTGATTAATTTCATAATTCCTACCAATTTTCAGTATTCAGTATCGTGTGATAGCGAATAACACTAAAAATTGGTAGGTGTTTTGTTAAAAAAAACATTTATAATCCATAAAATCTTAATATTTACATTTTTACATATATTCACACAGTTTTTGGGTAAAATCCATTTTATGTAGAACTGCACTGCTTATCTGATGGTGAAGACAGTTCTCAGAGCATTGTCTCTTTAGGGTCAATAACCTGCAAGCGATTGTAGCAAATATGCTCACCACGGGAATTCTCACTGACTATTTCTATGGTGGAAAAGGAAAATTACTTGTGTCCTTATGGCGAACGAACGTATACAACTATCAAACAATTCACGTTATAGATCCGCGATATGGAGAAAAGAAAAAAAAAGATTGGTTTGTTTTATTAAATAATTAAGTAGTATTTTATCCTCACCAATTATTTTTTGGTTCATAGGTAAGTATACAAAATATTTTTAAAAAAAAGTTATTAGAGCACTTTAATAAGTCACATTTGACCCCATATTACGACATTCATTGATCGATACTTAGTTAGCTGATTGTACTTTTATTCAGTATTATACATGTATTTAATCAATTATATTGTTGTGAAAATATATGAATGAGAATCGTTAGTCTTCAAGTATTTGTTAAGGGCTTAAAAACTTTTATAAACATGTTCCAAAGTTGAAGATTATCAAAATTGTATTATACTAGCGACCCGTTCCGGCTTTGCACGGGTAGCAGAGCATATAAGCCGTAGTGTTTTTTCTGCGTAGGTCCTATTAGCTTGTTGCGTCGAACATATTGATTGGATTTAACATCCCACTTGGAGTATTTTTAATGTAGTTTATTTTTAATTTTATAAATATTTAAAAATTTAAAGGTTAAATACATAAAAACAAACTACAATACAACTTTTATATTACGCGTGTCGCGTCGGGGCGTGAGGCCCGGTCGCCTGGCTCTCCCGCTTGTCGCACTATAGTTTTTATTTCGCGATATCTTTGAAAATATTAATATAAATTGTATAGTGGAAAGGGCAATTATAATGTGCATAAAATGCTGAAGGCAAATAAGGTATTTAATTTGATAAGGATTAATACTGTATCTGTAAAAATTACTTTCCAAGTAGGTACCTCATCATATGACACCATGAGTTGCCATAAATGATAGACATATGCCATCGCGGACTTTTCTTTAGTCCTATAAAAGAGAAACAATTCCTCTATATATTATTTGTTTTTTTGTTTTCGATAAAAGCTCCCAGCCGGCTTTATTTTTTTTCCGACTTCTTTAACAATAATCGTCATATTTCAACTAATTTGCACAAACAATTAATAAATTATACACGTACACCATCCTCTTGAATTACTCCGTCCATTGGTGTCAACCATATGCCAATCTGGTAGTTTAGTGTCTGGTTCGGTAGTTTTTGAGTTTATCGCGTTCAAACAGACAGACAGGCGCAGCGGGGGACTTTATTTTATAATATGTAGTGATATTGTAGTTACAATTTTAAGTTGTAATTCTTTCAATATCGCAAAAAAAAAAATATCTTGTACTTCTAGACAGAAGTTGCTAATAACTCTTTTGCGCATATGTTGTAATTTTATTAATTATTTTGTAAATTTTCTTCAGCTTTAGCAAGATGCCTTTACAAATCACTAAACCCGCTCCGCAATGGCGCACAACTGCTGTGGTTAATGGAGAGTTCAAGGACATCTCACTGGCGGACTACAAAGGAAAATATGTGGTGTTGTTCTTCTATCCGCTAGACTTGTAAGTACAATACCTACACATCTTCATAGAGAGCTCTAGGAATTACAAATTAAAGGACTATCAAAATATTTTATTTACATTATTTTGTTTGGAAAACATGCAGTGGTGTCACTGTGTCACAATAACAGGAATACTAGAAAATAATTATATCTAAATACCATTTAAATGTTTTCACATATCGAAACTGAAAGCACTTGTTTGCTTATACATCTACTTAAACATGGAGTGAAAAACAGTAAGGATATAGTTATCACTTAATAAAAGTACTTATATATATTCTGTGGGTTTTTGAACCAACAGAGTCACGGAATTGTACCAAGCCAGCTCTTCGAAATAGTACCTATAAATTATAAACCCTAAATAAAATGTATTTGGAGATGAATTGAACAAATCAGTTTCGGGAAGTGCATCCAGTTTATTGACATGCTTCTGATATGCATCTAAATCTAAATCTTAAAATTATACAGAACAGAAAATAGGAAAGAATGCCTATGGCCTTGTCTTCACTAGTGGAACCAGACGGCGCGTAGCATAGTAATTTTTATTACCCATTATGAACAGAAACCGTATATGCATATTCGGAGTAAATGATTATATGTTTGTAAGTTAATTACCATTCTCCTCAGAAATTGCTGGCCTGACTTTGATAAGGTATTCTAAATACATACGTAGTATAGAGCAGATTTGTGGACATGCCATGTGGTTATAGGGCACCAGTGGGTGCTGCAGTGATGTGTTCCTCTTAGACGGCTGGGTGACCCGATCACATTCTTAAAAGTCTTGAAACCATCTTTAAAATTTAGGTCAACCGCAGTGACCTATAGACTGCATAGATATACTGTGACTGCATAGCCACACATGCATGACGGTTAATTAACATCTAAAATTTTCTTATTGGTTTGTGAGGTAAAAAAATTAAAAAAAATTGTTTCATTATTTTTAGATAACATACTTTTTATATAATTTTGTTCAGGGTTTTTTAATACTAAACTGTTAATTTCCACAAAACATTAATAAATTGTACACGTAAACCTTCCTCTTGAATCACTCCATCCATTGGTGTCAATAAAATGCTAATCTGTTTGGTAGTGTTTGAGTTTATCGCGTTCAGACAGACAGACAGACGCACAGTGTAGAATTTGGCCTTAGTTGCGGTCATCCCCTTTTATGTTATTTTTTGGAAAGATAACACTCAGACGAAACCCCTATTGAAACTACACTGGCATTCTCTGTTATAGTTTTAGAGATTTAGAGTTAGAGAACCTACAAAAAGCATCAATAACTTCATAAAAACTTAAACGATCACGCTCTTCTAGGCTACAGCAAATTTTATTGTACAATTTCGTAATAATTTTTTTCTTGTGAATTCTCTCACGGTTGCATTTTTTTTCAATGCGTATATGTTAATTTCAGTACTAAGTACTACAAAAAAAAATCCAGATGTGACAACCCGCAGCATCTCGGAAATATTTAATTTTAAAGTTTTAGGTTAGGGTGGTTGGTTAAACATAGCTAAGAACATTCCCGACTAATTCACCTTTCATATAAAAAAATCCGCATCCAAATCGGTTCATCCGTTTGGGAGCTACGATGCCACGGACAGATACATAGATATACTCACACACATCAAACTTATAACACCCCTCTTTTTTCGTCGGGGGTTAATAAGTCATGGTCGGCAAATTATAGAGTGCAGTGCAATACCAATAGGTATGTTGTCTGAGCAACCAGGTGAGTCTAGGCAGAAGTACTGGTGCTATGATCGACACCATCATACACGGAAATGGGATCGAAAAACAACCATCATATATTTGTCTCACCGTGCACTAGAACCGTCTGATTCTTATCAAACGTTATTGGCACTTAATACAGGTAAAAAAAAAACGTTTCTTACTAAATAAAGTTCTGCATCTGTTAATAGTGACAACGAAAAATATTAATTATTACCCATCGGAATCCAGTAGTATGGAAGATGAAGTCGCGCTAACAACAAGACGAAATATTGATACAATCTAATAATGAGAATAATTCACAAACTGTCAGCAGGCGACTATCAGAACCAAATATTTATCTCATTATTAGCTTAAATCGGTGTTATTAAGTAGCTGAAATAGTATTTTTAGAGACACATTGATGGTAGTCAGCCTAGTTATACAGAGAAGAACCATGCTATTAAACAGAAGTCATGTTAATTGCCGCCCTTAAATACTTTCGTATACTTTTTGTAACAACCCTATTTCCATAGAAACCTACGAAAAACTTAGAAATGCAATATCTCCGAGATCTCGTTTTAATATTAGGTCTTAAACCTATGAAGTTGCCGTTCTTCAGTACGAGCCATTTCATTAAAAAAAAAATGTTGGCTGTGAATTGTAAATTGAAATTAATTTTGTTTTAAAAACGTGACATTCTTTTACAAAGTCAGTCTTTTGCTTATTGATTAGCGTTGTGTTTTCATTACATTTGAAATTTTTTCGTCACAATGGACACTTTAAAAATTCGTGTAATTATGGAATATGAGTTCCGTCGTGGCACTAATGCGGCACAAACGGCACGTAACATCAACAACGTTTACGAAGAGAACTTAACAAACGAACGCACAACCCGTTATTGGTTTGTCTGCTTCCGTTCTGGAAATTATGACTTGAATAATGAACCTCGTGGTTTTCCGGACACTTTGGTCAACAATGATGAATCGAAGGCGATTGTGGAAGCTGAAGATACTCAAACTATAGCTGAACTAGTAGCAGCTTTTGATGTTAGCATCAAAACAATATTGGACCATTTGCGACAAATTGGCAAAGTAAAAAGATTTATAGATGGGTACCCCATGAACTTAACGATTGCCAGCGCAACGTACGCGTCGAGACCTGCCTCGCGTTGCTCAACAGGCACAGAAATGAAGGAATTTTGAACCGCTTTGTTATCTGTGATGAAAAATGGATTCTGTTTGTCAATTGAAAGCGCTCAGGAAGTTGGTTAGACCCTGATTGATCACCAAAGCAATATGTTAAACAAAAAATAACTTTTAAAAAGGTGATGGTCACTGTTTGGTGGTCTACTGCCGGTGTGATTCATCACAGCTTTTTACAAAATGGCATGTTACTGCAGATGTGTACTGTGAAAACTGAAGACAATGATGGACAAGCTTGCACGTCTGCGACCAGCTTTGGTCAATCGGTCGTCCCCGCTGCTTCTTCACGACAACGCGTGACCCCATACTGCACAACAAACAGTCTCCAAGCTGCTAGAGTTGGGTTGGAAGTTCTCCCTCATCTGCCATACTCACCAGACCTTGCACCTACCGACTATAACTTTTTTTTTCAAAATTGGGACAACTTTTTAATGGGAAAAAAATTCAATTCTCGAGAGACAGTACAAAATGCCTTTGAAGAGTTTGTTACCTTCCGCCCAGTTGATTTTTACAAAAAGAGCATCAATAAACTGCCACTGCATTGGCAAAGATGCATTGGTTGCATGGGTGATTTCTTTGAATAACAGAAATGTAGATGTTTGAAAAAAAAATACTTTAAGTTATTTCATACCAAACGGCGACTTCATAGGTTAAGACCTTATATTTCAATTATTTGAAGGTACCCATAGTATAGTACTTTACTGTATTTTAATGGCAAAACAAAATGCGACCATTACATTGCAAATTTTATATATATATATATTTTAATTTACAAAACAATTAATTTCTCGTTTTCTAATGCGGTAAAAAACCTGCGGTTTTTACTATCTACTACATTTCAAATCGACAAAGTAAATTTTTTTTCCAATAGAGAATTTTAATTTTTTCGGGATATACTGATAAAGACGTTTTTCTTGAAGTTCAATGATATTTCAGAAAAAAATTAATATCTCTTAAATTAAGTAAGATATCAATACAGGTCTTTGTTAGGGTGCTTCATTATGATTAAATCCACCAAAATCGAACATAAAACTAGGACGACTGCCACTAAAGCCAAATCCCACACTGTGAAACGCGGCGGAGGCCCTTCTTTTGTAATATGTAGTGATAAATGGCTGTATTTTTTATTGCGTTAATTTAGCAGCTTGATTTTTTTACAGCTTCAAGGGACTGTCTACCTGAGTATTTGATATTAATGTAAAAAAGAGCCTTGACAGATATTTTTGCAGTGAGGTACAAAACCCTAAAAACTAGAAAAGGTTAAAATTTTAATCTTACCTACATGAACATTCACATACAAATAACAAAAAATTGTAATAAAATGTACCTATGTTGATTACATTGTGTTTGTTTTTTTATTAGGCTTGTGTGGCGACATAGACTATGATGTTAGTGATTCATAACACAATTTTGTTTGTAGGATTCTCAAATGAATAATCATTGACCAAATGCGTGTCCGACAATACTGTAGTTTCATTGTTAATTATAACCATTATTAACTTGACATGTATTACAAATTTATGATGAATAACTAGCTTTCCGCTCGCGGTTTCGCCCGCGTAAACTACACGATTGTACCGGAGCGCGTTGCTCCAGAACACTAACTGTTTCTGGAACATTTTGAAACTTACCTACCTAAGGAATCTCTATACTTACTATACCAAATGTCATCAAAATCCGTTGAGTTCAACCGTTTCGAAGATTAGCTGAAACAGACAGACACTACGATTTTCTGTATATAGAAAAAAAACATACGTCGCGTCACTCCTAACAACTTATTTTTTATGTCTGCAAAGTTTCATTGAAATCGATTCAGCCGTTTCGTAGATTCGCCCGGACGGACAAACAGAGAGACAAAATTTTTAAATTCAACAGTTATTTATATTTAAACAAGAAGGGAATGACATTGGCATTTCACAACATGCCACTCAAGTATTAGCAAATTTCGTAGAAGTTACACATGGCGAGTCAGAAATATGTCGCAAAGCCACGAAAACGCGATTTTTGTAGCTTCGGTGATAGTGGCATTGTTCTTGTGTCCACCTAAGGGTGCGTAATACCAGAGTTAGTGAGTATCAACGCGATAAAATTGTATCTGGTAATTAATTGTAAATGGTATTACCGAATACAACGTGTGGCAGTCCATATACTCTGATATTCTACCAGAATTAAATCCCGGAACCCATAGTCCGAACTAGTGTTTTACTCATGCCGCAAGTCGTTAATCATAAATGTAAACCGTGACGAAGCTGATTTCCATATGCTCTACCCTACCGCTAAACGATTCTACAATTTCCCTAAATAAGACCGTAACTAACAACATTTGATGCTTTGTCACAAACGTAACACAACGCCTGACCTTCAAGTGATGTACTTAATCTGATGTTGATTATATCTAAAGAACATCTTGGACACTAAACAATTCAATCATGTACTGTATTTTTTGTTTTTTTTTTTTAATATTTTATCGACAACCAATCGCGAGACTGTAAGTCGATCTGGTGAGTAAACAACTGCCGTGAATGTGAAGAGGCGAGCGCCTCAGTCGCCATTTACCAAAAACATTATTCCGGTTCAATCTCTTTCTGAGGAAAGGTTCTGCATATGTTCCACTGTACTTTCTAATTGTGAATATATTGTAGTTATACCATTATTTTTTGAGATAACAATTTTTTAATTTTTTTTTTTTTTGTAAATATGTTTATAACAGCTAAATAGGTATAGTGTGGTGGTTCGAAACTCTCGGTGTCCGAGCCCGTCTCGCACTTAACCGGTTTTTTATTTGTAGCACTGGCGTATGTCAAAGTGAATCTATGACCGTGCAGAGTAAATTGTTCTTTTACATTTTTTGTTTCACTTTAATAAAATCGTATTTAGTTACCTATAACACGTCTAACAAAGAGAGATAATGAATATTTGTTAAAAAACGCATGATCGTATCCATCATGTATATTAGGTGTACATAGTATGTAGCTACAGTAATACTTTCGCTGTTTTCAGTACGTTCGTGTGTCCAACGGAGATAATCGCATTCTCTGAGCGGTCGGATGACTTTCGCAAGATTGACTGCGAGGTGCTGGCCGCCTCTACCGATTCGCACTTCACGCATCTCGCTTGGATCAACACACCCCGCAAACAAGGTGAAACCAAAACTATAACTGCATACATATTATGTGTACCCACCTGTTTTAAACCAAAAGCGCCAATGAGCGCGATTGTGATTTTTGTTTCTTATATAAATATTTTATATTTATTAAGAAAAACGAATGGCCTCGGACCAATATTTTAAAGTTGCGCTGATGGTCTTTAGACTTGAAAGGAGTGACGTTCTAGAATAACATTTCAAAATGTGATTTTTTCTATTTACGAATTTCCCAGATATTTATAAAAATTCATCAGACTTTGAAATTGTCTGTAAGGTTCGATTCGAAATCTCGAAAGTTCAAAATCCCGAAAACTTTCCACATGAGTAATACAGATATTATTAAGTTCCGCTGGTGTTTTACGGTTTTAGTATGGTAGTTAGAAACAATTAGAAATGGGTGAAATTTAATTCCTTAGATTCCATTACAATCATACATATATCACAGACATATATTGTACATGTATATGTCGGTGACATACAGGTGAAACTAATGAAAGGATTTTAAAAATATTTTATTGGATTATTGGATTAGTTCTATTTATTATTATTATTATTATTTTTGTGTATTACTTATGTAAATAGTAAACATCAGTCCAGATGACGTCACAGGAATATTTTATTTGTATTTGATTGATTTTGAATTTTCGGGATTATGAACTTCGGAATTTTGTTACATTCGGGATTTCCAATCAAACTCTCTATGTGACATCATCTGGGCGGTTGAGCTTATTGCGCTGCTTTCCACAATAAAAAATCAAAACTAAAAAACATTGAAGTCATTTCACTATTTCAAATTAAACTGCAATCCTGACGAATAAATGGAAATGTTTTGGTTTTATTTAGTTCAAGATAATGCAATTAGTAAGCGTCTAACCGGTTGATGTCACAGGGATATTATATATTATTATAATTTTTTGGAAAAATATAATTAATAAAATTAACGTCCTAATTCTTTTTATTTTAAGGGGAAGGTAAAAGTTGGCCTATATTTTCGGGAAAAAATAATATAAAAACTATGTGTTAAAAAAATTTGGTCCAAGCCCATCAGTGAAAAAATTTCATAGATAGATATCTATGAAATATTTTCCGAAAATATGATACGGAACAAAAGCGCTAGAAAACTGGCTTTGTGCAATACATATACCACTTGACCAGATATTTTAGATGGTTCAACACTATACTGAATAATATTAATTGGAATTGCATATTATATTCTTAAAGAAAAAAATCAAATGCATAGAAGCAAGATAGCATGAAAATCTTGATTTAATTTTTTTTGGCTAAGTCGAGTCTTCTTCAAGAAAATTATGTTCCATATGCTATTTTACACCTTAGAATAAAACTAACTGATTACTTACACTTTATGAATTTTGGAAAAAATATCGGTTTATTATCGGAGATGTAAAAAACCAGAGTTTTTATATTTCTGGTAAAACTGTGCAGTTCTAGCAAGCAAAGTTGCGGGTGTAAAACTAGTTTCAAAATGACATATAGCCTATGTTACTCGCTAAAAACGTAGTTTTCTATAGATGAAAAAAAATTTAAAATCGGTTTAGTCATTTTTCAGTTAATCCGTAACAAACAAGAAATCAATTATTTCCTTTTCATAATATTAGTATAGATATAAATGTCATACAAATGTTTTATGAACAATTTTCCATCACAAATATTCGAGTATCTCAGAAAAAATTATATTTGCATCGAAAAATTGTGTGACGTTCTTTCACAAAGTAATAAAATTCACTTTTGTGACGTATTTCAAGATTATGTTACATAACAAAGAAATAAAGATATTTGATTTGATTTGAAAGTCATAGATACGTTTTGCAGAAGGTTTAGTTTTAATCGAGTCATCAATTTGAAACTTCCGGAAAACGTGCGATTTTCGACGCCATATCTTGCTTTCTGAAGATACTTGAGTATATCCGATGGTAAAGGTTTTTGTGAGTTAAAACAATCTTATATTTGGAGCAATCGATAGAATAAGATATTAAACTACACAAATAGGTATTATTCAACATCAACCATATCAATGAAAACATCTGAGTCAATAGAAGCGTTCTTTGCTTAGTATTGTTCTTAGTGAACAACGAATTATTACTTAAATATTATTCAACTGGCAGTACCTATTCTAAAATGATGAGTGTTTTTAAACTATATATTAAATCCACTTAAATGTTTGCAGGTGGACTAGGGCCTATGAACATTCCTATCATTTCTGACAAATCACACAAGATGGCGCGCGACTACGGCGTTCTGGATGAAGACACCGGCATCCCATTCAGAGGGCTCTTCATCATTGATGATAAGCAGCTGTTGCGCCAAGTCACCATTAATGACTTGCCGGTGGGACGGTCAGTATTAAATACCTATGTAAACCTGACAACTTGTCTATTGCAAGTAACTTGACTTAGAAAATGTTAGCTTTTGTGAAACACGCTAAAATATATGAAATTTCACCATTAATACTATATTTCGCCTAAAATAGAACACATTTGTTTTAGTTAAGCATAGAGTGATGACAGTGAGTGACATAATATTAGCTGGGGGGTCTACAAAAACGTAAAAGGGAGGGAGAAGCGAAACGAAATACCAATTACTCATGACATATGCCTCTAATGGAATAAAATAAATCATGTATACAAACTTGGATCCTATAGGTTACTCACAGAGCAATATAAAGTTAAGAGTACTGAATTTAAACCCTTAACAATCGAATTATTTAACGGGTATTGAATCTCTTATACATTTAGATTGTTTGTTGCTTCTCAAGGTAGTAGATACAGTTGTAATGTAATTTTTTGTTTCTTAGTAAAATCAGTAAAAAAAAATTATATTCATTATTCATCATGTTTTTGAGCCATTTTAATGAACAATAATAGGGAAACTATATTTGAAAGAAAATGAGACGCCATTAAAAAGCGAATCAGAACTGTCTTCATCATATTTATTTTTCACAAAATGGGGCATTGATACAATTCATATTAATAAAATTATATTCAGACAAGTAATGTTACCAAAAATATACTTTTCATTACTCATGGAAATACATGGAAAGTATGCTTGAAGTTACCTGATCAGAGGGATGAAAGTAGTACTTTTCGTCCCTGGGAAACGATTTTCCCTGCTGTCAAATAAATTTAAAAAAAATAGCTATGCAACCCTTGTTCCAACTTTTACACAACAACTCTTATTACCAACAATTTTGTAATATGACTATACTTTTAATATATTTTTAACCAAATTATTATTTAATTTACATAGATTTGAGCTAAAAATTAATCATGATCAACGATAAAAAGTACTGGCTGGTAGAATGCCATAGTAAAAGAAAAATTAAAAATGCGAGAAGGCGGCAATTTGATCTTCAGTTGTTTTGGCGACTGCTAATTATTTACATATACCTACATAATGAAATGTATAGTGAAGTAAAAATGTATATGAAGATGTATAATGAAGTAAATGAGTTCCTCAGATTCAGATATGGATTTAACGCGTTTTTTTTTTATGTAAAATGGCTTGAAAATTGAGTAAAATATTTGTGATATCTAAACAGAAGTCTATTACAATCATAAATTCATTCTTTTCTATATTAATAAAATTGTAGTGTGTGTCTGTCTGTCTGTTCCGGCCAATCTCCGAAAACCTGAATCAAATTCAATGAAACTTTGCAGACATGCAGACTGCATTATTGGGGGTGACATAGGCTACTTTTTGTCTGTCTGTCTGAGCTGATCTTCCAAACGACTGAACCGATTTCAATGAAACCTGGCAGACGTGCAGAGGGCTTCATCGGGGGTGACATAGACTGCTTTTTGTCTGTCTACCTGTTCCGGCTAATCTCCGAAACCGCTGAACCGATTTCAATGAAACGTTGCAGACGTGCAGAGGACATTATCGGAGGTGACAAAACTGACTGATTTTGGATCCGACTTGTGGGATAGCTATTTTTCATGTTGAAATGGCTAAATGGATTTTTATGAATTAGGTATAGAGATTTCTTAGGGATAGAGATTTCAGAATGTTTTAAAAAGTGTTAAAATGTCCTGGAGCGTCGCGTTCCTTTAATTGTCCCGGTACAACTGTCTAGTCCACGCGAGCGAAGCCGCGGACGGAAAACTAGTTTTAAATGATAAAAATCTTTGCCACTAGCAAAAAGACAATTTGAGACTGAGAATCGACTCAACTAGGTAGCATATTTGTCGGATGGTTAAAAGATGCATTTTATTAGATGCCGGATCAAAGGCATTGTTATTTAAAAATAAATGATTCAAGTGGATCGTCGAGATTTTAAGTGCATATGTGCAGATGGAACAGTAGTTGGAGTAGAGAAAGAAGCTATGTAGGAGAAGAGGAAACGCAACTGTGACGATAAAATTGTTTTTGCGACAGCATCAGTTCTATTTATAGTGTATATGATTATTTGTAAAGTTTGTTGTTGTGATGTTCCCGTTCCCATAGTGGTTCCTCTTCTCCTACTTAGCTTCTTTTTCTACTCCAACTACTGTTCCATCTCACAGCTTCAAAGCTTTGCTTGTCATTGATTTCAAATTTCGATTAGTTCTGTATTCTACGGGATAAATTCTTAGCCCAGTCTCAGTCTTTTCCACTACAATATGCAAAGATCACGTCATTTCATTGCTCCGTTACTACGTGAGGGAAGCACCAACAAATACACTCATTTCAATAGGTTAAGGAAAAAAACCACAATTTAAACATTATTTACTTTCACTTTCACAGATCTGTAGATGAGACTCTTCGTCTGGTCCAAGCCTTCCAGTTCACAGACAAACATGGAGAAGTCTGCCCAGCCAACTGGAAGCCAGGGTCTAAGACCATCAAGCCTAGCACCAAAGGTGCCAGGGAATACTTTGTCGACACCGACTAAATAATCGTGCATCACTTTATCAAATCCATCATATATTACAAAAAATTCCGGCTGAAACACAAAAAAATATTATTGAACCAATTAAATAATGTATTTTTTTTAAATAAAAATTATAGATACATATTTCATGTTTGAAATATATTTATATTTTTTGCATTTTAACATTGTCAAATTGAATTCTGTGATAGAATCGAGTACCAATATTCATCATTCTGTTGTTTGTACGAGATAATTTTTTCATTTCATTTTTGATATTGGGAGGAGTGTTAATCTCAGGTGCCAGATTATGTCAATGACTCCAATTTGACAGCGTTTTGGACAATAGTTAACGTCTAAGGAAGATTTTTTGTAATGTAACTGTGAGAAGGCTTTGAGGTGGATATCCTATATTTGTAAACATTTGTGATCAAGCAACAGTATTCTTTAAATCCTAACATATAAAACACTGAGGCTGTTATTAAATATTATATATAAACATATGGGTTTTATTTCAAAAATTATATTCTCCAACAAATGTGGTTCCTACAGAAACTAAATATGATTCATTGATTGACCAATATACAAACCATTTGTTGTCTGGAAATATTCACTGTGAAGTAGAATTTTATGTGGCCCACACATGTAAAATGCACTGGAAATGTACTGGAAAAGACAATAAAAATTAAGAAATTACATTTAATGTGATTTAACAATTATTTAAAACAATGATGTATGGTTTGTCTTATTACTGAGTGACATTTTGCTCACATTTTTGATCGTTTCAAAGTATAAAATGCTCATTCTTGATTATTATGCTATCTAAGCAATGAACTTAATTTTATTTTGATAGTAAGTTAAAGTTTGATAATTCTGTTTTATTTTTATAGTTCTTGACTAAAGAAACTTGTTTTTAGGAGGTAATCTATTTTATAGTCTTTTTAGTTATGTAGTGGTCTGCTGCATGTCTTGCTTTTTTTAACCCAAACGACACAGCTACACTGTTTAACAGCTCCACTCCGACAATCCAGGCGGGCGACTTGAACGCCAAGCACATAACATGGTGTCCGAGAGGTGTCACGTCGGTCTGTTGGCTGTTGTATGAGGACGCCGAGGCATATGGCTAAAAGGTGGTGGGACCTGACGTGAACTACCGGGGCGCCTAAAGGCGCTCACTCGCAAACGTAACCTTTATAAACTGGGCATCCAGTATCCACCCGCTGCCTCTAGGTTAAGCGTGACTTTAATTGCCTTGTAAAGGAGGTGTCGACGACTGTGAGGGTTCCACGAGTCGCCGCCTGGAGACCACAATCGACCAGGCCGGTAACCGCTTCAATCCATGCTTTACTCGACCCCCAGCCGCTTTTTGCTAGGGCAGGCGCGCGTTGCTATGCAGGCGAGACACAACTGAGCTACTAGCAGAGCATCTGCAGGGACAGTTTACCCCCCTCTCTTCAGTCCCTACACTACCACTGTCGACCGCCGAGCACCACGAGCACACGGGTCATACACCGCGTGCGCGAGTTCCTGCCAGCGCTATTCACCCCACTCGCTGGGTATGATTTTATCTCTCTAAGTGCCGACAGGATGTCCAACAGGCACTGTTGCGAAGGGCCTGGGTTGTTGTGACTTCAACGGAGTACTCTGAACAGGTTACTTTCCTGTCGCCTGGAAGACCGGAAAGGTGATCGTACTACCCAAGCCGGGGAAGGATCCCCGGTATGCAATAGAGCTACCGGCCCATCACGCTATTGTCCTACATAGCAAAGCCGTTCGAGCGATTGTTGCTGCGGAGGCCACGCCCCTGCTTGTCCCTAAGAGAGGAGCAGTTTGGCTTTCGTGCGTGTCACTCTACTACGTTCCAGCTCACGATAGTCTGCACTTGCGTCCGAACAGAACCGTGGCCAACGCGTGGTCAGTGTCTATATCGAGAAAGCATTTGATCGCGTCTGGCATCTCGGACTGCTGTTTAAATTGCTCGGAACGAGCACCCCGCCGGCACTCGTGATAGCGTCGTTCCTGAGCGGCCGGAGCTTCTACGTGGCTGTCGAGGTCACAGGTCCACATCTCGTTCTATCGACGCTGGAGTATCTCAAAGCAGCTGTATCTCTATTGTATGCGCTGTACACTGATGACATCCTTACTCTGAGCGGTCGGCTTATATAGGGATGGCACGGATGGCGTCTTGCTCGCACTTTTTGCAGATGACAGTGCATTCTTCGTCTCGTCAGGCTAACCTGGGTGCTGTGAAAATACAACGGGTCTTCGATGCGTTGCCGGTGTGGGTGGATAAGTGTAGGATGACCGTCAACGTTGAGAAACGACCACCCTGCTGACCGCCCGCCAACGCATCATTCCGCCGAAACTGTTGCTGAGCGGACAGGATATGGAGTGGGCGCGTAGCGTGCGCTACTTTGGTTGTGAGATTTATTGCGTGCTGTATTGCAGGCAGGTGGAGCACGCCATCCGCCAAGTCCGCGCCGCGAGATTACTGGAGCAGAGCAGACAGACTAACAGACACTACGATTTTTACGAGTGTTAACAAAATGTTCCTATAAAAACAGTGTCACATATCCTGAACTTACTTTAATGTAACTTCACAGACGTAATTCACTTCACAGGTTATTTTTGTCTGCCTATGCTTCTGTCTGTTCAAGCTAAACTCCTAAAAGGGTGAACGCCATTTTAATGAAAATTTGCAGACAATAAAAGAAGTTAGGAGTGATATAGGTAACTTTTTGTTTGTGTGTTTATCTGTCTGTTTGTCCTGGCTAATTTCTGAAATTACTATACCGATTTTAATGAGCCTTCGCAGACATAAAAAGGAAGTTATCAGGAGTGACATAGGTTGCTTTTTATCTGTGTGTTTATTTCTCTCTCCATCTGTCTGTTTGTCTGGGCTATTCTCCGAAACCGCTGATCCGATTTAAATAAAATTTTGCAGACATAAAGAGGACGTTGTCAGAAGTGAACATAATAAGTAGGCTACTTTTTATTCCGAAAAAAGGCACGTTACGGCTCCTGGTGGATAACTATTCCTCGTGCTGTGGTATAATTGCTGAACAGATATTGATGAAGTTTAGTATAAAAGTGTCTATGGCTTGGTATAATATAGTACATTGGATAAATTTCAATCCGAAACAACGAAAAGTTCCTTTAGGATAGCTATTCTTCATGATAAAACGGCTAAATGGATTTGGCCCTTTAGCTGTGCCGGCACAACTGTGTAGTCCACGCGGGTGAAGCCGCCGGCGGAAAGCTAGTCACTAAATAAAAACGTGTGGCGTGATTTTGGTTTTTTGAGAACCATTTCTATTTAATTTCAACAAAGCGCCAAACTTTTTCAAAAGCTCGTAATGTTTCAAAAAGTTTTAATCAATCCTACTTATTACTCGTAAGTCGATCCGATCAAATCGGCACCTACACGCGTAACTGCCCAATGGGACATGCCCACCGCACTTCAGTTCACCGTACAGATCGGTGATGGATGTACCTACTGTTGTGGTACGGTACGAAGGTGTACAAGACAGGAGGGGTACCTACATCATCAACTTTGTAAAAAGTTAGTCACGAAATTTTACTATCGGTAAGGTACTGTGGAAATTACTCGCTGAGAAGACCACGTTAAAGGTGAATGTGGTATGTATGACCACCACGGAAGTGCAAAGACTTCTGGCGGCGCGGCTCGCAGTGCGGCGGCACATGCGAAATTCGCACTAGGCACGCTTCATACGTTCTCACATCTCTTTTACTTACTTGGCGTTATATTAAAAATCTAATATACCGACATAACGCTAATACCCTTTCTACATGTAGGTAATAAGAATCCATTCGTTTAATCATACCTACCTATTTACAAACAATTTCTTCATCATAACCGCTTTTTGTTTCAATGGTTATCATCATATAAATAGCTTATCATTAATCCTACAAAATAATCCACAATTTTCCCGATCCTATAAAGCAAAGCACCCTCAGTTTTCATGTCTGGAGCTTAGATCACATAATCAGAGCAGAGCCATTCCATACTTCGAAACGATTGAAAGGTCAAGCAAAATCACGTAGGTAGTAGGTACTTAGAGTTTAGTAGACCATGTCATTATCATTGTTTGTATTGAATATTTTGTTAAATGATACATGAAATATAATTTTAGAATCTGCATTTGTTTTTTTAGTATCTACCTACGATCATTTACATGGACGTCACACTGAACCCTACACCACAGTGCCACAGTCTAGTAATCCATACAATCAGTCACCGCCTTTGATGTTAGCGAAAAAGCCGCCGGCGCCGTCATCTTGATTGTGTAAGGGTTGTCACGCGTTAAAGGTAGTAGGTATTTATTTTTTTTTTAACGTGAGAGAATATTAGATCTTAACCTATGAATATGCCGTTCTTCAGTAGGTACCTACTGGCCATTTCGAACAAAAAAAAATTTGATTGGCTGGAGATTCTAAATTCAACTTAATTTTGTTTTAAAAACATGACATTCTTTTTACAAAATTAGTCTTTTGTTTATTGATTAGCGTTGTGTTTTAATTACATTTCAACATTTTTCGCCTTAATGGACACTTGAAAAATTCGTGTTATTATGGAATATGAGTTCTGTCGTGGCACTAATGCGGCACAAACAGCACGTAACATCAACAACCTTTACAAAGAGAACTTAACAAACGAACGCACAACCCGTTATTCGTTTGTCTGCTTCCGTTCTGGAAATTATGACTTGAATAATGAACCTCGTGGTCGTCCGGACACTTTGGTCAACAATGATGAATTGAAGGCGATCGTGGAAGCTGAAGATACTCAAACTACAGCTGAACTAAGTAGCTTTTGATATTAGCATCAAAACAATATTGGACCATTTGCGATAAATTGGTAAAGTGAAAAAGCTTAATAGATGGATACCCCACGAATTTAACGATCGCCAGCGCAACGTACGCGTCGAGACCTGCCTCGCGTTGCTCAACAGGCTCAGAAATGAAGAAATTTCGAACCGGATCGTTACCTGCGATGAAAAATGGATTCTGTTCGTCAATCGAAAGCGCTCAGCAAGTTGGTTAGAACCTGGTTCATCACCAAAGCAATGTGTTGAACGAAAAATAACCCCTAAAAAGGTGATGGTCACTGTTTGGTGGTCTAGTGCCGGTGTGATTTATCACAGCTTTTTACAAAATAGCATGAGCATTACTGCACATGTGTACTGTGAAGAACTGAAGATAATGATGGAGAAGCTCGCACGTCTGCGGCCAGCTTTGGTCATTCGGTCGTCCCCGCTGCTCCGTCACGACAACGCGTGACCCCATACTGCACAACAAACAGTCTCTAAGCTGCTAGAGTTGGGGTTGGAAGTTCTCCCTCATCTGCCATACTCACCATATCTTGCACCTACAGCCTATTACTTTTATTAAAATTTGGACAACTTTTTAACGGGAAAAAAATTCAATTCCCGAGAGACAGTACAAAATGCCTTTGAAGAGTTTGTTGTCTCCCGTCCAGTTGATTTTTACAAGAAGGGCATCAATAAACTGCCACTGCGTTGGAATCAATATACTGCCACTGCACTGGAATACCAGAAATAAAGATGTTTGAGAAAAAAAAATACTTTAACTTATTTCATACAAAACGGTAACTTCATAGGTTAAGATCTAATATATACCTGTATATGATGCAAATTATTGGCCCAGAAGTAAAAAACTGCACTTTGTTGTCTTAGATCATTGATTGATCTCCGCGCGCGCGCTCATACTAGATTCCGCATTACCTAAATAACAAAAATTAATTCAAATGTGATCAAAATTTTAAAAAAGTAACCCCTTTTCGAACTTTTTATTTACTGGACCGATTGCTTTCGAAATCGATATCTAAGGGTCCGTGTGGGCTCCAATGACGAATCATATCATGACGTTTCATAAGACCTTGAAGGTCTTATGAAACAACCCAATGTTCCAAATGAACTCATAGTTCAAAGTAAGGGCATTTTAATGTAATTTTGACCATCGATTCGTGATCGGAGTCCACGCGGACCCTTAGATATCGATTTTAAAAGCAATCAGTCCAGCAAAAAAAGTTCTAAGTGGGGTCACTTTTTTCAATTTTGAACACTGATTCGTCATTGGAGCCCACACGGACCCTTAAATATCGATTTTGAAAGCAATCGGTCTAGTAAAAAAAGGTTCGGAGTGGGGGTCACTTTATTCAATTTTGACCACAGATTCGTCCTTGAAGTCCACGCGGACCCTTAAATATCGTTTTTGAAAACAATCGGTTCAGTAAAAAAAAAATTCTAAATGGGGTCACTTTTCCAATTTTGAACACTGATTCGTCATTGGAGACTACACGGCCCCTTAGATATCGATTTTGAAAGCAATCGGTCCAGTAAAAAAAGGTCTGAAATGGGGGTCATTTTCTTCAATTTTGACCACAGATTCGTCATTGGAGTTCATGCGGACCTTTAAATATCGTTTTTGAAAGCAATTGGTCCAGTAAAAAAAAAAAATTCTAAATGGGGTCACTTTTCCAATTTTGAACACTGATTCGTCATTGGAGCCTACACGGCCCCTTAAATATCGATTTTGAAAGCAATCGGTCCAGTAAAGGTTCGAAATGGGGGTCACTTTCTTCAATTTTGAACACTGATTCGTCATTGGAGCTCAAACGGGCCCTTAAATATCGATTTTGAAAGCAATCGGTCCAGTAAAAAAAAGTTCGAAACGGGGGTCACTTTTTTTTAAATTTTGACCACAGATTCTTCACTAGAGTCAAATCAAATCAAATTTGTGGTGGGGGGAGTGCCACGGACCCTTAGATATCGATTTTGAACGCAATCGGTGCGCGAGTCCGACTTGCACTTGGCCGATTTAAAAAAAAATCTAAATCAAAATGCTAAGAGACGTGATATTAGTGTGTTGTGTATATATTTTGCACTCATTTTTGTAGCCACGATGCAGTATCTCTCAGTTCATGCACGCTTTGAATCAAACCTACATCGATATAAGTAACATAATCTTGAAATACCTACGTCACAAGAGACACGGAACAAATAAACGAGTTGCTGGCATCGATATAAACGGTTCCTGGTGGTTCATTTTATTTTTATTAACTTAGGAACATCAACATCTACACAATACTTAAAGTAAACATTAATAAAAATAGGAAGCTAATCAGAGGTTCTCACAAGTAGTAGTGATAGAATTATAAAATTATCTAGTCCAATTGAAATTTTTGCTCGCATGCCATAGAAAAGAATTACGCCGAATGTATTTATTGAACGAAGACATCTAGCAGGTGCGTTCAAGCACAGCAGCGCTAAAAGCTGAGGGCAGTCAATTTTGTTGGAGGCAATTGTCAGGAGAAATAAAATATCGGCTGTTTCGCGACGTTTTTTTTTAGTGGAAGGAGGTGATGTTTTCGCAGAAATACTCAGAAATACTCATACCTATTAGAACTGAAAGCATTTTTTGTGCGATAGCTTGAGTGACGCAAAAAAAAATTCTATATATTCTCAATTCGTGATATGTAAGTGACGTTCATACACACAAATATTTGTCCCGGGTATCCCGGAATCGAACTCGTGTCCTCCGTTGTCCGTTTTGCAGTTAGGATCTCTTATCACTCAACTATAGTCCGTTAATTTATTTAAAACATTGAGCTATTAATGATTTTAAAATGGCGGTTTAAGTAAACGTTTTTTAAATAATACCTACCACCAAAAATAGCAAAAAATAAAATGCAACTATTTTTTATTATATTTGAAGGTAGTTGTAACAAAATGGAAAAACTAACTTTGAACAAAATCATGTTTATTAGTTGACTCTTTAGATACATCTATAGCGATAATGTTGCACATGTAAACACACCGTTGACACTTGACGCGGGCCTGGCCGTAAAACATAAAATAAACAATGATTATTGTATTGCGCTTTAGTTAGCCTAATAGGTATACCTACGTATAGTTCAGCTCGATTTCATTTCGTTTGAGGCGACACGAGGGTGCGGACAACACGGTGCCTTTTTATTTTTAATATTTTCACTATTATTAATCGTCATGGACAGCGGTTTTAATTCAGCTGTAAGTCATTTATTATAACTTACTATTATCTGTATTATTATTACTAGTTAATAGTTTTTTCAAATAATTGTATTATTGTGTTTCTTTTTATAATTAACAGTAGGTATATCATTTTCAAAAAAGGAAATTTTAAAATGGAATAAATATAGCTACGTTAAAAATATGAGAAATTCATATGATTTACAATAGATAAATAGATAGGTATAGTATTAGATTCGCTGTAGATTTAGTAAGTATCTACATACCTACCTACATATACCTACCATACCATACCATAGTTAGAGAGTAGGTAGGTAGGTACTACTCTCTAACTTGGCAGAGCTTGTACTATTAATAGCATCGATACTAGACAACTTTTATGCATACCTAGATATTTTAAGTTCTACGTACATAATAACATACGTACATATTATATTTATTATTAATATTTGTTTCGAGCGGGAATCGAATCCGCGACTTTTGGTCTTACAGTTAGGGTCTCTAACCACTCGGCTAATCGGTCAATAAGTTTAAGTTAATCGAATTCATATTTTATTTAAATTGCTCTAGGTATCTCGTAATATACTTTAAGCTGGTTTTCTTTACGCCAACATTCGCGACATATTACTGCAAATTATAAAATTATATGATTTTGATACCGAAGGTAATAAAATTTACTTACCTGGTTAAAGTACATAATATACCAAAATAATAATACGATATAGGTACCTATATAACGTACCTAAAAAAAGTATTTCTTCAGTCAAGAATATTTTCTCAGAGTATTTTTGAAACAAGAATACTTTGATTCCATTTCTTGTTTTTACGAAATATATCATGATCAAACGGAAATACTGGATGCTTCAGCTAATTCCATAGACGTAAATCTTCGCAATACACGATCTGAAGGTATTGCTTCGAATTTTGTCGTTTTTTGAAAAAGAAAAAATATTTGATATTTTTTTGTTTTAACATTTATTTATGGAATTTGTTATCGGTCACTTATATATTTTATCACAAAAGTTTTTTTTTCTTAGATTAAATAATAATGTCTCTAGGTATGATTGCTAAAATATATGTAAATTTTTACTAAGATGAAAGTTTGATCACCATACTTTACCCTCTGAATAAAAACTACAATCCCGGTACACTTGTACCTACTGAATCTGTCCTCAGAGTACCCTACCTACCTAATTGATCTCTCACCACCAATTAGTTACTTAATTATTATTTTTTGGTTCTTCATTAATACAAGAGTGTAATTTAATTACAGTTATCAATATAATTATTTCGTTACTCATTATATTGTTTTGTTTTCTAATTTTATTATTTATAACAATCACAATCGTGTCGTGATAGCCCAGAGCGCAACAAACCTGTCTTAAATTTATAAGGCCCCATAGGGCCATATATGGTTCGAATCCGGGGGTGTACCAATGAGTTTTTCTGACTTAAGTACACAATATCACTGACACCGTGCTTCGGAGGGCACGTTAAGCAGTCGGTCCCGGACGCTGTCAATAGATGGCGGTCGTTACAGTTCCCAACCCGCAGTGGAGCAGCGTGGTGGACTTAAGCTCCAAGCCCCCCTCCTCATCCCTGGGGGAGGCCTAAGCCCCTGCAGTGGAGTAAAAATGGGCTGATGATGAACAATCACTAACTAGCCACATAGCAACTGAGTTGATTGAGCTATGGTGTCATTGTTCAAAATTTTACAACATCATGCAGGTCCATACATTTTTATACAATATTTATAGAAATAGGTGTCCCTATTCAAATAACGTAGATATAAAAAGAAAACGTGAAATATCAATGTGACGTCACTACCGCTATAATTAGTAGTTGTGACGTCATCGGCTATATATTTTTACCTATCGATTATTCCTAGACAATCCAGAAGTACATAAAATAACAAAAAAATAGTAAAATATTTCAGATTGTCTATATTTTCATAAAAAGTATTAAAATGTAAAGTAAACATTTTTGGTCAAATGGTGCAATACAATGCACAGGAAACTTGAGGTAAATGATCTTGATTAAAGATGTTACGTCACGATATGTTTATAGTATAGGCGGACCAGCGGCGATTTAGTAGGTTTTTTTTTGTTTAATACTGTGCGCTTTGTCGCGCCATAGGTAGTTTTCTATGATGTAAAAGGCAATTATAATGTGCTTGAAAGGCTTAAGATTACTAATATATTTAATTTTCTATAGATTGATATGGTATTCGTGTAAATAGCTTTCTAATTACCACATTACATGTGACCATTTTTCTTAAACATTAAAGTAGGTAAGTATAGTAAGCTATCCTTAAAAGAAAGGCATATGCCATTGCGAACTTTTCGTTAGACCTATAAAAGAGGAACGATTCCTCCGTACATTGTTTTGTTATATCTCAAATGGATTAGGCAGCGTTATCGATGAAAGCTCCCCAAGTCCCCATGCAGTCGGCTTCATTTTTTCCGAGTTATTCAACAATAACCATAGTTCAACCAATTTACATAAAACATTATATAATTATACACATAAACATTTTTCTTTTATCATTCCGTTCATCGGTGATAACCGTATGAAAATTCGTTCGGTACTTTTTGAGTTTAACGCCTTCAAACAGGCAGACGCGGCAGAGGGGCTTTGTTTTATAATATGTAGTGATTTGGAGTTCATCGTTCCTCAGTTATATTTACGGAATAGTAACAAAAAAAGAAAAGGATTGGATAGGATAACAAAAGGAAATGAGGTCCCCCATCAAAAACAATCCTGTAAAAAGTCAGCCAAATCTCGCAACACTATCGCTGTAAAAGTTTTGAAATTTCGAGAGGGGCCAAGTTATTCATTTTATACCTGATTTAATTTTATTTGAAAACATAATAAGAGGAATGAATGTGAAAGTTTGTGTATTCTGCATGGATTCTTTCAAATATATTTCAATAAAATTGTTCTAGGACTCGACACCGTGGGGTAGTATCACCCAGCCGAGAGAAATCTTCGAAGAATATTGCAGAAAAAATTTAGCACGTATGTACAAATAATGTTTATCTAGTGTTGTAAGAAGTTAGTTCTATGAAGTCATGGCCTTCCTATAATAGTCAGGGAGCCCATGATCAAATATAGTCACTACCTTCTAAAATCTGAATGGTTTACAGGGTTTACGCATTTAACAGAGCAGTCATAAATTGCAATTTTCTTAAACCTATGTTCTGTTTACTGCTAGTTCTGTTGTTACAAACAAAAAAGGCAGTATTAGTTATAAAGCTTTTATTTTCTTTAAAATTACTGAGATCATGTTTGTTTCAAAGGAATTTATTTGGACACATTTATTAAATATCTGCACTAAGAGCAGTTATTTCAATTAGGATAACCTACAAAAATAATAATAATAATAAAAAATAAAACTAATCCAATAATCCACCCCTCGTCGCCCCCGACGCAAATGTGCCCATGACGCTCATCGCATTGCCGCGCTGAATTGCAATGGCAATTCTTTGAACCAGGAAGGAACCGGAACGGGGGTCGAGTCCCCTCTCTTTTAGACGACGGCTTTCTTTAGGTATACTCTAACTATACTATACTTACTTATAAGGTATACTTTAACTTTCAATTAGGTAGGTATACTCTGTAACGTGTTAACAGGAATACCCCAAAAATCATCCATATTTTAGGGTTCCATATCTAAAGGATGTCAACGAAACCCTAATACTAAGGCTCTGCTGTCAGTCGGCCGTATGTCATAGGGCTGTATCTTTTACGCCGTAATAGGTAGAAGCTTGAAATTTTTACAAATAGTGTATTATGATAGCCGCTATAACAGAAAAAAATAAAGTTATAAATTGAAGGAGGTCCCTACATAAGAAACGTGTTTTTTAGACATTTTTGCATCTTAATAATGTCAGTAATGGCAATATACAGCAAATGGCAAAAACGTTTGACAAGTATAACTATAATGTCGTGATAGCTCAGAGCGCAACGAAACTGTCTCAAATTTATATGGCCCCATAGGGCCATGGTTCGAATCCGGGCGTGTACCAATGAGTTTTTCTGACTTAAGTACACAATATCACTGACACCGTGCTTTGGAGGGCACGTTAAGCAGTCGGTCCCGGACGCTGTCAATAGATGGCGGTCGTTACAGTTCCCAAACCGCAGTGGAGCAGCGTGGTGGACTTAAGCTCCAAGCCCCCTCCTCACCCTGGGGGAGGCCTAAGCCCCTGCAGTGGGGTAAAAAGGCTGATGATGATGATACTCTTAAGTAAAACAACAAATAATAGAAACCGGCCAAGTGAGTTGGAAGTCGGACATTATAACTTCGACAATCAGGTGGCTGCTGCTGCTACGTACGAACAAAGTTCACGACCAGTTATGATACGTCACATATCAATAATACCCGTGACACGATTTATTTCATATGTAAAATGCACAAAACTGTATTATGTTTATCAAAACGTACTCGTTTTTGTATGAAAATGGACACCAGTGAGCATCAAGTCATATAATACGCATGTCGTGGTCCTGGCCATATTGTATGTGTTTATTATTTATGTATAGTATTTGATCATTTCATTATGTGTTCCGTTCCGTTCCAATGACTCACCAGCTAGCAGTTCTGCTGCGGACTTCTGCGAAGGATGCGGAGGTCCGAGACACCAATGAGCCATAGTAGACAGGACAAGTGTAGGTACGTAGTCTGCAGTCGGGATATAGGAAAGACAAGAGATTGAGCCGACCCGAATACCACCATCGTAAAGCCAGCATGGGGGAAGATAGATACTACATTTGATGTGTAACATATAGAGGACTAGCGACCGCCCGCAGCTGCGCTTGCGTAGACTACAAATTCCTGTTATAGATGCTATTAACGTTCGAGATGGTTTATACGTACTTTTTGCTGGTACCAATTTTGGTTACAAGCATTCAAACTTTCAATCTTCATTCCCCTTCCACTCTTTAAAAAAACCGATACAATTTTTCATTTCCCGTTTCCCACTCTTAAAAGGTGGAAATCTAAAAAACCAGAAACACGTCATTATTTAAGTCCCTTCATTCCCATTCTTAAGTTTGAAATTTCTAAAAAAGCCTTTCTTAACTTAATGCTCAGGTTATAAAATAAACCTATGTTCCAAATTTAAGTTTCCTAGACTTAGTAGTTTTGGTTGTACGTTGATAGATCAGTGTGGACAAACGACAGACAGATAGACAAACAAACACAAAAAGTAGCTTATGACACTCTTGACAACCTTCTTTCACGTCTGCAAAGTTTCATTAAAATCTGTTCAGCCGTATTGGAAATTATCTCGAATAGATAAAATTGAATTGAATAGACACATAGACGTACAGACAAACAGACGGACAAAAAGTAGCTAATGGCAAATCTCTTGACAACCTTCTTTCCCGTCTGCAAAGTTACCTTAAAATCTGTTAAGCCGTTTTGGAGATTAGCTCAAACAGACAGATACACGTACAAACAGACAGACGGACAAAAGTAACATTTATTAGTGTTGACGACCTTCTTTTCATACTTGTGATGTTTCATTATAATCGGTTTAGACAGATGGATTTTCAATTTGAATTAGTAGTTCCTGATATTTGCGCGTTTAAACAAACAAACAAACAAACAAACTCTTCAGCTTTATAATATTAGTATAGATGGGATAGTATTCACTGCAACCGTGGGAGTTTGTTTCTTCGGGGCTTCGGTCGTTAACTAAGGGTATGTAGTTTCCGGGTCCGACTCAGTATCCGTTTCTGGAGACTTATAGATTTCTTCTGCCATTCTTTTTAGTGTTGTTCTGTTTTCCACAGGTTTTTTCCATTACTCCTTGTCGTTGTTTAAGTAGTTATTGATATCATGTTTTAGGGAGCATTTCCATGTATAAATAGGATGACCTACTTTTCGTTTTTTTCCTTGTAGTTATATGCTGCGTGGAGTAGGTGAGGCACGAGAGACACGTATCAGCTTCGGGTTGCATTACGATACGAACAAACTACGAACGTTCCGGCTTTCAATCTAAGTTTATATCAAAGATAAGCAAAATAAATATCGTTGGTAATTGTTACTTGCAGATATTTTAAAAATTGACAAAAATATCGTGTCCGAAGAGTTTATTAAGTAGTATCTATGTTCATTAACATGCATGTTCATAGAAACAACAAAAATATGAGGAAGCAAATATACACCGTAGACTAAAAATATAGACCAGTTGATCTTTTGAAATATTCGCTGCGAAGTAGAATTTGGTGTGATCTACGTGTAAAATTCGTGCTGGAAACGAAAATAAAGTTTCTGCAATTACATATGTGTAATTTAACAAAATATTTGTTTAAAGCGATAATAACGGCCTAACGTTTTCGATCGTTTCCAAATATGAGACGTCCCATCTTGATTACTATGCTATTTAAGCTATAAATATATATATATATATATTTAAATTCCTAGTCACGTGATTAAAAAATAAAAAAATCGTCCAGAGTTGCGAAAAACCCAGTTGAAACTTAATGGTTTATGAAAATTTTAACTAAATCAAGAACTTACGCATTAAAAACTTTTAAACAGAATGACGGTGTCACATACATATATATAAGGATTAAATGAGTATACGGAAAAGAAAAATGAAAAATCTTTATTATATATCATTTTGACGATCTTCTCATTGTGAAGAAGACAGCAGAATTTTATACTCATTATCTGAGAGTTTGCGGTCCAGTGTTGTTACCAAGTATTAGCTGTGGGTTTGAAATTGCCCACTTGTGTGCCCTTGCCCAATTCCACAATAGAAGTGTGTGGTCACTTTGCTCAAAATTTTTAACCCTGATGTGAGGGTTGCGTTGCGCCACGGGTACTAAAAGAACATTTTCCACATGATGGCGCCTAAACTTGGTATGTCAAAATATATCTAAGTATGCATCTTAAAAAAACTGCTGAGAATTTAAAAACGACTACCCAATTTTCTAAAACAAATAGGAGACTTCCTTTTTTATTGCCTTTTTTTAAAATATTTTCGTTAAAAATAAGTCTGTATAATTTTGTTTTCCTGGTAAAATTAGCACTGAAACTGGATCAAACTGATCCAGTTTCCAGATCCAGGTAAATGTCGAGCTACGACAACTTCGAACTCTAGCTCATATTTTGCAAAATATTTCTTCACATAAAAAGTTACATATAACCTTTATTGCGTTTTCAAGGAACTGGGTACGCAACTAAAAGTTTTGCTTCGCTTCTTTAACTGTATAGAAAGCCACACCTACTTTGCTTAAACATTGAACTAACGCCTAAATAATTCAGTTTTAATGACTAATACGGAGTAGTTGTGAACTACAAAATTGTATGGCATTTCTGTAAAGGTTTTTATATTTGTCATGAAACTGGAAAATTGATAGAATCTACGACGCTCCGGAAAATAACGAAACTAAGAAGAAGCCCAAAAAAACTAAACAGTTACGTCTATTTACGAAAAATAATAAATAACATGATATCGTGATAGCCGAGTGGTAGCGAGCCCGCTTCTTGTTTAGAAGGCCGTGGTTCGAATCCCAGGGCATGCACCAATGAGTTTTCTCTAACTTATGTACATAAGTTTATACTTATGTACATAAGTTACTGACGCTAAGCCGTCGCGTCGGTTCCGGTTGCCATCATAGATGGCAGATGCCCATCGTCCGTTCATTACAATCCACCAACCCACATTGGAGCAGATTAAGCTCCAAGCCCCTTCGCCCCGAGGGGAGGCCGAAGCTCCTGTAGTGAGGCGTTAATGGGCTGATGGTATAGTAATAAATAACGTACATCAAGTACTTATACTATTATTATACAGTATACAGATGATAGGTATGTGAGTGGTGTGTGAGCTAAGGGGTGTTCAACCATGCAGATTTATCATTTAGATAATTATTCTTATCCTTGGATAATCATTGCCAGGAGGTATCACTGCCAATTCGAACTTGCATGACGACATGGTCAATGTATCGTCAGAATCTATACCATATATACTATATACTGTGATATACTATCTATACTAATATTATAAAGCTGAAGAGTTTGTTTGTTTGAACGCGCAAATCTCAGGAACTACTGGTTCAAATTGAAAAATTATAGTTGTGTTGGATAGTCCATTTATCGAGGAAGGCTATAGGCTATACCACATCACGCTACAACTAATAGGAGTGGAGCATCAATGAAATCAATGAAATGAAATGTTGCAAAAACGGGAAAAATTATTCCTTTTGAGAGCTTCCGTCGCGCGCGCTGCGTAAACGGTTGATGTTAACCAAAAATCATGTATTACGGAATTGTTCCCCTTTAAAAGTTCTAACCAAAAGTCCGCGACAGCATATGTGTATCTTTTAAGGTTAACTTACTATAACCTTTTTTATGACGATCAAATTTGTTCTAACATTGTGTACTATTCGCGAAGATGTTTTTTAAACGTAATATTAATCCTTATCAAATTAAATACGTTAGTTGTCTTAAGCATTTCATGCATATTGTAATTGCCCTTTACACCACACAATTTAAATTAATATCTTAGCAGTTTTTATCGAAATATGAAAACTATAGCGGGAGAAATAAATTCGCTGTCTGCCTCTGTTAGTTAACTTTTTACTCCCAAACCATGCAATACACTTTGATACGGTTTTCAGTATTATCTTATTTTCTTATTATCTTATAATCTATTAATCTATATAATAGAAATACTTATTATAAAGCTGAAGAGTTTGTTTGTTTGTTTGAATGCGCTAATCTCTGAAACTACCAGTCGGATTTGAATTTTTTTTTTTTTGCCTTTGATAGCCTGAATCTAGCGGAGGGTTATAGGCTATATATATGAAAACGAACTGTGTGTCTATTCGAGCAAATAGGTTTCGGCGAAAACAGCTTAACCGATTTTGATGAAACTTTACACATATGGAAAGGATGTAGTCAAAAGTGACATACAGAACTTTTTGTATGTCTGTCTGTACGTCCATCTGTCTAAACCAATTTTAATGAAACATCACAAGTATGAAAAGAAGGTCGTCAAAACTAACAAATGTTACTTTTTGTCCGTCTGTCTGTCTGTACGTGTATCTGTCTATTTGAGCTAATCTCCAAAACGGCTAAACAGATTTAAAGGAAACTTTGCAGACGGGAAAGAAGGTTGTCAAGAGATTTGACATTAGCTACTTTTTGTCCGTCTGTTTGTCTGTACGTCTATGTGTCTATTCAATTCAATTTTATTATTCGAGCTAATTTCCACTACGGCTGAACAAATTTTAATGAAACTTTGCAGACGTGAAAGAAGATTGTCAAGTGTCATAAGCAACTTTTTGTGTTTGTTTGTCTGTCTATTTGTCTGTCGTTTGTCCACACTGATCTATCAACTACTACAGCCAAAACTACTAAGTCTAGGAAGCTTAAATTTGGAACATAGGTTTATTTTATTACGTGAGCATTAAGTTAAGAAAGGCTTTTTTAGAAATTTCAAACTTAAGGATGGGAATGGAGGGACTCAAATAATGACGTGTTTCAGGGTTTTTAGATTTCCACATTTTAAGGGTGGGAAACGGGAGATGAAAAATTGTATCGGTTTTTTTAAAGGGTGGAAGGGGAATGAAGATTGAAAGTTTGAATGGGTGTACCCAATATTAGTTTCAGCAAAAAGTATGTATAAACCATCTCGAACGTTAAAAGTACCTATAACAAGAATTCGTAGTCTACGCAAGCGAAGCTGCGGGCGGTCGCTAGTTATACAATATATACACTATCATATAATAAAGCTGAAGAGTTTGTTTGTTTGAACACGTAAATCTCAGGAACTACTAGTTCGAATTGAAAATTTCTTTTTGTGTTGGATAGTCATTTATTGGGGAAACTTATAGGCAAATTTTTTTTAAACTGTGTTCTTAAACTGATCTTAGAAATTACTGGTTCGAATTGAGAAATTATTTTTGTGTTGTATAGTCCATTTATCAAGGAAGGCTATATATAACGTATTATTACATCACGCTACGACCAACAGGAGCGTAGCATCAATGAAAAATGTTGCAAAAACGGGAAAAAATATTCCTGTTGAGAGACTCCGTTGCGCGCGCTGCGTAAACGGTTGATGTTAAACAAAAATCATGTATTACGGAATTGTTTCCCTTTAAAAGCTCTAACCAAACGTCCGAAACAGCATATGTGTATCTTTTAAGGTTGACCTACTATAACGTTTTTTATACAATCAAATTTGTTCTAACATAATGCACTATTTGCAAAGATGTTTTTTAAACATGATATTAATCCTTATCAAATTAAATACGTTAGTTATCTTAAGCATTTCATGAATATTATAATTGCGCTGTACACCATACAATTTATATTAATATCTTAGCAGTTACCGAAATATTAAAACTATAGTGCGACAAAATAAATTCGTTTTCTGCCTCTATTCGTTATCTTCTTACTTCTAAACCATGCAATGGAGGTTGATACGGTTTTCAGTAATTCAGTATTCAGTAGTATATTATAATATTAAATAATACTTATTATAAAGCTGAAGAGTTTGTTTGTTTGTTATATGCTATATATATAATATCGAAGTGTCTCTCCAAACGGCTTAACCGATTTTGATGAAACTTTATAGATATGGAAAGAATGTAGTCAAAAGTGACATACACAGTATTTTGTATCTTCAAAACGGCTAAACCGATTTTAATGAGACTTCACAAATATGAAAAGAAGGTGGTCAAAACTAACATATGTTACTTTTTATCTGTCTGTCTGTATGTCTATACGTGTATCTGTCTATTCGAGCTAATCTCCAAAACGGCTAAACAGATTCTAAGGAAACTTTGCAGACGGGAAAGAAGGTTGTCAGTGGGATATAAGCTATTTTTTGTCCGGCTGTCTGTCTGTACGTCTATGTGTCTATTAGAAAAATAGAAAAGAAAATTCTTTATTCGATACACACTATTCGAGCTAAGTTCCAAAACGACTGAACAGATTTTAATGAAACTTTGCAAACGTGAAAGAAGGTTGTCAAGAGTGACATAAGTTACTTTTTGTGTTTGTCTGTCTGTCTATTTGTCTGTCGTTTGTTCTCATCAACCTACAGCCGAAACTACTAAGTCGCGAAAGCTTAAATTTGGAACATAGTTTTATTTTTTAACGTGAGCATTTATTTGTCTAGAAAGGCTTTTTTAGAAATTTCAAATGTGCTTTAGACGTGTTTCAGGGTTTTTGGATTTTCACATTTTAAGGGTGGGAAACGGGAGGTGAAAAATTGTATCTGTTTTTTTAAAGGGTTGGAGGGGAATGAAGACTGAAAGTTTGAATGGGTGTAACCAATATTGGTGTAAGCAAAAAGTACGTACAAACCATCTCGAACGTCAATAGTACCTATAACAAGAATGTGTAGCCTACGCTAGCGAAGCTGCGGGCGGTCGTTAGTCCTGTTATAAAATGTATAGGTATATTACCCTATAAAAATCCTCTGACTTTTTGTAAACGAAAACTCGGTGCGGCCCCGTACTAACGTTCAGTGTATCTACTTGTAGGACGCAGTTCGCTGGACGAATTCCGCACGAACGGGTTGGACGTGCCCTACGACCCGGAAAAAGAGGAAAAGCTGCCTTGGTCCTCCTACAATCAATACTTGATCGATACTGGTATGTAGTCTACTTTACATTGGTCAACCTGAAAACTTAATAATATCTATTATTATGTATGTATAGTATTTATAAAGAATATTCAAGTATATAACTACATCAATTGTCTGGTACCCATAATACAAGCTTTGCTTAGTTTGGGACTAGATGACGCTGTCTGGGATCTCCCAGGTAATAATTATAATTATTACAATGTTCCGTACATAAAAGAGAAGAAAACCGGCCAAGTGCAAGTCGGACTCCCGTCTTGAGGGTTCCGTACAGTTATAAACATATTTATCGCTACTTACCCCCAGATGGTATATATTTATATAATCCCCCCCCCCTCCTATTTGTCGTGGAATGTGCTAATCTAATAATGCTATAATAACACACAATTTTTTACTAACATCGAGTTAGAGGCCTGTGCCAATTGGACGGACAGACAGACTGACTTTGCTAACTCATAATAAGGTCCCGTTTTGCCCCTCAGGAACCGAACTCTAAAAACAGACAAATACGATGCCAAACTTGATACTTGCGTTTTGTAAAACTTGTGTTGGACCGAGAATGGCAATTTATCATTTTGTGAATTCGTATATCAAGTTCCAAAAACTGAAGACAGTAATTATAAAACTTACTTCCTGAAGGAATGCTGATTCAGCAAACTAATAAGTAGTTATGGACAAACAGATAAGGCACAAGACACAACACTTATGAGACGATGGTTTCCGAGTAAAATATGAGTCACGGCAAAAGTCTGTTGACGTACCATAACAATATAGAGTATTTTACCACCCACAGTGGATTTTACGAAATTAACTTTTAGTTTTCTTGTTGAGGGCCGAAGAGGTGGCATTACACAACGCCTCCCTTTATTCCATTTAAATTAGGTTTTTAGGGTTATTAATATATATATATTAGCCGTATTTTTTAATATATATTTAAAATATATTTAAAAAAAAATACGGCCTAATAAAGTAAATCAAAACCTATAGGGTACTTCCTGTTGACCTGGAATCATGAAATTTCGCAAGAATCAAGGTCTTATAGCACAGGTGAAAGAAAAAATCTGAAAATCGTCGTAAATTTACAATTGCATCAGATAAAAAAAAATAATTATTTTAGTATTTCTAAATTGAAATATGCGGTTTTGTAGTCTTGTGAGTAGTGATAAATACGTTACGTAACAATAATATCAGTGTGAACCCGGCGCCTACGGACTCGTACTTGGCATGTTTTTGGGTTCCGGACCCAAAGGTTAAAAAACGGGACTATATTAAATACTAAGACTCCTCTGTCCGTCTGTTAGTCTGTCTGTCCGTCTGTTACTAGATTGTATCTCATGCACCGTGATAGACAGTTGAAATTTTCACAGATGAGGTATTTCTGTTGCCGCTCCAACAACAAATACTAAAAAAACAGAATAGAATAAATAGTTAAGGGGGCTCCTATACAATAAACGTGATTTTTTTGCTCGATATCGATAATGGCAACAGGTAGACGCTTGAAATATTCAAAAAAATATTTAGTTTAATATTCACTTTAAAAATAAAGAATTAAATTGAAATGAAACAAATATTTATGGGGGCTCCCATACAACAAACGTGTTTTTTTTTTATTGTACGGTGGTATGGAACCCTTCGTGTGCGAATCCGACTTGCACCTTGGCCGATTTGAAATATAATTTGAAAATTGGACGCAGATGTCCTGTTACTTCTCATTATTGCCGTTTTAAATTAATTATAGTCGTTGATTACAGGGTCCAAAGTGTTTGGTGTGGATGATTTCCTGTCTCTCAGTAATTCAAGGAGTGAGTCGACAATACGTGATGGGTCTTCCAACTTCGGTGCAAGAAAGGTTTCAAGAAATAAAGCAACTAATTATTTGAGGCAAACGTCGTGGCCAGCACCAGAATGTACTCCGGGTTTGCCCCTCTCACAACCGACAAACCCACCAATAACCCAACCGTTAACCAGTCCTATTAATGAATCACCTAATGACAAGGACATCTTCAAGGTTGCGAGTAAGTATTACTTACTAGGTTAGAAACTATATCATAGTGTATAGTATATATACAATATTTTAATTCACGCTCTTTGAGACGCCGCCGCCGCCGCCACCGCTACGTACCGACCGTCACAAAGAATAAAGCCAAATGGTTTGCAGTACACCTACAGGATGTTTTGAAAACTATCTAAAAATAAATGCACCATTTAAACATTTAGCAACATTTAGTACTTAATTGTTTTCTTATTTTTACATCAAGTACCTACTTTAATGAAAAAATGGAAAATCAGATATTTAAATATTAGTAATCCGAATACTCTCAATCAATTTGTGTGTTTATTTTCTCACAATAAAAACATTTTTAAAATCGATAATACGTCTAGGAAATGCTCTTACGAATTATCTCAAAGTTTTTCGACTTAAAAGCTTATATGTTTATTAGATGAGTCGACCCTCCCGATGAATGCCGTTCCAGATTGGTCGTTCGACGATCTTAACGAGTTCTTTTCGCTGCCTGTAAACATTCGACTGGCACTGATATATGCTTCTAAGCGTCGCTTCAGAAATAGGCGTGTAAGTATTGAAAACGCTAATAGCAGCAGCGATCTCTGAATAGCAGGTCCATCTAGCTATAGTACATTTTTTCACTCGCTGCAAACTATAGTTTGGTGCGCGGCGAGGAGGGAAGGCAGCTCCTAAGCGTTGACGACGGACTGACAGAGTAGAATTGCCTCCCTCTGCGCCGCGCACATACCTAAGGCACGGTACAGACAGCGGTTTCGGTCAAACTATAGGTCATAAATCAAAGGAGCGGGGCAGCGATATTGCGCTCTCTCTCATACTTGCCAGTAGGGCACTGCAAGGAGCGCAAAATTTTACTGTGAAGGTAGAGATGAGTGTTTTACTTTAAATAAAATGTAAGACTAAAGACGACATTTATTTTCAAAGCCACCAGACAGCGCCACTGAATACCTAGTAACAGACCATCGGTCGAGGCCGTTTTTCTCATGTATCGTATGACGCATAATGATATAATACGGCAGATTTATAAACCCCTTCTTAGCGTCGAATGTGGACATCCTTATCGCTGTTAAGGAAGGTTAAGAAAGTAACGCTATACAAAAAATGCCATCAGCTGTAAAAGAAATAAAATCTTATAAAATGAATCGAATCATTTTTTTAATATACAGGTATGTCGTTATCTATTTTCGTCCATATTTAGTTGCTTGGAGCGAGTGGTCGATCTTACTTTGCAATGCACACCTAGGTAGGTACCTACCTATCTACATGAAAAGACGAAAAGTAAATAAAAAACATTATAGGTACTACGTAGTCTACGTACCTACTACCTACATTTTATAAAATATTTAGGATTTAGATAAATGACAGAAATAATACTTCTTTCTTTTTATTAATTGGTCAGTGGTGTGTTCGGGTTATATAGGTAGGTAGTAGGTACCTAGGTACATTGTTTTCGGACTTAACACCTTGACGTGCACTTTTTCCGTAACTGTAACTGTAAAAGTGTAAACTGTAGTGACAGTAACTCTGATTGAAAGATCCCATGTAATAATGCATGTCATACAAAATTAATCAAATTGAGTTAAGAACGACGAGGAAAGCTTGGTGTTGCGTGTTAGGATTCTCATGGAGGTCGCAGGCTGTTTTATGATGCATTTTCATCTGTTTACAGACGTGCCGTTTCTGCCAGAGCAACGGCGAGCTCGAATCATTTTATTTGTCGCACACGGTTAAAGATTCCTTGGGCCGAGTTACTTGTCCAGTGCTGCGAGCTTTAGAATGCCGCCGCTGTGGCGCTAAAGGCGATTTTGCCCATACTCTCAAATACTGCCCGTTAAGCACTGCCGAAGGTACGCACGCAAACATAACATACCTAACCAAACCTGATTTCTAAGTTTGGCACTGCACATTACCAAGTGCCTATTTATTATATAAATTGTCGTCATACATAACAAATAATACCTACGCTTTATTTCCTTCGTTTTCATTTTTTTACAATTTTTTTTACAATTTCATTTCACAGGTCTTACAATTTATGACTCGTTCACTGGCCGTGGTACAGTTGAACATTGCAGTTAAATACTTTAGTTGAGTGGACCACTAACGACCGACACCCCGACCACATCATATGTAAATTATCTTTACTAGATATCACTTTCATATGACGACAGATCCTGATCATTACAATATTTTTTGGTCAATTACAATATTTTAATAATTACAAAGCGGTTCTATTATAAAATACAATAACAAAACAAGTTTCTATGGTAAATTGGATAGTGACGCCTACATTCTATTCACACTAGTTCCATGATTTCAGCTTAAACTGCGACATCTACAAAGCTCTGTAACACTCTTCTAGTTTTATTTGAATGCATAGATGGCGCTTATTATAAATTTACATACATATCTTACGTACGTCAACACAGAGTACGTCAAAATACACTTACAGTATGATTCGATGGTAGTCCATGAGATGTCGCTACAGGTTTTAAATGAAATACATCACACATCGAAATATTGCACGCCTTACAATTTTGAAGTAATGAGATAGACATTTCATGCTTTAATGTCGCTACAAAAAAAAAAATTAAACCAACAAATAATTAAACTGAAAAAAGACAAAGAAAATAGTAACTCTTTTTAGTCTTAATAACTAAGTTCCTATACTAATGTAACTAAGTTTGAGTCAGCGCTAAACTCCCAAGTAATTTAGTGATATCTATGATTGTTTGGCGGCGAATCAAAATTAATTACTTACATTAGTTTAGGAGCTTAGTTTGCTACACGTAAGACTAAAAAGGGTTATTTCTTTTTCCTTTTTCTCTCTCTTTTCAGTTTCTTTTATTTTTTGTCTCTAAAAATGTCTAATTGGTAAATTTGTATTAATTGCTATATTACTCTTATTTCCATTTTCATTTATGTTCTTTTTCCGAACAAGTCATTCCTGCGAGTGTTTTCCGTCTCCAAGATGTTGTAGTGTCCGGCTAGGACAGATGCAAGTCCAGGCGGACGAAGTCGCGGGCACAACTAGTACCTACAAAATCCTTATATAATTCTTAGACGCTTTTGGTGTACAAAAATATGATAAATCGTGTACCATTTATCAGCCAATTTATCGATTTACTTTTGAGACATTTTCAGGTGAATTCATTCATAATTATATTGATTTAAAAAAAAATCTTAATCCGAAAACCGGCTTTCGAAAAACGCTGTTTATTAAATAAATTATTATTTTTTATATTGATTTATTGTATTCATTAAAGGAACTCGTTCAAAACCATTGTCTAAACTTTTGTAGTGTTATAATGAGTAAACAAACCAATAAAACCGACCAAATAAAAAACCTATAATTCTCGCCATTTTTTTTCGATATATAGTAGTAAAAATTAAAAGTATTGATCTTTTTACTGTAAGATAAGCATATAAGGCTTTGAATTTTATAAAAAGATTTTCCCTTAAATTATGAAAATACGGCAATAACGTTGCCTCCGGTTTTACACACACTTCCTTTCACCCCTTTCCAGTAAAATAAATAGAAAATGTTACAAATTCTAATTTACGCAAAAAAAACTTATGAAACACTTGAATGATACAAGAGAAACATTATATATCTTTTCTGGGTGTACAAGTGTCATGCATATATTATTAAGAATACATAGGTATGTATATCAGTTGTCTAGTAGCCAATAATTTGCATAATACCTGCTTATTTTGGAACTAGATGGCGCTGTGTGCGACCTCCACTCCAGGTATTGACCGTCCGTTTAGCCGAGTGGTTAGAAACCCTAACTGCGGAGTCAAGGGTCGCGGGTTCAATTAGTGCCCGGGGCAAATATTTGTGTGCATGAATATTTCTATTTGTTTCGTGGCAGGTGTATATATTATAAAAAAAAATATTTCGGTATGCATATCAGTTGTCTAGTATCCATAATACAAGCATAATATTTCTTCCAATTATTTCCAATAATTCTTTGGGACTATGGTGCTGTGTGGGATCTCCCAGGTATTATTGTTATATTATTATTATCTTTTCGCAGAGCGTTTGATGTCCGCGGCAATGATGCGCAGCGTTCGCATGGGATCAGGTCGGAAACGCCCTCAGCCAGCCTTGGATGCCCGCCCGCCCTACGCCGCGAGCCGCGCCGAACCTCTGCAACCTTCGTGGGCGGCCTTGGAACAGAAACTCTCCATGTGAAATTTCAGTAGGGCACATGTACTTAACCCTTGCGAAAATAAAACAATATACGTTTTGCGTTAAAATCCTAATTTATACGTTAAAAATAATTTATTGAATAATGAAAATATTCAATAATTACCATGCTTCATTTATGTGTAATATTTATTTGTATTGTCACAGGACAGGCTATCATTATTACTTATTGTTACATTTATTATCCAATTAATTATTATTGATTTTAATTAATTCATATGAACGTAATGAATATAACGAAAGGTAAAAATGATCACTGTGAAAACGTATATTGTTTTTGGACAGATTTTAATTCGTGTTGGGGAAATTTAAAGTCGAATCAGCCATAAGGCATTAAACAAATTTGCATTCCAAGTATTGAAAATAGGTTCCGTAATAATTTTTCGAATTGTGTATTGATAAATACATAAATTCACTTATTTTTTATTTTTCTTTGATTGTCTATAACTGGGAACTATTTTGTTCGGATTATTATTTACAATTTTGGTAGTATATGTTATTTGCAATAACTTATATTGACGACCATGACAATTTTTTTTTGTTATTCACAAACAATATGTTTTCATGTTATAAGGATTAGTTAAGTTTAAACAGGTAGGAAAATATTATGTTGCGTAATTTCCAATATTTTTTATTTCGATAACTAAATCCAGTTGTGATTTTTTTTTTAAGTTTTGTATTTAATAATTGTAATAATAAATAGTACAAATATTTTAATAAGCACATAAAAGAATTTAAGGTCTCAATTCCAATATTTGATATAATATTGATTGATTTATATATAAAATACGGCAGAACTATGAGGTATTGTCATTCACAGCGAAATTGTCACAATATTAGATTAAGAACAGCGGATTCCCACCATACCGTTAATAAAATACTTTTAAACTTTTTAATAATAAATATTAACTTTTAATATGAACTTCGCAGAAAAGTTTATAGTTACGACATAACATTTGTTGAAAACTAGTTTCAATTAAATTCTCTTTTAAAATTGACTTTTGAACTGACGAGATAAATTGTACAATAAAGTATCTAATTTTATACGGTTCATGCTCTTTGTTCGTAGATATGCATGAAGTTTGTGTACTACAAAACATGACACGTTATTTTCTTTTAGGAAAGTTTTTACGAAAGCAACTACATTTAATGGATTTCTGGATTTTTAACAGTATTTTGAACCGTATTATACTCAGTTATACCTATTGTGTCGTATTCCTTCAATTTTAGTCGACATGAGAATTTTCTGTAAGGACGTCGAATTACCTTTCTTTGATTTTCTGCGACTATTAATATTATTAATAAGGTAGACGCTCCAATGACATTTTTATTTGACTATCTCATTTGTCGTATTAAATATTTATAAAAATTTTCCTAGTTTATTTAGGAATATACCTATATTGAAAAGTCGAATCGTTTTATAACCATGATATTATTATATTTTGTTTGATAAGAAATAATGTTTAATTTTGTTTGATTAAAGTAATTATGAATGACTGTATATTTCATTTTTTTTCACTAATGTTTAAAAATCTGCAAAACGAAACCAAAAACATTTTTTGTTCTCCCCTTGTGGGTAAGTTTTTTAAGAAATAACAATAAAATTAGTGACAAATAAAGTCATTATGAATACAAAAAGCTACATTCTCTGCGTTATGTCCACACACACGTTGCGTTCTTTTCTTCTCTGTGTTGAAAGAATAGAGCCCATTTGCACCAAACATTTACCTAAACAACATATGTTTTTACTCATCTGTGGAATTTTTAAGGTCAAAACATTTAAAGAAAGACGGCCACAAAAACATTAAGGACCTACCTAAGAGAAATTGAAAGAAAGGTTTTTTTAATACCATTTCTTTATTTTGTTTTGAGATTTAAAAAAGCGAACAAATCTTTTGAATTTTTCATTCATATTCATTTTTCTTTAACGGCAATAATTGAAAAATTTTAATCTAAAATTCTAATTTTTATAAACTTAGGTATTGTTGTACGAAAATAGACACGCTTAAATTATAAATATTATATTAAAAAGCGTACAACCCAAATTCGGCAGGTAAACCAAACCCAACTCAAAACTGCTGTAAGGACATGGTAAAGTATAACTTAATTTCAAAGCTTTTTGTGTCGAACATAAACCATAAATACCTGTTTTCTAAACAGAATTCGTTACACGCAACTGAATTGTGACCACGACTGCAAGCCCAAGCGGCCCTGCCTGTCCATCAGTTTTTGTGTGTTTGTTTATAACACCTGCAATTAGTCAGTTAGGTGCGGCTGAGTTCACCGTAAACACACCGTTTGTGTGCGGCGGACCTCTTTACCCAAAACGGTTTTTATTGGCGGCCGCGGTGGGACCGGCTGCGAGCGGTCACGGTGAGCGCGACCAATTTTATTGACGCTCGAAGAGAATTAGCGGGTTAGTATGGAAAAAGTAATGGACGTGCAGCACTTCACTAAACACAAATAGCGCCGCAAACAAAAGAACCTTTTTTAAAATTTTCATTTTGTAGGGTAAATGGGACAATTTTATTTTGCAATTAGAACAAGTAAAATCTTGTCAAATTCAAGTTTTTCTTAAATATAATGAAATGTGAAAAAAAGGACTGTATGTATGTCTGTCAGTCAAAGCACATATTATCTCGGAATATACTGAATCGATTTCGATGAAATTGGTATTGAATTCGCATAGAAGAACTGCCCACAAACGTGCCATATATTTTGTGGAACGGTAAAAGATACGAAGCAAAGTACAGGCCATGAAATGTGAATCGAAGACAATTTTTTTTAAATAAATCGCGTTTAATGCCATTCTATAGGTATTAAAAAGGCAGCTTCAAAAATATAAACATTGTATATAATCAATTATATTTTTATAATTTTATAAAGTTAACATTAATCATATACGCGTATGCAATAAATTATTATTTTTTTCTGAAAAAATAACGTTAGACAAGGTCTAAAATTTCACTTAGGTATGATATCGCTAAATAATAGTTATGACGAAAATAAACATTACGCGTTAACTAGAAGCTACTAACGGACTGGTTCGATTTTTTTTGAAAATGTTAAAAAAAATCAAAGAAGACACATATACTTAAGGAATACCCGGACGTAGCATCGCAATTAACTACCGATGCACGATGCATGCCACCCATCGACCGTCAGGGCCGTGTCGTTGCCAGAAGATGCCCGAATTACATGATCTGACCTACACCTGCACCTGCTTCCCTCGGTGATCCCTTCCTGAGGATGCAGACGACCCGATGAATGAATCACTCATACCAAAGTAAGTCTGCCGACCGCCGCCAGTACACTACGGAGTTCCACTCACACATACTTATACGCGGACGTCATTGCAGTGTTTCATTGGTCGTTCAGTGACAGAAGAATCTAGAGTTTTTATTACGTCGATGAGAAGATTTATCTTCGAAATCAAAACGTCAAAATTTAGATGAAGAAGAATATTTAACCACATTAATGCAAATCAGCGGTAACGGGACTCTCGACACGTGATCTAGGATTACTCTATGCGTTTTATACTATTACAAAAAGCTACGTCTAATATTTGGCGATATAGTTATTTGTGAACGATACGACATATCGTCTCAAAGTAAATGAGAATGTCGCCGCGCTTCGTAGTTTCAGTGGCATCCGCTATTTATAAGCAAGCGTGTTGTGAATAAATTGAATATTTTCACTCCAAATTGATGACGTCACATCATAAAACACTTGGCTGTCTTTTTTTTTTCAAAATATTTCTTTGTCAAAAATAGTCATATTTGTGTTATTACCAATTTATTCCTGTTACACGAGGCATTTACGCGCACGGTTATTGATTATGAACCATATTGATGTAGAGACAGCATCACTAAGTTGCACATAATCCGTGAATTTTTGACGAATCGTCGTATAACTTCATTCATAGTCTTAACAATATTTTTAATAGCCTTTTATGTTTTTGTTTTAGTAAATTTCCAGTAAACATATTCTTGCTGAAAATTCTCACTCTGATCGTTTTCCTTTAACGCACCAAAAGAAGTATAACTTCAAAAAAGGTACATAGTTCTGAATACGCGACGTACAAATTAACGTAAAATCATAATGATAATGGATACCGTCTACGTTTCGAATGTTTTTAAACGACTTCAAAAAAGAAGGAGGTTTCTCGTTTTTTTTATATGTATTAATACTTAACATGCTTTAATTATGTAATATATGGATAGAGAATCGGCGTCAAAGAACGTATATTAAATTATCACATAACTGAATGGTTGTAATTCGCGCACATAGAGATGGTTGCACATGGTTAGCATGTCGTAGCGAGAGTACGTACCTGTTGGGTCACACACACAAGTATGAAAAAGTTGACCTGTCTTTTTTGTTGATTTTGTATTGCGAGGGTCAGTGGTTTAGTTCAAGATTAGTGATTTATTTAATTAGAATGTTTTTTAACACATAGCTCACAGTTATCGTCTTAACTTCACAGAATTAAAACGAAACAAACGAGTGTAAACTCGATACGTATACTGTATACTAGAAACCATGGATGAATTCCAGTACCAACCTTCTGTTCCCGCTCCAGTATGAGATCGGGTCATAACATGTTATTGTATTATCACCGAAACGACGCGGCGACGTATATTTTACAAAGTTTTAAATAGATACAACAGCAAATAAATAACTATAATCTGAAAACGTTAAAAAAGGTGAATGATATGCAACCACTGAGCTTTGAATTAATTCAGTAGAGGAGAAGTTTAGTTCGAAAACCAAAATGATTACATTTGAGTCATAGTATGACGAAAGAAGACGTTCGTGGCTCACGAGATTGGTTACCTAGGTTTTTGTGTTGTATCTAGTTCTTTGTGTATTACCCTTTACAACTAGTTACATATTGTTGAATTAAGGGCGGATACCAATAAAAATTTGTAAAGTAAATAACGTTGAAAAATTTGTCAGCAAGCGTGCGCCTTCTAGTCTGCTATCTGCTACATTCAAAGTTCGGTGCATGCAACAAAGGTATACGTTCCGGCGTTCCGAGTGAACGACCGCTTGACAAGGCCGCTGCGCTTCCGATCTGTGCTGTAAATCATGTAATGTAAACATAAATGCATTACTTTGATTTGTGTATCTGACAATTTATTTACAAAAAATGAAGTAGGTAAAGTTAAGAATACTACTATTAACTAGTAACTTGTTTATGATTTTTTTTAAACCTATCTATAAATACTAAGTTTGTTAAGCTGCGTTGGAAATTCTTCTTTTTCAATTACGTGTTTATCTAAGCCAAATGTTTTTTTTTCGCTGCATGCATAACGGTTTATTTACTTACTATGCACCTACTTTGCTTTCAATTCTATAGGGTTAATAGTGTTGGAGTAAAATTGCTGCGACAAACGGACAGATGGACAGACAGACAGACGTAAAGGGCGAAATTATGTTGAAATTAATACTTCGTAAATTTATTAAAACAAATTGGAAATGTTGCCATTATTTCTATTTTCTTAACTGCATTCCAATTTTAATGGAATTTTCGACGTCCAAATACACCATTTTAATGTCCATGAACTTAATATGTCCATGACTTTGAAATAAGAAAGAAAGAAATATTGTTCCATCGAAAGCCACTCGCGTGTTAAAAACAAAATATGCACTGCGTCACGTATAGACTTTGTTATAATAACGTTTACAGGGCAAAACATAGGCGATGCATTAAGCGGGGAAACAGCGCGCAATTTAATGCCCCGAAGCAGGTCAGTGCACAAGGCGTCCGACGCATCCTGCCGTACACGGTAACAAGTAACAAGCTACTAACATTGTAATCATTCGAAGTTAAGAATACTATCATTTCATTACTGACTTTAACTGCTTAACTGGACACATATCTTACGATTTATCACATGACGTATCGTGTAGATCGTATGTTTATGTTCTCGACATCGATTTTCATCGATTTTTCTGACCCTAGCCCGTTTGCCCAAATTTATTTCACCGGAATTTAGAAAGTACACGTTGTTATATTTATTTTACTATCTTAATAAGGAAAGTATGTTATGGAATTATCGTTGAACTTATAAAATTATATTATTAGATTTAACAAAATATAATATTGAATAATTATATATTATTACGCTGAATTTATAATATTATATCATTAGATCGACCGGCCCGCACTGGATCAGCGTGGTGGATTAAGTTACAAGCCTTCTCATCCCCGGGGGAGGCCTGCAGTGGTACAATAATGGGCTGATAGTATGGTTGATTATAATATTATGTTCTATCTAACACAAAACGGTTCTAATTTAAATTTTTAAAGTTCATCATTTTGAATTGATTTATGTACATATTATGTATGAGCTAGTTTTTCTGAAAATCAAATTAAAACTTGTTCGTGTTCGAAAGAACAGATTTTATTAATTCAATGACAATTCTAAATTTTACATATTTTTTTTTTACTTAACACTACTTATTCTGATGGTGAAATGAATATAACAACGTGTAGTTTTTGGCTTCGGGTCAAATAAATTTTGTATTATAATCAGCGGTATTTTTACCTTACCTTGATGCCAGAATATTCCATTTTTCGAAAACAGATAGAACGACCGAACTCTCCATGTTAAGACGGAAAATTAAAAAAAAGTGTCAGTTATCCAGATTAACGTTTGGATTTTGGTATTGATAATTATTCTCATTTTTGCCGCAAATATTTTATACAATTATATTCAAACCAACTCAAGTACAGACTACGTGAACAGCATCGAAGATAAATCGATCTACTAAATCGATTATTCATTGCTGTTTATTTCCTCGAATTACTGTAGGTAATAGTTTTTTTGTATTAAAATAATCGATATAGCTTGAGGCGATCAATTGCGATATAAATATATTTTTGTGTGTCAGGTCTCCATGCATATATGTCATGAGTAGATACACAGTTTTGTGTCCTAAAATTTGAAGTGAGTAGGTTTTTGTGACATTTTCATTTTTTGGTTTTCAAGTACAGTTATACAATCAAACTTTTAGGCAGATCCGAAAGTTGGCACAAGTCGCGTTGCAATAAATAATTTTAGGTGTAGCGGGACGCAGTAATAATAATAATATCTGGGACATCCCACACAACGCCATCTAGTCCCAAAGTAAGACAGTATTATGCTTGTGTCATGGGGTACCAGACAACTGATATACATACTTAAATATTAAATACACACAACGCCATCTAGTCCCAAAGTAAAATAGTATTATGCTTGTGTTATGGGGTACCAGACAACTGATTTACATACTTAAATATTAAATGCACACAACGCCACCTAGTCCCAAAGTAAGATAGTATTATGCTTGTGTTATGGGGTACCAGACAACTGATATAAATACTTAAATATTCTTTTTTTTTAATAATATATACATATATAGATACTTTTACACCCAGACACGGAACAAATGGACATGTTCATGCACAAAAATATTTGTCCCGGGCGGGAATCGAACCCGCGACCCTCGGCTCCGCAGTTAGGGTCTCTAACCACTCGGCCAATCGATCAGTTGTCAGTCAACACGCAGTGGATCGAGGGATACCTAGATGACTGTACCTGCGCAAGCCCGCTCAAAACGTTGTATTCAAATCCGCCATAAAGTTTCACGCGATCTGTAACACGTAAATAAATCTTATTCCATTCACATAATTATTTTTGCCATTTTAATTTATTTACAATATAACTTTGTAAAATTATTTTTATCACAATTTTTTTATACTGTATTGTCAATTGGACTTTATTAAAATATATAATGCTTTCCTTCGGGATTGAATAATATTTTATTTAAATTTATGGTAAAGTACTTTAATTTAACTTTAAGGTTTCTTATTCGAGACATCAATAAAATCCTGAGTTTAAGTTATTTTCATATTAACTTAAACAAATAATACGTGTAATAATAACACATTATGAAAATACATTGAATGTTTAGACTGTATGTCTGTTCGTTTCGTTTTTAGGTGTAAAATATGTATACCTTAGATAGGAGACTTATCAAGACATAGTGCCTCATACTTCGAAAAGATTGAAAACCCGAACAAAATTACATAGGTACTTAAAGATAAACAAAACAAAAACCCATTAAATGGTATTTCAGAATTTTATAATCATTATGTTATTATTGTGTATGTATTGTGCATAGGGTTCTAGAATGTCGTCATTTAATTTTCACACGTTCGTGTTACTGGTAGATGGCAGTGGCAAATAATTGGTTGCGGATGTCGGGTGAGATTCATCAAAAGTTTGACGGCTCCGTTACCGATCAGAGCAGCCTGGGGTCTAGTCGTTTGCCTTGATGAATTGAACCAGAATTGGGTAATTACACTGACCCACAATATTGGCAAAATATTATACCTACTCGATCACTTATACATTTTGGTGTGATCAGCAGGTATGGAATAATATCGTCTGTTGAATATCAACCGACAAGGTAGTTATCAATATATGTAGATATGTTATGAATTCTCTGTTTCATTACTTTATTCGTTAAGAAATTCACAATTTCGCCTATCTTTTTATTGTTTGTAGAGTCCAATACTCTATATTCCATATCTGCTGATTATATTTGCCGTAGAACCGATAACCGATGGGGTAGACGAGTTCTCTAGTGGAGGCCACGTACCGGAAAGCGAAGCGTTAGATGTTCCCGGCCAGGTGGACAGATGACCTGAAGCACCATTTGGGGGGTAATTGGATGCGAAAGCTGAGAATCGTGTGTGGTGGCGAGACTTGGGAGAGGCCTAAATCCTGCAGTGGAGAGACACAGGCTGATGATGATGATGTAGAGTCCGCCAACTCGAAATTGTAGCTGATATTCTGCTGCGGAGAACAACGGAAAGTAATATCGGCCATTCAGCTTATTTTAATTTAGTGTAACTTTAATTTATTAGTTATTAACTTAACTTACGGTTATCGGACTATAGTAGACTGTTATGAGATTTAAATAAAGAATATTAAAAAACTTTTCCTAAAATTATAAAACAAAATTAAATCGTGTTAATAATACGAACCGAAATATCGGAACGACCCACCATACTCCGAATCCCATCTTTTATACGAAATGTCACTCATAATATTTTACCAGTTGCAAATAAAAAAAGTCGTTTCATATTCACCAAACTAGTCTACGAAAATGTATTTAAAATTACTAAACTTCTTCAACATATAAAAAGACGTAATTGTACATGATGTTAAGGTCATGGCCAAACAAAATTATTACAGTGAATAAAAACGTATAATATGCTCGTTCACGGAATAAGAAGACATGAAATTTAATCTAAAATTTGCAAAAATAAATACTGACAGAATATTTGTTAATGTACGCACATGATACTCAATCTGTGCATGTGTGATTATAGCAATAAATCATGTTACGGTATTCAGCTACAAACGTCGCGCCACAATAATTATTGAGAGTTCAATTTGAGTCCGAGACTCCATAACTGTTATTATTTAAATGCAATTATTGTGATAGACAAAATATTATGCCAATATTGTTTTAAGAAATAGTTGATTTATTTTGGAAGGAACACCATTTCTCGTTGATGTCGTTTGTATGGAAGTTGCTATGTGTACTATTGTACATTTTTTTTTAATTAATCGCGTTACCAATTGCCATTATAATTGTGCTTCCGCCTTCTCTGCTTACATCATATTGAATGTAAGTACGTTTAATTTTATTTTCACTAAATTTTCCAATGATCGTCATGAGTTTGTTGATGTATTTTTCAAAATTAATCGCAACAACCTCAAAATTTAAATTTAAAAAAAATATAAAAATTGAATGTATTTTTATTTATTTGTAAATTATGACTCGGTAACATAATTAACTGTGAAATAAATATTAATTACTCCAAAATAATTTTTGTGTGTCTGGTTAAATTCTTTGTTTCGAGAATGTACTCTTGGGTTGAAAAATTAACATCAGATTTAAAAGGTTTGACATGGCGTGTAAAGGCAATCAGAACGATTGATACATAAATCAAAATTAAATTTCTTTTCCCACTTTTAGGGTACAGTGTCATTGTACTGGTGTGAGAATGAGCTTCTAAAATGTGTTAAAGTCAAGTTTTAATATCAAACGCAATGAGACAATAAATTGACCCATCCAAAAACTAACACAGTCGACGTTGTTTAACTTGAAAATTAAAAGAAATGCTTTGTATTCGTAATGCTATTAGATTAATTAAAAGTGTTTGACAAGAGGTACAATGAGAATCTGGTTCAGTACCTACTACTGACTACTAGTACTTACTGACGGCAGAACAGATAGATTGATATCAATATATTCTAATAAAATTAAGTCTTTATTTAACAATTTTGAAATGTAGTGCTTGAAAACCTTAAAAATTAAAATAAAAAAAATTAAGCTCATAAAAATCTTTCTGGCTTTTCGCTTTCTTATACTATTCCAAGTTAATTTTAACTCTCAATACATTACAGATTGGTGCAAACTTGATATAAAAATGTTCACATTTTAACACATCAGTTATCGTGAGTACGCCGTCAAATCTTTTATAATTTTTTGTTTAACGAAGTAGATAAAAATAATCACCTAACTATTCGGTTATAATTCACACACATAGAGACAATTAGTAGGTAGTTAGTACTGCGTGGCGGGAATGTATAATATTATAGTCTCACATACAATTATATAAAAGCTGGCCAGTTATTATTTTTTTTTTGTATCGCGTAGCTACGAGTTTATATAGACGTATAAATAATCAAACCGAAGTAGTTACAAAGTCTACTTTTACTACTTAAACTTCTACATACGAAGACTCACTTATTTAATTTTTTCACTACAATTTTATACCATTCATACTAAGGAGTTGAAATTTTACAAGCAAGTGAAAAGTACCTGACGAATCATCACCTCATCGGGTGACAATATTATAAATACCTGTTTTTATATTAAAAATAATATCATAAGTCATTAGTGCTAACATTCAACACTAATGCAATGACATCTATCAATTTTGCGAAAATACAATAATGGAAATCAATTAGGCCAATGACAGCGGTGTCGGACATTAATTATTGTTCGAACCGGTACTCCGGGGCAATTCGCCGACGCACACTGTTTCATTTCACTAAAAAAATTTCCCTATGCTGTATATCGCATAAATCGACTAAGAAATCCATTTTAAATGTAAGAGTAAAACACCCACGTGTCCATTAGACATACTTTTTTTAAAAAAAAATAATTTGTGTTTCGTGACCTCGACGTAAAAAAAAGATTAAATAAATTCTGTAAGCGTGTCTGATCAAAATATATCTTTTTGATTAATATGGTTTGAAAAAGGACCTTCAGGCGCATATTTTCCAGTTTTTCTTTTTCGAAGATCACTTTTGGTTACCGAATTATTAATTTTTATTCAAATTTTTGTTTTTATTTTTTTTCTCCCAAAAACCGCAAAAGTGCGACTTGTGACTGGCACTCAAAGATTCCTCATAAATGCGTCTATCATTGATAAAAAACTCAAGTCGCACTATGGAAGCGTTTACGAGTAATCGAATTTCAAAATATGGTGTTAGGGGTGTCACTCAACATGACCTTTTATTTTTGTTTAAATTAATTCAATTTTGTCCTTTACTACAAAATTCTATATTGTTTACTTATTTTATTTTTATTGTTATTTACTTATTTACATTTATTTATTTAAAAAAAAATTACAATTGCATATTAGTTATTTACAATTAGAGTGTCGACAAAATTTTATCACTAAGCGGCTTCTATTTTGTAATATCTACCCTTTCATCGTTTACTTCGTTAATTACTTTAGAAGGTTTTTTTAACTTTTATTAGTTTTTTTTTTATTAATTTTCTATTGACACAGTAAATTTTGGCATTTTCTGCCTCACGCTCGCGGAAAAGTACATCCAGTAATTTAATTGGCATCCGATGACTGTGACCGTACACTAAATTCTAGTGCACGGTGAAGAGATCATAAAATCACGTTCTCTTCCTGTCGGTATGCTCTCGGAGAAAGCAGCTCAATCGCGCAATAAATTTTGGCGCAGATAAGAAACACCCCTGCCGGAAAAAGAACAGGAAAAAAATATGATTGACCTTTTCCACCCTCCACTGGAATTGGCGGAACCGTTTGTGTCTATGACACACCACAGACAACGTCAAAGATTGTCCAATGGGATTTGCCTGCCAGAAGCTGTTCGTGAACTTCTGAAGCCCGTTAATGCAGAAAACTTGCAGTTGGGATAGGTGGACAACGAAATTCCAACATTAGATGGATCTTCATCATCGTCTGAAGTTCGAATGTTGACGACAGCACACACTGTTCCATTTTACTAAAAAAATCCCTATGCTGTTTATCGCATAAATCGATTAAGAAGTGCATTCTAAATGCAAGACTAAAACACCCACGTGTCTATCTGTAATACTTTTTTTTTTTTTAATAATTTGTGTTTCGTGACCTCGACGTAAAAAAAAGATTAAATAAATTCTGTAAGCTTGTGTGATCAATATATATGTATATATATTTGATTAATATGATTTGATGAAGGACCTTCAGACGCATATTTTCCAGTTTTTATTTTTTGAAAATCACTTCTGGTAACCGAGTTATTAATTTTTCGTGTCGTGATAGTCATGATATCCCAAAGCGCAACGAACCTGTCTCAAATTTATAAGGTCATAGGGCCATGGTTCCAATCCGGGCGTGTACCAATGAGTTTTTCTGACTCAAGTACATAACTATCACTGACTCCGAGCTTCGGAGAACACGTTAAGCAGTCGGTCCCGGACGCTGTCAATAGATTTCATTTTATTTTCATTTTTGAGTATCAGCATGCTGTCGTCAACAATAGATGGATCTTCATCATCGTCTGATGATGAAGATCCATCTAATATTGGAACTTTGTCAGCCACTTCTTCCAACTGCAAGTTTCCTTCATTAACCGGCTTCAGAAGTTCACGAACGGCTGCTGGCAGACAAATCCACTGGATGTCACACAGTCCGCACCAACGCTCTTAGAATCGCCTGGCACGTCGTTATTGTTGGGATCTTCTAAATTAACCAATGACTCCAGTACAAATTATAAACAAGACCTCAAAATTAGAAAACGAATCATGGAGTCCTTGGAAGATCAACCCCAAGCTAAAGTGATAAAATCTTTTGCATCCACGATTACTTCAGAAGATGGAAGCAAGATAACCCCAAAAGCTTCAAAAGATTTAGAAGACGTAATAAAACTTTGTCTGACATCACCAAAAAAACGATTCAAAGTTTTAAAAAAAGTATCTACGTTGACGAAAACCTATACACCTGAGGAAGCTCTAGGTTTCGTTATCGACAGGAGACTGAATGTGGAAACATATAAACTTTTAAGACAGGATTTGAAAAGTCGAGTTTATTCAGCTTATCCACCCTTCTTAGAAATACTAATAAGAGCAAGAAAAGCATGTTACCCAGCAAAAGAGCTAGATGTTTCGGAAATAGAAGCGTCAGTTTCGTTGCATAAACTTCTTACTTTGCGACGAATTGTTCGAAGTTGTGATGAGAATTTTATCGAGTATTGTAACAGAACAGGCAAGCAAGAAGTCTCATGCGTATTTGAAGGGTCCTGGGGTTTTGATGGAAGCACAGGCCAAGCATTATATAAACAACACTTTTCAGGATCAGACGAAGACATTTCCGTGAACGAAAATAGTCTTTTTGCCTCGACTTTTATTCCTTTAAGTATAGTAATGGACAAAAATATATTTCATGGCACCATCCTGCACCCCAGTCGTATAGATTTTGTCGGCCGCTCCACATTCAGTATAGAAAAAAAGACACTAATCTTATTCTTAAGGAAAAAGCTTTGATAGAGAAGCAAATTAAACGTTTGACAGGAGTCAAACGTTTAATTTGCTTCTCTATCAAAGTTTTTATGATGCCCTTCGGAGGTTTGGGTCGTAATAGGAATTACGACCTAAACCTCGGAAGAGCATTATACTTATTACGTTTGTTTCTAATTTAATTTTGAGTGTGATCAACGGCAAAGTCCTAAACTGGTACGTCTTCACAGTTAAGGTGCCCATTTTGCAAAGCTACTGCCAGTCAGTTCAATGATTTGGCAACATCGTAAACAAGACGAACTGTAAAAGAAAATATGCAACACGGCATCAATCCACTTCATGTATGGATACGTATTTTCGAATTTTTATTACATTTCAGTTACAAAAACGATTCGTTAGTACGGAAATGGAGAATCAAAAAAGATAGCAGAGAAAGTCAAATTGTGAAAGAACGGAAAAACATATCCAGGCTGATATAAGAAATCGGATTGGATTGTTGGTAGACGTTGTTAAACCCAATGCAGGAACCACAAATGATGGCAATTCAGCCCGCACAGCACTATCAGACAAATACCGTGCTATATTTGCAGAGATATTAGGTCTAGATGCATGTTTGATTGACGGGCTGCATACTATCTTTGTAGCCATATCTTGTGAATTTCCTATTGACACTGTAAAGTTTGACATTTTCTGTCGCACGCTCGCGGAAAAGTACATCCAGGCATTTAATTGGCAGTCGATGACTGTGACGGTACACAAAATTCTAGTCCATGGTAAAGAGATCGTATAATCATGTTCTCTTCCTGTAGGTATGCTCTCAGAACAAGCGGCTGAATCGCGCAATAAATTTTGGCGCTCAGGTAGGGAACGCCACTGCCGGAAAATGAACAGGAAAAAAACTATGATTGACCTCTTCCACTATGCACTTGAATCGTCGGGTCCGTTTGTGTCTATGGCACACTATAGACAGCGCCAAAGATTGTCCAATAGGATTTGTCTGCCAGCAGCTGTTCGTGAACTTCTGAAGCCGGTTAATAAAGAAAACTTGCAGTTGGAAGAAGTGGCTGACGAAGTTCCAACATGATAATGTTGACGACAGCATGCTGATACTCGTAATTGAAAATTATTTGTATGAGTCTTACATTTTTTATTGATTACAAATATTACAATTGTTTGACCTTTAGTGACAACCCTAAAATGTACTATATAACCTTTATCCGTAACTCCCAAACGCTTCCATAGTGCGACTTGATTTTTTTATCACTGATAGACGCATTTATGAGGAATCTTTGAGTGCCAGTCACAAGTCGCACTTTTGCGGTTTTTGGGAGAAAAAAAATAAAAACAAAAATTTGAATAAAAATTAATAATTCGGTAGCCAAAAGTGATCTTTAAAAAATAAAAACTGGAAAATATGCGCCTGAAGGTCCTTTATCAAACCATATTAATCAAAAAGATATATTTTGATCAAACACGCTTACAGAATTTATTTAATCTTTTTTTTACGTCAAAGTCACGACACACAAGTTATTTTTTTAAAAAAAAAGTATGTTAAATAGACAGGTGGGTATTTTACTCCTGCATTTAAAAAGCATTTCTTAATCGATTTATGCGATAAACAGCATAGGGAAATTTTTTTAGTGAAATGAAACAGTGTGCGACGTGCGCCGACCCGCCGCCCCGAACATGACGGATCGTCTGCAGCCTTCGGCGCTTTTATCGGAACCATACCTTGTTTTACACTAGAGACTGCTGCGATGCTATGATGAATTTTAATTCATCGAATTCCGAGCACGCCCAAAGAAGTCAACGCAGCGGCCGAGCGTGCGCAGTTGAGCTTCGTTATTCGCGCACGTTTGAAACGATGCATTGATGGTTTGGATGCACGCCCCTGACTAGATCCTAGCAGTCGCTTTGTCGTCTACTGAAGGCAAAATTGAGGTGTACATTTTGTCGTGAATACGTCTATAGATTCACGATAGTACTATGAGGCATATCGAGCATTTCAACGTTCTTAATGTAACATTTTCATCGTCAATTATAAGTATCACTGGATTGATTTTTGGTGTAATTTTAATTGACATATGGTTAAGTATCTACCTATGTAAAATGGAAGTCGCCGGTGTGCATGCGCAGTACGCTATGGGAGAAAACTTCGAAGAAAAACGAGAATTTTGGTGTTTATAAAAGATTCCTATCGGTACATGTGAAAACTTCAAGTAGCTATTACAATACTTTTCGTATCAAAAGATAGATTTTGATAATATTAAATTATTAAATTTTTACTGACCGAAATTAGAAAACTAATATAAAATGTTGGCAATCCATAGCAGCTGTCAAGGTATATGACATTGTCAGTAGAAGTGGAACAGGCTTTGCTCAATCCCCTTTGTGTGCCGGCACAGTCGTATCCTATTTTTTTTCAGTTACTTCTTGATATGTTAGTTTTTTATTGCATTAACTTATCCTGTCAGGCCTAATGGTATTTCTAAAACTAGAGATCAAAGGAAATCTCTATGCTAAATTATAAAAGAAACCTTTGCATAATATCGATGTTAGAGACGAAGGAACGGACGGCAGAACAGACAAACTACCAAACCAAAATTATAAAATAGCAGCGATATTAATTAATTAATAATAATAATACCTGGGACATTTCACACAGCCTCATCCAGTCCCAAACCAGGCAAAGCTTCTATTATGGGTTCCAGACAGCTGATACGTAAGTATATACATAAATATTCTTTTTTATAATATATATTTACAATATATGTTTTAGTGTCTTATGTTGTGTTTGTTAAGTGTCGTTTTAGTTATTTACACAGTCTGAATTTTATTAGTGGGGACCTATAATTGGCTGTATGTCACTAAATTATATTTTTATTCTTTTGTTATGGCTGTTGGTCCTCCGAATGGAAAAATATATAATTTTTTTTTTTCAATTTAATGACTTAGTGTCCTAATTAATAATTTGTATAATAATACATCATAAGAAAGTGCATATAATAAATTAGCTATTTCAAGTCATGCTGGCAATAAAAATTTCATGCCGCCAGTGTCCATGCAATCCGCAGGCCAGTTCGCGCGGCCCACTGACACACAACTTCTGATTGTAAACGCTTTTGTTGCTTTATTATCTTATGTTTATGTATCACTGAGTTCTAGGAAGAGTTGACCTTTTGCATTTTAATTATTATGCTCATAAAATTTCAATAGTTTATAATTGTAAGTCGGTATAATATTTTTTAATACGACGCTGTAAAAAATATTTATGTAAATATGTCGCTCGATGTTTTTTTCTTTTTATATTAGTAGGTGTTTTCGATTCTATGCTATTTTTTTATCTAGTGCAATGGGTGTGTGTTGTTTCTGTGTTACAAATAAAATAATAGGTTTAGTAGAATTTTATTTTATTTTTTAATTTATTTTATTTGGTAATCCTACAACGTTACTGTAAATATTACATAATTAAGTTTAATCTCAAATAAGGCCAAACATGGATTCCTCTTTTGATTTTAACTAATAAACTAACGTGAATTTGTGTGTTTGAGGGTGAGTTAGAGTGTGTATGTGTTAGTGTGGAAGGGTAAGTGTGTGTGTGTTATAGTTTTTGTGAACAATACTGACCTGTAAGGAAAGCTATTTAATTTTTTTTTTCATTTGCTTCGTAGATGGCTTCACAAACACTAAATGGGTTTATTTACGAAATTCGTCCTAAATGGACGTTGCTCCGGGATACGTTGTCTATAGTTTTGACAGACGTAGCTACGACTTATAAGCTTAGAAGTAAATGTCTATTTACACTGGACAGGACGGCGCGTCAACGAGACAGTAACTTCAACGAGCACGTCAAAATACAAATTGTATCTACAATAGACGTAATGGCGCATCAACGTCAACAAAGACGTCACCCAAAACGTGAACGTTATTTGCAAAGAAACCGTTACAAACTGTTCCATTAAGGACGGGACGGCGGCGTATCAACGGGACGAGAACGTCAAAGTATGTCGACGTGCTCGTTGACGATGAAGTTTGGTCCAGTTCCATACCCGTATAGATATACTTTTGATATTAAGTTTTGATATTACGTTTCTAGGTAGTTGGATCCAAATAATACAATTAAAAATAGGTTTTGAATCTGCAGTTTAAAAGTTTAGCAAACCGCGTAAACCAATTATTTAGGACAGACGTAATCAGGGTTACTGCGGATTAGCTGTCGAGTCGTGGACAACTGGCACCAACTGTGTTGTTGTAATGCAAAAACCTTGTTGACACGACGGCGGTTGGCTTGTGCCGAATTCGAGACCGTTATAAGCGGCCCGACTGCACTTCGCTGAATGCCAACATAAAGCAGAATGGTATTTTGTAATAAATATTGAGTAATTTAGTTTTTATCTACGCGATAGAGATAGGTATGTAAGGACCTATAGTGCAAATCTATGGTTTCTTTACTTCTTTGGAAAACAGGCGAGAATTTACGTACCTATGTATGTCTGTCTATAACTGTTAAGTAACTGTAATGCAGGGATGTACTTATGGTAGACTAGCTTTTCGCCCGCAGCTTCGCTCTCGTGAACTAAACTGTTGTGCCGAAACCTCTTTTCCCGGGATAAAAAGTAGCCTACGTCACTCTTCAGCTTATTATATCTATACAGAAAATTATAGCGATCTCGGTACAACTGTGTAGTCCATCCACGCGTGCGGAGCCGCGGGCAAAAAACTAGTTTGAAATTAAAATATACCTAACCCATGTTACTTTTTAGTACTATAGCTTTCAACAGGTGAAAGGATTTTCAAAACCAGTTAAGTAGTTTTTGAATTTATCCATTACAAACAAAAAATCAAACCTTCCTTTTTATAATATTAATATATAGATATATTAATTTCTTATCATCCAATCGTCATCGAAATACAAAACAAACTTGATTTTTTTTAAATTTTTAATAACTCAAAAACCAGTAAATCTATTTTCATGAAACTTTACTATTTAAATAGTACATAACGGTTCAACATGTTGGATAATAATACATTATGATGCAAGTACGATAAGCTGCATATTATAGTCTAGTTGTTTATAGGTACGAGGCGAAGCCAAGTGTTTATAATAAACGGATGACTATAATAGCCAGCTTACTGAGTACGAGCATCATACGACGTTTTTCATTACAATTGCGATTAAAATTAGGTAGATACTTCTACTAAAATTAGGTAGATTAGGTGTAATAATGGTGGGAGCTAAGGGCGGGAGCGGGCTGCTTTTCACGGTTTACGCGTACATTACAAACAGAATGCTCGTTTGTGATTTATGTATGGTAAAAAGGCCTAGTACTCTAAAATACAACATTACGGTTGGTGTTTCGATGTCATAAAGACCGTAATAATAGGAAATGTATTGAAAGTATCACTATGCTGTTGTTTTTAGAAGCAGGTAAAATCTAGTAACAAATTAATAAAACGACTGATCGCACTTGATTGGACATAGCGATAAGTTTCAATCTAATAATATAGATTTTTACTTTATTCTTTTACTTTATTATATAACAATAACCGTAATAATATATCACTTTTACAATATCTAATTATTTCTCATTTCCTCTGCTCTAAGAATGCAGTTTGAGCGCTATTCCTATTTCATGCGCAAGTCAAGAGCTATTGGCGAATCGAGCGCTGCTCGCTTGAACTATTTAACCGTTCGACTGCGAATTATTACAATAGCTCAGTGCCGCAGTACAGTTCGTAACAGCGGTTTTTCACCAGCGTTTACAAAAATCGACCAGTTTGCGTTATCAATGTGTGACACGGTGGCACAAAGCGGGCTGCGTCGAGCCGAGCGGTAAAGGGGCGACCCCATTCGCTTTTGCTTTTCGATTATAGAGGCGCCAGATAAGTGAAAACTGCTATGACAGTGCGAAATGTGATTTTTCCTGTTAATTTAAATAAATAAATAAATCTCAAATTATAACTAAGTATTTGTGTGAACTTTCTTCACCTTTGTGACGAAGCAACGTATTAACGTAAGTCTTCGCTCGGTTGATGAAGGACTGGAATGGAACATGGATTACAGTTTAACTTTGTCTAACTTTTTCATGAAATACAAAACTGAATAATAATACATGGAATATCCCACACAGCACCATCTAGTCCCAAACTAAGCAAATATTATGCTTGTGTAAAGGGTACTAGATAACTGTTATATACACTTAAATATTCTTTTATATACATATATAAATACTTTTACATTCAGACACGGACAAATAGACATTTTCATGTACACAAATATTTGTCCCGGGCGGGAATCGAAAAACGAGTAAAACTACAAACAGTGAGACAATAATAATAATACTTGGGACAACCCATACAGCGCCATCTAGTGCCAAACTAAACAAAGCTTGTATCGTAGGTACTAGACAATTGATATAAATGAGCACTTAAATATTCTTTATACGCGTATATATACGTATATAGATATTTTACATCCAGATACGGAACAAATAGACAAATAATAGACAAAGTTAATGCAAATAAATATTTACCATAGGCGGTAATCGGTCAGTTATATACTTTGTCAATACACCTATAACGGGGATCGAACCCACGACATTTATATCAAATTCAGAGTGTAACGCCATTTGGCCACTGCAGCTCCCGTTGCCTTCTTACAGGCTATGATCATCTAATTAAAAAATGAACGAATCAAAATCTTGTACGTCGCACTAACACAGCCGTTATGAGTCTGATAAAAATTCAAGTAGGTACGTAGCACGGTGTGTTGCGCGTACGCAGCCGCCGAGTGAGTCAGTAGGGCAAGTGAGCCGCACCGCATACATTACCATATATTGCTGCGATAGCTCGCTGAATTATTATAAACAATTAGGAGAACATAAATTGATCGTTAAAAATTATAAAGTGGTCATTGAGATTTCTTTGAATTTAATACCTAATAAATAATTTTACCCGAAAGGGTAAAACGTGGCCGATAAAATAAGATCCTGTTTCTCAAACAAGGTTACTTCTTAATTTGTTTCTGTCTTAGTTTGGTTTATAATTGAATCTACAATGAGGAAATATTCCTAAACATGTTGTTCTTGCCCTGACTTACACTAATATAACAATAGGCTAACAACATACGTATTTATTCATATAAAATTATTTCAAGGTGTCTATATAGTATATTGTCTTTAACGACATCTTCGCATTTAGAGACATAGTCTTATCGCTTATAACTGATCTCATATAAACGTTTAGACATTTATTAAAATATATACAAACCTACATTTACAATGCATGTCCAGCCAAGATTAAAGAAAAAACCAATAATGCAGTCAACAATCTGTGTGAATATTATACATTTTGAAAGAGTAGTTATTTTAATTTAAAATAACAAAAAAAAAACAGGTTTGCTAACATGTTTATGCCCAATCATATATATTCAGATTAACACAAACTTACCTGCACGAAACTACATTTTGTACCTACTCGGGTACAGTCAAAATAGTACAATACACAGACGAAAAAAATAGAACGAAACCTTCTACATACGAATCGAAGGTCGCACTAGCCTGGATTTTATTATAAAATTAGCTTGTTCGTAACACCTCTTTCAAACATGTTATAATTCAGTAGGTAACTAATAAAGAATTTAAGTACAAGTGCAGGCCAAAAAATGCTATTTATTATTTAATAATTTTATGTTAATATTAATTTTATAAATATAGTGGTGTACAGTCGCATAAAATAATAGTAATAATTAGTTAAAATACAAAAACTAGAGACACGAATTCTTAATTACATTTAACACAATGTGTATAAAGTACATAGCGATAGACCGGTTATCATAAATAAGCAGCTAGTAGTAGAGTCTAATTCGACACGAAAGACAAACGGGACGGACTAAAAACATATCAAAATGCGAAAAAAATCCGCTAGATTTGTGAAAAACTAGTTATGAGTGCTCGCTCTTCAAATACACGCACGTAATTACTGGCGCATTAACATAATGCCGTTAGTGCTTTAGCGTTATAGAGGGTGCGGTGTTTTTCTTTTACTCCTTGCGTGTTCAATGGAAACGCACCTCAACGACTCACTACTCATTTTTTTGTGTTTCTTGCTTACATGAACAAAGTACTCGAAGAGTGATTTATAAACGCGAATATGTAGATCTAACAGTCCACATGAAAAAATATTTCGCCCCTCTAAAGATTTTTTGAGCCTTACCCGAATCCTATTTTATATTAACTTTTTTATTATGCACTGACTTTTTCTTAGTACACGTGGTTTTCACGATTCGCGTAATCTATATTAATAAAATTGAAGTGTCTGTCTGTCTGTCTGTCTGTCTGTCTGTCTGTCTGTCTGTTCCGGCTAATCTCCGAAACGGCTGAACCGATTTCAGTGAAACTTTGCAGACGTGTAGAGGGCATTACCGCGGGTGACATAGGCTACTTTTTGTTTGTCTGTCTGTCCATCTGTCTGTATGTTTGCGCTGATCTCAGAAACGGCTTAACCGATTTCAATGAAACTTAGCAGACGTGCGAAGATTATTATCAAGTGTGACATAGACTGCTTTTTGTTTGTCTGGCTGACCGTCTGTCTGTCTGTTCGAGCTGATCTCTGAAACGGCTGAACCGATTTCAATGAAACTTGGCAGACGGGCAAAGGGCATTATCGGTGGTGACATAAGCTGTTTTTTGTCTGTCTGTCTGTCGATCTGTCTGTCTATTTGTTCCGGCTAATCTGCGAAACGGCTGAACCGATTTCAATGAAACTTTGCAGAGGGTATTACCGCGGGTGACATAGGCTACTTTTTGTCTCTTTGTCTGTCTGTCTGTCTGTCTGTTTGAGTTGATCTCCGAAACGGCTGAACTGATTTCAATGAAACTTGGCAGACGTGCAGAAGGTATTGTCGGGAGTGATACAGGTTGCTTTTTGTCTGTCTGTCTGTCCATTTTTCTGTCTGTCCATTTGTCTGTCTGTTTGAGCTGATCTCAGAAACGGCTTAACCGATTTCAATGAAACTTGGCAGACGTGCAGAGGGCATTATCGGGGGTGATATAAGCTGTTTTTTGTATGTCTGTCTGTCAATCTGTCTATCTGTTCCGGCTTATCTCCGAAACGGCTAACCTGATTTCAATGAAACTTTGCAGACGTACAGAGGGCATTACCGGGGATGAAATAGGTTATCGTGTTGGTACTCAAACTTGATGTTTTGACGAGATCTATTGACCACGTGACCACATTTTTAAAAGCTTATGTTTTCGAAACTATCAATCGCAGACCTATCGTGTTGGTACTCAAACTTGATGTTTTGACGAGATCTATGTGACCACGTGACCAAATATTTAAATGCTTATATTTTCAAAACCATTAATACGCAGACCTGTCGTGTTGGTACTCAAACTTGATGTTTTGACGAGATCTGTGTGACCACGTGACCAAATATTTAAATGTTTATTTTTTCGAAACCATCAATCGCAGACCCATCGTGTTGGTGTTTTGACGAGATCTATGTGTCCATGTGACCACATTTTTAAATGACTATTTTTAGAAACCATCAATCTCAGACCTATAGTGTTGGTACTCAAGCTTGACGTTTTGACAAAATCTATTTGACCTTGTCATATTACCTAAGTTCATAAAAATTTCATAAGATTTCTTAGGCAGTTAAATTTCAGAACGTTCTAGAAAGTGTTACAATGTTCTGGAGCGTCGCGTTTCTTTAACTGTCCCAGTACAACTGTGCTCAACGCGAGCGAAGCCCGCGGGCGGAAAGCTAGTTTAGTAATAAATGTACATAAATATTAGCATATTAGTTTGAAAATAACTAAGCAATATTTTACTAACGTATTGTTACAGAAGAAATAGAGCGTTTTTCCCAATATATTATTTCGAATAACAAATTCTGTAAAGTATTGTAATATGTATTTTTGCAATGTTTATCGTTTCTATATTAACACAAACACAGAAAAAGACTGTTATTTTTCGAAGCCATGTAGTTATTTCTGTTAAGTTAAAGTATATATTTCGTGTATATATTTAAAAAATAAATAAATTATTGAAACCCTATACTGATTTTAATACTAAATTCAATTTTTCAGTTTTAGTTTTTCAGTGTAGTTATATTACAATCATATTTGTGAATCACTCTGTATAACTTTAATCAGTTGCACAAAACCGTACAGCACGGAACTCACAAAATCTGCGAAAACAGTATAATATATAACCCAAATACTACTATAATTTTTTGCACGGAAAATTTTGAAAACCAGTTTCTTGGACTTTTTAATTAGTTGTCAAATTTAGAAATATACAATAATGAGTTAACACACTCACAGTCCCCAAGCGGACAAAAAAAATGGTGAACGATTCTTTTACAATTAAAACTATTTGTTTGTTATAGTATTATTTAATCTTTTTTATTTACCTGATTTTTTATATAACTTACCGTACAGGTCGCGGACTTCTCTGTACAAAAATGTATGAATCCGTAGGTGGCTGTTTAATTTTAACTATATTTTTATATAACGTAAATAATGTAACATAATACAATAATAATATAAATAATAATACCTAGGACTTCCCATACAGCGCCATTCAGTCCCAAAATAAGCAAAGTTTGTATTATGGTACCAGACAACTGATATTAGCACGTAAATATTTTTTATAATATTTACATATATTTCATAACCAAACACGGAACAAATAGACATTCATGTTCATGCATACAAATATTTGTCCCGGGCGGGAATCGAATCCGCGACTCCTGACTCCGCAGTTAGGGCCTCTAACCACTCGGCCAATTGGTCAATCGTAATCAAACAAAGCACAGAACTAGGCATAAAACGCAAAAAATCCATGAACATTGAAAAATAACATTCAAAATTTACTTAAAGAAAATTTGTGAATTTCAAATTCAATTTATGGTTAACAAATTTCAAGTAGCACATTCTCCCATATGAAAATCACAAAGGAGCTACACTGTTCTTTGTGAAAATATGTTTCACAAAAAATTTATTGGATCGTTTATGGTTTTTATAAGAATTATTTTATTATATTAATGTATTTAATATTATTTTAGACACAGGGAACAATTATCATTTTGTAACTTGCCAAAATAATGTTTTTAAGGTTCCATGCCTCAAAAGGAAAAAAGAAACGCTTAATATAGGATCACTTTGTTGTCTGTTTGTCTGTCTGTCTGTCAATACCCTTTTTCTCAGGAACGCGTGGAGGTGCAAATACATATATTTGATGTCAATTTCAACTTGACACCTCCACTATGTGCCTTGTTTCCCTTGGGTCCTTTGGAGCTGTCAAGCTCATCAAGCTTGTAAATCAACGCAATCTAAAAATAGGCAATGTACCTATATGCCGCATATTTTGACGCTGAAATAAATTGAAACCTTAGGGTACTTCTCGTTGACCTAGATACATGAAACGCAAAAGGTAAGGTCTTACAGCACAAGTAAAGGAATATATCCGAAAATCATTATTTTATACTTATATCGAATGAGATTTTTCAAAGTGTTTCTTAATTGAAATCTGCGTTTACGTCGCATAGGTATATTCTGATGACGCGAGTAACAATAAACACGGCAATATACGTTTATTGGTAACTGTATAGATCCCTCGTGGCGCAGGTCCGACTTGCACTTGATCAATTTTTTAAGTATGGAATTATAGTTACAAGACACAAATATTATTTTATAGTATACCGAATGGTATTCCTACTTTGAATGAATATTTTCAGAGTAACCTTGCTCTGAAGTAGCTCTTGATGCCAGGTGGGCGCTCGACCTAACCTAAAGCGTGGGCCACACAAAGTTGTTCCGACAACTAGGTGAGGAGGTAGGCGATGAGGCTGCGCGACACTTAGTGTGTGTGTGACTGTATGTGCACACATACACAGTCGCTGTTGCGCGCACGCACGGAGATAGCCGCGCGGCACAAATCAGGTGGCACCAACTTTAAAAGAAATGCACCAATGCGAAAATAATCCAAATAATATATAAAATCATTTTATCAGTAAGTGTTTACTCGTTAAAAGACTACGACACGAAAGAAAACACCGTAGTGGACCTACTGAGTGTGATTAATGCACACATTTCTAATGACTCATATTTTTAGGGATATTATATACAATTAATGGATAGTCAGGTCAAATTATTAATTAGATAGTAATATGACTCAAGGATAATTGCATGTTTAAGTGTACTTAGAATTTATATTATTCACGAAACCGATTTGGTTAATTAAGTTCCTTCCATATAATTAATTGTAGTAGTGTGCTCGTATAAGGTCGTCCGATCATTAATCAGTCGAGTAACGAGAGCGCAAGGGGCCGCGGTTGAGCAGCGCTGGCCGGTGATAGTGGTGGTAGAAATTTTGGTGGGAAGTGAGTGGGGTGCGCCCGCGCGCCAGTTGCAGTGGGAAGCGCGCGGACGCCGGCGCGCCGTAACCTCAAACACGCGGTACCACGATCCTCGCGGTGTAAGAACTAGACCAGCAAAGTGGTGTGTGAACAGTGCGGACGGTGTAGCTGATTTTACAGACCCCGAAGTGTCTCCGAACGCAGGTGTTTTGGGGTGCCGTTGGGCGGTTGTAATTGGCATGGTAATGGAGTCGTCGCGCCGCCCGCCCGCCCGAAGCCGCCCATCATAGCGGGAAACCCGATTTCGTTATTGTAACCCTGTGTAAATACCTCATGCGGTCTGATTTTCTCGTATCTGTTTCGATATCTATTATTTATGCCAATCACATCTCCTCTCTATCTTTATTGGGATCTACTAACCCTTTGCTTATACTGACCGCATGCTATCTATAGAGTCGTGGCATACAGGTGACACGAGCACCGTCGGAAAGGCTGCTGGTGTCAGTCGTTGGCGAATTGTGTCGGTGTGGATTCTGCCGGTTTGCCGATGACTGGTTTTACAGTTTTAACGGCCCGCAACGCGCGGACCGCCGAATCTTAGCCGTCACGTCCGACCGGCCGCGCTTTCAGTCTACAAATGACTAAATTTGTAACGAATTTACGACTGTCTGTAAATTCTCATAAAATACTAAGAACTTATAATATATTTTTATTCCACAAGGTAAACACTGAACTTTTAATTATTAATTAACATCCTTGTTATATCATGTGGTCATGATAATCAGTTTTATGTTCGTTCTATAATAATTGAATCAACAAAAAAAAAGTAAAGCAATTACTCTTGTCTTGAAATGCAATCAGTTTCAGTCATTTATCAAAATTAAAATTATGAAACAGTGTCGCAAAACGAGCCACTAAGAAAAAAATATGCCTTTTAACCTAATAATTGAAATCGCAGTTACTTCAAAAATTATTTTAATAATTTCAAATTGATTCGTATAATTACGTGTATTAGAAATAGATTATAACTTCGTGGTGCTCCATGTATTCGTTTGTGCTTTGGAACGTTCTCATGTATATATCTATTTAATTAAAAGAATCTTTTCATATTGTATGTCATAAATATATTTTCATCTTATTATAATAACTTACTGAGTCGCCTTTTCCTTATCTATAGTATTTTTCTTTTGCTATTTTTTTTTGTTTTACCCCCTTTTATTTCGCCGGTTGTTCCCCTCCCCTGTTCGCTGTTGAAGGCCTCGACTCGCCAGTGGCTTGCTCGTTTTTGTTATACTGAAACTTTACAAAATTGTACGTTGTTATGAAGTGGACAATAACTATTATAATGTTTCTTTGGATTTGACCACATCACAGCAATCACATTTTATCAGAACAATTCGAGGTAAGTCGTAGCTATAGCAATATAAGACATCACAATGCTCAAATGTTTGTCCCGTCGCTTTATTATTTATTATTTTGTTTAATTTTTAAATTTAAAAATAATCCGATAAAGAATGTACTTTTAAAATTTTTATATAAATAATAGCTTAATGAAGGTACTGTGTAATGTGGTAGGTACATAATTTTCAATTAAACTCTTTATAATTTTTTTTTAAGTGTCAACGATTAGGAGGTATTATCAAATTATCTTCTTTCTCTGTTCTACTAAAGTATGTATCAAATATATTCCTGCACCTTGCGTCCCATTATTCAAATCGTTGGATATGAATTGGCAATTTTTCTATCCACGAAGCGACCTTATTAGACCTACTTATCTCCTAGCTACTTATCTTCTACTATACACGAAAGAAATAAATGCGTAAAAATAGAAAAAAATATTATTGATTATGCTTTTCTTAATTATTTTTTGCTATTATATTTCTTATAATAAATGAGGCAAGGTAATATTAAACTTAAAAAAACTAAAACTAAATGCAAACAAAAGTGACTAAAATATTTGTTTTTCTTTGTAAATACGGAATCGTAATTAATATGATTAAAAATAGACTTTTTCTAATGCAGCTACTATTGATGGTGACTAGGGGATAAACATTTACGAAGATAAGAAGTACATTTTTGGGTTCCATACCTCAGAAGGAAAAAAGAACGCTAATAGGATTACTTTATTGTTTTGTCTGTCTTTCATGACCCTTTTAATCTATATCGTATCGAGGTATCAGTCGGAATTCATATTTAATGCTTAAGTCTACGATCCCTTGGAGCTATAGAAAAATCTAGTTCTAAAGTTCAATGGAGTCCCATAGTAAGCAAGTTTTATGCTTGTGTTGGGTACGAGACAACTGATGCACATACTTAAATATTCTTCTTTTAAATAATATATACATATATAGATAATTTTACACTCGGACACGAAACAAGTAGACATGCTTATTCATACAAATATTTGTCCCTGACTAGAATCGAACCGGCGACTCTCGGCTCCGTAGTTAGGGTCTCTAACCGCTCGGCCGACCGCTAAGTCGAAAACAAAAAAAAAATCAAAACCTATTAAGTATTACGCTTTGACTTAGAACTATGAAATTTGGCAATAAGCAAAGTCTTACAGAACAAATACAGGAATAAATCCGAAAATCGAATATTTGTAGTTATATCACTTACGTTACTTACTTTTTAAAATATTTTTAAATTATAGAAATATGCGTATACGTATTCGGGCGGCGAGTAGAGATAAATAATCGTATGTCAATATACGTTTATAACTGTACAAAATCCTCAGGGCGCGAGTCCGACTCACACTTAGGCTGTCAAGGCAATATTTATATTTAGATTTTATAAGTCTATAAGTCATAGATCATCGTCTTTCTTAAAGGAGTTAGCAGAAACTTTTTATTTAACCGGGAACATAAAAATAGTAATTAAATTTGAAATTACGGGTAAAGACTATTAGGGTAAACACAGATCAGAATAAAATGACTTACTGACGAATATTTTTAGTGTGTCTTCATTAAAATAATGCATTACATTTTTAAAACTACCTTTATTTCTTTATCATTTGAACAGCCTTCTATCAATTGAACATACGTCTTGTGTTTTCATATAATCACCTTCTCCTTTTCTAGCCGCAGTCTAGGTCCCGTTCTCTGTTTTATATGCTTTATTTTCGGTCTATGTCATGTACCTTCTTATTAACTTTTTAATGACTAAACTACACGATATTTATAATTAGGTACCTACCAGTATGCCGCATTTAACATTCGTTTATCGCAAAAGAATAAGGATTCTTTTTAAATTTTTAAGGGTTCCGTACCTTGAAAAGAAAAATAGTACCCTCATAGGCTCACTTCGGTGTCCGTCTGTCTGTCTGTCAAAATTCTTTTTCTCAAAAACGCGTGAAAGTATCAAGTTGAAGTTAATTATGAATACTTAGGTCTATGGTCCCTTAAAACTGTAAAAAATGAAGCATTTAAGTCAACGCAATGAAAAAATACGGCCATTATATGCATCATATTCTGACACTAACAAGTAAATCAAAACTTACAGGGTGCTTCCTGTTGACTCATAAATATGAAATTTGGCAATAAGCAACGTCTCACAGCACAAAAAGGGATAAGTCCAAAAATCGTCAATTTATAGTTCTCTCACATTAAAAATTATTTTTAATAATAAACCTTTTTCTCAGGATTACGTGCAGGTATCAAGTTCAAAATATTTAACGACCGCTTGGCCTAGTGGGTAGCGACCCTGTCTACGAAGCTGGGGGTCACGGGTTCGAATCCCAGGTCGGGTCAGTATTTATATGATGAATATTGATACTGGTACCGGGTCTTGGTTGTTATATGTATGTGGTGTCTTCGCTTGGTACCCGAAATACAAGCTAATGATTAGTTTGGGGCCTAGAAGTTTCTGTGATGTATACTTTATTATTTTTATTTATTATTATCTTATGCTTAGGAGTACAGTCTCTTAGAGTCTCTCATGCCGCACTTTTTATTACACTTGTAAATAAATCAAAATCCATAGGGTACTTTCCGTTGAACTAGAATCATCTTTGGTAAGAAGCAAAACCCTACAGCACAAGTAAACGAAGGGATCCGAAAAAAGAAACTTATAGCTGTTATGGGTTCCTCAGGGTGTGAAATCGACTGGCACTGGCGGTATTTTGTGTTAATCTTGAAAATAGCAACATGAAGAAGTGGTAAAGTAATTAATTTTAAGGAACATTTTCATCAGACATTTTTTAGAACTTACATCACCAAAATTTATTTATGCTAGTAGTGAATGGGCTGTATATGAAAAAAAATGCTGAAAGTTTTAATACTCAATTTAAGTATTTTGTCAAATATGATTAAGTTTCTAAAAATTCTATTAAATTCAGGTCATCCTAACTTATTACAATATAGTAGCATGGATTTGTTTTCGTGACTCAAACGATTGAATTTCCAGGTATTAGGTTTTACAATTTTAGGGCATTAATGTCTTTTGAAGGGTCCATGGAGAACATTTTTCAATGACTTTGTGTATTTAATGGCATCCAAATATATATAAAAAAAATACACACGAAAAAAAACTTATTTCATTCTGAAATATCATTTCCTTTTGTTCAATGTGATTTTCTTGAAAAAATGATAAAGCTAGCAGGTTATTAAAAAAACCACTTCACCGACACGTTTATATATTTTCTTAATCGTAATAAATATCCGTAATCCAGAGCTTTTGTTTCAAAAAGCCGTATGATAATGTAAATATTATTATTCGCAAAGTAGGTTAGCTTAGAAGTTCGCTTCGACCTCAAAGGTCTCCGCCATTGACACATATAGCGGTTTCGTTCCGAGTGAGTTTGCATGGCGCGGGGTGCGGAGTGCGGGGGAGGTGCGCGCAACTTTCACTCGCGCGCCGGAGAAGCGCAAGCGCTCTACAACCGCAATTTCGTTGTGGTAGTACTTACTAGTCAACGCTAGATATTTTGTTATTTTAATATTTTGGTGTTGAAAACCATTGAAGGACTAAAAACTTAAATTCATGGTGACTCATAAGAATCACAAGTTGCGCTTGCCAACCAAAAACTATGTACCTACATTAAAAATGTTTTTGAAAATGTAAAGATATATAATTAAATCTACCTTTGTAACGACATGCCAGTTTTTTGCACTCTTTAGTAGCTTTAGGTAGTTACCTATTGCAATAAAAGACAATTGTTTGTTGTCAAAATAACAGCATTATTGTGTATTCTGTAAAACGTTAATTAAGTTCCGATTGCAGTAAGACGTTAAATAGACATGTTCATGCACGCAAATATTTTTCCCGGGCGGTAATCGAACCCGGGCCTCTTGACTACGCAGCTAGGGTCTCTAACATAAGATATCATAGTATATTCAGTAGTCGATTCTTATGTCCAACTCATTCTAGAACATATACTCACGACATCGCCTCGGAGGGGGTAACCACGTCACGCGGACATTGGCCATCGGTGAAAGCGCCGACGTTGCGACTCGTAACCGCGTTAGACGTCGCTTACTGTGATCTTGAAAATGCGCAGAAAGACTAATGAGGCGCGTGGGGCTCACAGACGCAGTGCATTTATTACATACTTTTTCATAGTAAATACGAATTTATGTAGCTAGAAAAGTTGAAAATAAAATGAATGTGAAAACCTGAAAAATACAATATTATTAATTCTGTCCAATATCAAACTGCCAGTGTGTTAACAATTTAACACCAGAATGCACAAACGAAAGGCTCTTAAAGTACTATCGGCACTTGGAAAATAGACTTGGAAAATCATTCTTATCGACTGATTAAGTCACCCTAAATCCAAAATATCCGTTTTCTTTTTAGTTCTTTGTACTTCTATTGAAATGCTTATACTTGACTTAGGAATCGCCAAACCTATTTAGATCAAACTATGAAACAAAACTCGTATGTATGTATTGTTATGTTTAGAAGCAAATTAGTAAAAAATAAAGAGCGGTGTTTCATAAAATTTATTATTTGAAAAGTACACCAAACATTTTAAATCTCTGTTGTTGCATATGCCAGGAATGTGAATGGCAAAAAGTCCGTGATATTTTTACTTTATAGATTTCCCTCAAAATTTCAAAATTCATCTTCATAAACTTTAGATCAATAAAATATATTATTGTACACACACTATTTTAGGTAGGTACAATACAAATAGAAACATAGTCTTTATCTCTCTCTTCCTTTCTTCTAAATTCTAATATAATAGTTCAGTTCTATATTAGTATGATCTAGTAAGATTGTCGTTGTGACATTATTAAGTGACACGATTTTGTAGCAGCGGCACCGGTATTTTGAAAAAAGTGAAAATGTGAAAATACATCTAAATCGTGTTTATAAAGTCACCATGCGCTGATATTGAACTAAAACATTTTGAAAGTAATTTTTTCAAACGCATGATAATAAGATTTTGATATGAAGCAACGAAAGAGATCCTTACCTTACTATAACTTTTTGCAAAAACGACGCCATAAATTTGGCCACAAATATTATTCCTACTTCGAAATTTTCAAATACATGCAGCACGTATACTTATATCGATCTTATACGATTCTTTGAATTTTGCCAAAATGATTGTAAAAATCCGATAAAAAATTCCACTAATAGTATACACTTTAAAAATGTCACTTAAAATGGTTAATCTGATAAATTCTGTTTAGACGTTCGACTCGTTTACTAGTAAATTTCAAATCAATGATGTCATGAAGTAGCATCGATAGATCACACGGTAGGTAAGATGGTGGCGTCTGCTTTCTCTCCATAGCGGGCGCACTCCACTAGATATCGAAGTACGAGACTAAGTTGATGTGTTGAACTTAGTCACACGTTTAAGAGATTGCATTATCAAATCTATTGATAAAGGAACGTACACATATTAATTATTTATACTGAATCCGTAAAGCTTGGGTATGACAAAACTTCGACTTGATACGGATGAAGTAGCGCGTTGAACTCTAATATATTTCCTTTTAAAATTCGTGATACAAATAAAAAAATTATTATTTTAAAGGTTATTTATCTCAAAAAATTTAAAAAACAATTTTTTTATAAACTAGATTGATTGCCAGTCTATCTGTATGTACGTCTGTATGTAAGTTGAAAGTATATAAAAACATGAGTTCTTCTGAGGTATATAAAAATTATTACATTCCTTTAACTTACAACCTTCAAATTAGCTTCTAGAAATAATTGAAATAGACTTGTCAATAAATAATTTCAAGAATTACGTAAAACCATGACATAAGTAGTTCTAAATCATATTAAAATTATAAAAATATATAGAAATGATAAAGTGCTTGAAATTAAATTGCTCTAATCCACTGAATTTTTAAGACAATGGATCGGTAGTGGATGAGAAAAAATTGAGCCACTCTAAGATTTTTGCAATGCCTTCTTATAGTGCTTCGAACCTACTTAAAAAAGTGACAGCAGAGTGTCTCGCTTGAAAATAAATGGATTTCATTAAAGCCGAAAATAAAAAAATTACCGATTTCTCATTTCAAATGAATTTCCATTTTTCCATGCGTCAAAGTTAAAAACAAATAAAAAATTATCGAATAACTTATACTTGCTAAGCTTAACGCGAAACCTACTAGCGATTGCCAAATTTTTAATAATTTTTTTATCATTAAAATAACCACGAGAACTACATTCAATGAAATATAAATCTAATTCCGGTATTTAATTAATAAATTTTCAATCTTATTTAAATGAAACGAGTGAATATGTACGTGTATAACCGAGCTATTGAATAATGTGAGAAGCCACGTTGAACGTTCAATACATTTAAGAAAGAATCAATAACAATACCCTGAGCACCATATGTTTCCCAATACACGCATACAATTTCTCCCAAAAAAACTTTTAAGGGATAAATACGACAGGTGGTTCATGAACCCTTCAATCAGTCAATATTTAAATTGTATTTATTGAAAGTGCAGGTAAAATTTCGATAAATACATCCACATCTTAAGTTACAACGATTACAAGCGCTTTGTAACATATGATAACTCTAATTTTAATCTTTTTAAGGGTTGTTTAGGGTTGTTTATTGCTTGTCACATAAAGGTTGAGATAAGAAAAAGGGTTATGTTGATTAATACGAAGAGGTAGGATTTATGTGGGTCAAGGATCTAAGAGCATCCTGTCGGTGTCAGGTTGCCGCAGCGTCACTTCCGGCGGGTATAGAAACGATTTCCGGTTAGATGAAGGGGTAGAAATTATATGGGGGTAACGTAATTTCGGGATGTGTGCTTACTATCTTGTCAGGTACACACGCCTTTGAGTAGATCCATTTAATATATTTTTAAGGTATATTTAATTCTTATATACAAATGATCAGGGTACTTACTACTAATACTAAAATCCGTATTATTAAATTTAATTGAATAAATTCCATTATTCGAACATGCATATTTAGTATTTTTCAATTAAATATCAAAGATTGTCGAATAATTGATATTTAAAAAATCTTTATTTTCAATTAGATTACATTTGCTTTTGTCTAATAAGTATAACTTAATGTTAACACAAGACAAAATCAAAAATCTCAGAGTCAATATATTACAATGGTCTTTGACCTTACCTGGTCGCCGCTAGCCGAACACGAAGCCTACAAGGTGGGGTGTGCGAATGACAGAGACACCGTATATGGTTGTAATGCATGTGTGAGCGAGACGAAGTGCGGGCAACGTCCTGATTTGTCAATAAACTTGACCCACATTTCATTGAGAGCGAGTCCGGCAGGAATTCAAATAAGGTCGTGCGCATATTGTGCTTTATAAAATATATGCGATATTGTGACATCGCGTATCATAGTAGAGTTTGTCTACACTTGGCATTCCACTTCTCAAAAGAAATATGTGAAAATGTGTCTAAATCACTTAATAATACCTTTTGGATGTTTTCTACTGTGATTAAAGTAATTATGGCCAGAAATTTTTTTAAAATCGTAAGTATACTAAGCTTAAACTAGCATGCGTGTCAGTGAGAGTGCCAAAATATCGTAGACAAATTCAATTTGGAATTATTACGCAAAATCTGAAACATTTATTTTAAATTACAGAAGAACTACACTTTTCTCTCATATAAAGAAAATATATAATTGACGGTCATATACACTTGGATTTCAACTTCTACAGAGACTTATTTCCTTACAAAATAATTTAGAATTTACAATGTGTACCTACTACGTAAATACATTACTATAACTCAATATTTATTTCTTGTAACAACAAAATTTTTTTAAATAAAATTATTTGTTTTCGTGTTATTATGCACCTGGCTTTATTGAGGTCCTTGGCCGATGTAACGGTTCCAAACTGGGATCTACCTTGCTCCTCTCTCCCTCTTTACCTGTGCCACGTAGATCACTGCTCATTATCAACTTGAAAATGGATTTGTCACACTAATAGATTGTAATTTCGTGCATGAATACGGTATATGATTATAAATGGTGTTATAACTCGGAAAAACCGGTCAAAAGTTTATAATGTTTGAGATATGACACTAATTTACTGTTATTCTAGTTATTTTTATTAATATCGTGTATTTATATACGGCTAGGTTATCTTCTGTAAAATTAAACTTCATGTTACTTTAAACAAATAATTTAAACACATTAATAAATATGAATTAGTTTCTACAACAATAAAGTTGAATAGATGAAATTGGGTTTGTATATAAACGATTTTTCCTGGGAAAAAATTACAATTGTCAAATTTTATCTATTTCGTAAATAAATATTGCTTTGGCCCACGTATACATAAAAAAAAACAATTTTATCAATATCTCTATAATATATACTGTTGGCTCTGTATGTACCTACCCACAATTTTGTGGTAAGTATTCATTTCATACTTATTGACTTCAAATTTACCATTTTGGAATTTTTGTCTGTCTCTCCCTATGCCCTTTCACAACTCGAGGACAAATTGATCGATCTTGATAGAAATTTGGATGTATTAAGAACTGCAGATATATATAGTGATTCTGCAGATAATAGGCTATATATGATTTTAAGAAGGGAAATGGGAGGAACTTTGTATGAAAGTATTTGTCCTTTGAAGTTTCAAACATGAAAATTCGAACTACAGCCTTACAGAAATTCGAACCACAGCCTACAGAACTTAGGATTTTCACATTCAAAGATAAAAGTGAAAGTATTGGTGTTTTTAAGACCATGGAAAATTGAAAATATGAATTCTAATTACTCATCATAAATAAATAAGACGCATTTCAGAGCTTTTGAATTTTCTCATTTTTTCAATGGCGAGTGAGAATTTGTAGTTGAGTACCGGTATTCTTAAAGATATGAGAAGTAAGTTGTCGACAGTGACATAGGATATTTTTATGTCTGTTTATTTTCATTTCGGAAATATTTAAATTTCCTTCGTGAGCTTTCGAAATTGTAGAAATCAGGAAAACCACGTGAACCAAGTCGAGGGCAGTCACTATTATAATACAAAATTCGATTAAATCTGTGCTTATACGTATTGAGTTCGGAAATTACAAAGGATTTATATTAATACTATGCGTTTATTGTGCACAGTAGTAAACAATAAAGTTGATTAAATATTAAAAAGATGTTCGCTTAGGTCCCTTATTAATGGCTCATAATTTATAGTCTGAGATTATACCTGATTATACCCATGGAGCAATACACAGAGCTTCGAATTAGTATGTAGCACAATAGATATGTTTAGGATATGTGATCAGTAACAATATAGTTACTATTTTAATGTATTTCAAAATTCGAAACACTTTTTTCAATATAAGATTCATTATACAGACTTACTGAAAGCCGAGGTGCATTTACCGCTGGTTCGGAAAACTATAAGGACCCCCATGAAACTCCCTCCGTTATTTTTTATTACAGTATTTTTTTCAGTATAGATTGTTTAAAACTATTACAATAATGATCGTGGCTTATTATCATTTACAAATCCCTTGATAGAATAATGGGGGTGATCGACTACTGCGGTTGTATGGATCATCGGCATAAAAGTAGGAATAATATATAATGGCAAGTCTAAAACTACACAATAAAACAGTGTTGTAATAGTCCGAGCGAAGCAAACTTGTTTCTAATTTATAAAGCCGCGAGGCCGTGGTTCAAATCCGGGCGTCAATAAATCAATATCATATCATCAATATCAATAAATTTTTCTGACTTAAGTACATAACTATTACTGACTCCGTGCCTCAGAGAGCACGTTAAGCCATCGGTCCCGGTTGCCATTATCAGATGGTGGTCGTTAAAATCTACCAACCCGCACTGGAGCAGCGTGATAGATTAAGCTCCAAGCACCCTCAATCCAGTAGTGGGACATAATGGCCTCATTGGTAAGTACATAAAAGTCTTAGAATGATCAAATGAAAAAAAGCGGTTACTGCTCTTGTAATAACTATTTCTTTAAATGTACTAGTTAAAATTTTTATTTTTACTTGATCGTTTTGTTTATGTTGTGACGTTTGTTTTGTGACATGTAAACAAACGTAAACAGTCCTTGATGTAGGTACTCGCACAAATTGTACTTTCAGAAAAAACTTTAAGTGGTATACATCCTCGTTTCTGGGGTTCGAGCCACGATATTCTAAGCAAAAAGCAGGATCGTCACTACTCGGGTATCACGATATACATTTTATGTACTTGCTGTTCACATAATATGTAGTGTATGGACAAAACTAGCTAAGCGTTGTCTATAATGGTCGAAACACGACTTTTTTTTATTACGGTCCAGCCGTTTCTGGAGCTCCCTAAATAGCAATATGTTAATGAAACGTTCTTTTTGTCTTAACAGTAGAAATGGAACATTGAGCACTTTACCGTTTGTTTTTACAAGCTACTAGTTTCCGCCCGCGACTTTGCGCGTGATATAAATATTATTTATGTTGTTTTTTTATACAAGTGGAGTAATTATAAAAAACAAAGAAAGTCGTGTACAAATTGCAAATAATGTGGTTTGTTGTACACGACGTGGTTTTGCTAAAAACACAGCACATTTAGTAAGTTTAACAGTACGATGATACGCCGTGTGTCGTCACCACGCTACGGTACCTCTGGCTGGCGTGACGTAGCTGTAACTGTAGACGCGCGTCGGCGACCACGCCGCAAGGCCGTCGCCCACATTAGGCGATAAATCCACATGGTTATAGCCAGATATCAGTACCTGAGTTTCCTCAAATTACACCACTTTTGACATTGAAAATGTTATTTGCAGTAAGTCGCCAGTACCTACAGCCAGCGAAAAACTTCTAAGAGCAATAAAACGCATGTGACATACAAAAAAATTAAACCGAATAGGCTACATAAAAATTAAAGATATATATAAATATATTATTAATGGTATTTATTCTAACCAAAAGAAACGTCTGTAACGTTGTATGATATAGCTTTTCACCCGCGTGGACTACACAGTTGTACCGGGACCGTTTTATTTAAAAATTCATGAATACAAAAAATATATAGAATTATTAAATACCCACTGAGAGGCACTTTGAGGCTGAAAGTTTGAATTTTAAGTTTTTTATACACGTATAAGAAATTAAAAAAAATATTTAAAAATATTTTGTCAGAAAATTAAAATAATTTCTGGATCTAGATGGTATTCTAATTATTAGCATGGCATATCTTTATTATTGATAATTTAAGAATCAATTTTGTTTTTCATTGAAAATATGTATAGATGCTAATATAATAACATTACAAATTCTTCACGAAATTGCACGACGTGGTACAACCTGTTGTGATTAAAAATTAATAGTGTTTCGATGTAAAACAGTAAATTAAAGAAAGTATTATAACTCATCGGAGGTTAAAAGTTCCACGAGCTTTTACTCAGTGCCATAAAAATTGGTAAAGCGTGTATCGCCCATTAATGAATAAATCATGATTTTGCAGCAATGTAGTTCATTATAACGGATTGATATTTTTTTAGAGGAAACTTCAAAGTAATGATTATACTATATTTTTAACGTCGAATGTCTGTCCGTCTGTCTGTATGTCAAGACCTTTTTTCTCAGGGACATGTGGTATCGAGTTGAAATTGATACCAAAAACTACGGTCTACGGTTCCTGGGAACTTTACGAAAATCGAATCGAATAACACAAATAATAAAAATAAAAAATGCCTATTTATGCCGCATATTTTGAAATTCTTGAGAAGTATGAAATTTGGCAAGAAGGAAGGTCTCACAGCTCAAGTACAAAGAAAAATCCGAAAATAGTTAAATTGTAATTTCACATAAAAAATATTGTTCACAAAGAAATACTTTTGGTTTTTTTTAAATTTGAATATACTTTTCTAATTAAAAAAAAATTCTTTAAATTACTTGTAGTTTTGCTCAGAGTTATATCAAACGTTCCCTATGACCGGACTGATTCTCACAATTTCGTATCGGTAAATTTGAATGTTTGGTAAATTTTCTTGTCATACTTTTGGTTGTACCGAGTAAGTATATAGTTAATACTCGTATTTGGTGCTTATTATCATGGATTTTGGTATATGTATTGAAAAATTACATATGATATTATTTACGATAAAATTACTTGTCTAATTAAACGTAGCATAGATTGTGAAGGGTTTCATTACTAAAAAATAAATGAACTCGGAAGCTCCCATGCTACACTAATGTAGTATCTTTCTGCGTGAATACAATTATTATGAATACAAAATTTCTGAACTTTCAATCCCGCCAAAAACGTTGAATGACATTGATTTTTTCGCTTTGACAGATAACAACAGTATTATGAACGTAAAAAAAGATTGTCGATTAAAATTGAATAAAATTTGTTAAAAATTCAAGATTATAATTTGTGTAGATATTTTTTCCTTTGAACCTGCAATGATTAGGGAAAATTTAATTTTCCTCTACAACCATCATAAAAAATAACGTGAAATTTATTTTACTTTCTTATTTTTTAATTTATTTTATTTTACTTTCTTAAAATATGTGTTTTTAGAAACCAAACAGAACTGACTGATAAATTCACTTTTGACTCACTTATGCCATGCCAGAAATAGTTCCGTTTACAGTACATATATTGTCGACCTGAATATAATGTACCTACTAATCAAAAAACATTACCTTAATCACTCTGGGCCGCTAGGTACTGCAAACCTGCGTCCACATCGGGGTCAGGGGGGTGAAGAGCGCGGGGAATCGCTCTCAAAAAGTGAAATGATCGACACAGACGCCGTAACCGTACCACGTGAATCACGCCACGACTACTCGAGACGAGTTAATTGCGCACGTCTGTGTGTACCGAAAATAATTAAGCGAATGGGCTAATTTCCCACAAATCCATGTATCCCGCTTAAGGAATACAGGTCGTGACGTATTAAAAACTCTACTGACCATACTGTATAACAACTAGAATGATTCAGTATACTTTTAGAATTTTTACTGACATAACCAGAGATTCCAGCTCGCGTACATTACACTTGCTCATAAGCATATGTTAGTTCGTCTAATAGAACGAACAGTCAAAATTAAGTGAAAAGAAATTCTGGATTCAAGCATTCACGCAGGCATTTACGTAGGTGTGTTATTGGCGACAAAACACACGAAAGTTAAACTAACGAACTAAGCAACTTTATATTTTAGTCTGTCCAGACAATCATGAACTCGGTTGTCTCAAGTGAATGAGTAAAAACAGTTTAAAAAGTTTTTATAATGCTCTTGTGTGAAATGGTAACATGCAAAAGTTAGACATTATTCACGAACAAGAACGCAGAAACTATATTTCAGTCGTTAGTAGTTTAATATTACCATATCAGCCCATTATGCCCCACTGCAAGCCCTTAGGCCTCTCCTAAGATGAGGATGCTTGAAACTCAATCCACAACGCTGCTCCCGTGCGGCTTGGTGGATTTCACCGACCGGGACCTACAGCTTAACGTGTTCTCTGAAGCACGGAGTCGGTGACATTTATGTACTTAGTTTAGAAAAAACTACTTTGTACATCGGCCTTGGGATTCGAACCACGACCTTTTAAACAAGAAGCGAGCTCGCCACCACACGGCTATCACGACATTTACTACTACAGTTTATCATTATTGTCTTCAAAAAATAAAACAATTTATTCGGCCCGGGTTTAGATTCAACTGTGTTCATGAGACCATAAGAGCATTAAATCATTCTAGTTTGTTCTTTAAAAAAAAGAGCCTATTACTTTGCAATACATTGATGACTCTTTTTTAGTATTATGTGGAACGAAGTGACCATTCCTATTTAAGTGGGATGCCTAAAGTTGCGCTAGCCGGTCACATTTCCTTACAAATGGCAAAGGATATTTTACTATTTTATTGACGCAGAGACAAAACCATGCTGGTTATCGAATAGAAAAGTGGAAATTGATTTGAAAATTGTTAGTCATGAAATATGTAATTTGTGGTACAAATTGTAGCATAACGGACGTAAATAAATTAAATAAGATGTATGTAAACTGCAAAGTAATTTTAATACAAAGTTCAATTAACCATACTTTCAAACAATTTAGTTTATTTAAATATATTTATTATTTATTTCATGTCGTCACTGAAGCCGAAAGTTTTTGCTTGTGCACGATTGAACTTTTTGCACTCGGTTTCTGTATAAAACATAATACTGCGCCCCACAGAAAATTTTTATTTAATGAGATGCAACCGCTAACGCCATTTGTATGGAAATTTGTCAATACACATTCCTCGTAAAACAATTTGACTGTTTTTATTTTCCTAATATGATCTTCTAAAAATTGGTTTTTTTTATTTCATGTCAACCCTATCACTCGCAATGTATAAGTTTTCATTTGTTATTGGCAAATTTAGTTTAAACAAGTTGTTCCCTACACTAGTCGAACGTTTAATCAGTTTGATTGTGACACTAGGAACCCATAAGTTCTTAATAATATACAAAAATGTAAAACATACTATACGAGTGATCAGGACACTGGCAACCGTGAGATTGTGTTTTTTTTTCGAGTCCGTAGTCGGAATGGGGTCAACTTTGGTCCGTTAGCGGCCCCTATCCACTGAAACCAGTTTGGGCGTTCCGAGATTTCGGCAGGACATCGCCGCCATGCCTAAAAAATCTTCAGATGTATGTACCAGCTTGGAAAAGTTTACACAACTATAATAAACTATATGATTACGTTCATCGTATGTGTGTCATAAGACGTAAAAAATTTGGATCAAATTCCTACTTCTGCGAGGAACCAAAATATATAAAGCTATTTATGACCGACTGACTTATCGGCCGCGTGGCTCGAGACCCTAACTGCGGAGCCAAAGGTCGCAGGTTCGATTCCCACCCGGAACAAATGTTTATGTGAATGAACATGTCTATATTTTCCGTCTCAGGGTGTAAAAAGTATGTATATATAAGTATAAATATCATGAAAAATATGTTATACTAGTTATATAAAACTATGTCAACAAATAACAATATCCAAACATTTTTCACGTATGTAATTTTCTTAACGTAAATTGTTACTTAATTCTTAATTTTTCGATAATTATATTTGTAGTCAAGCCTTATGAAATAATTGACGTAGACCTATACTTGCCCGAAAAAGCATTTTACGCGTATAATTTTGATGTTAAAAATGTATATCTTTACATAATTTCGTTTATTAGTTCTTTAAAATATTACGATTTCAATTATTTTAATCGAGCTTCATGTATATATGAAGTAAGAATCTCACATTGAAAAACCAGCTAAGTGCGAGTGCTGAGCTCTCGCTTTACAGGTTTCGTACCACCACACAGTATAATAATTTGTGTCATGTATTTATCCAAAAAATTGTGTTTTTTTCATCCGGTGGAGATCCTCAGTGCGAACTCAAATAACACTTGGCCAGTTTTATTATTTGTAGTTTTACTTTGGAGTTTTCACTATAATCAGACCAAGCATGGCGTTTGTGTAGCCCATTTCGTTACTTTCAAATAAAAAAAAAATGCTGAGAAAAATATTTCTTAGAAATGTTTTATTTGTATAGAATCCCCCAAAAAAAACTTTTAATTAATTTTTAATTCATTTTTAGATTTATACATAACATAAAATATCCTAATTTCGAGTCTATGTAATATTTCGTTTCCGAGCTAGCATCGCAATAACCTTTAAAAGAAAAAATGCTTGTTCGATTTAATCACAATTCAAAAACCTCATTATGAATAGGCGATTTCTATATTTATTGTACGAACACACTAAAAAACATAATATGATACCATTTAAAAAACAAAAATTGCAATTTCCATACCTGTTCAGTTTTTGTGGTAGACCCCGTTACAAAAATGATCTAAAACTGATTACTTGACAGCCAAACATCTCTTTATTTTGAAAATATGAGAAAATACATAATATATTTGTACTCTACTAAATAAGTTCTAAGGAAGGATACGACACATACCACGGTAAGAAAAAAGTTTTTCTGGCCTTGTTCATGATGAGACCCCCCACTGGAAAATAATTTAATCGAATTCCTTATTCGATATTTGGTGCTGGGTCAACTTAAATTTCTACACATAAATCGTAATTCCAGGTCTGAACGGCAAGGACGGAGAACAGAGTGATGGCAATACGACTCCGTTTTGCCCTTTGTGTACAAAACTCTAATTACTTTCATAAGTCTCTATTACATTTTATACTTTTACAAATTCGAAATTTTTTTTTCGACTTTTGGTAATCGTTTCATATTGACATGTTTGTCGTAGGCAGCTTGTCGTTGAGCACTCGCAATTTGTACGCTTCTTGTTTTATTTTGTTTCTTCATTACAACAACTTTCAATCATAAAAAGTTAAAATGAAATTATTTTCGTTGAACGCAGTA